>CAWUFW010009240.1:600000-802672 GCA_963921515.1 Calotriton arnoldi | reverse complement strand
GGGGTGGTGTTGGTGGTAGGCATCCATCCCCCTATGAGTGGGGATGGTAGTAGTGACAGGCATCCAGCCCCCCATGGGTAGGGGTGGTGGTAGTGGTAGGCATCGAGCCCCCCATGGGTAGGGGTGGTGGTAGTGGTAGGCATCAAGCCCCCCATGAGTAGGGGTGGTGGTAGTGGTAGGCATCCAGCCCCCCATGGGTAGGGGTGGTGGTAGGCATCCATCCCCCTATGAGTGGGGATGGTAGTAGTGACAGGCATCCAGCCCCCATGGGTAGGGGTGGTGGTAGTGGTAGGCATCCAGCCCCCATGGGTAGGGGTGGTGGTAGTGGTAGGCATCCATCCCCCTATGAGTGGGGATGGTAGTAGTGACAGGCATCCAGCCCCCATGGGTAGGGGTGGTGGTAGTGGTAGGCATCCATCCCCCTATGAGTGGGGATGGTAGTAGTGACAGGCATCCAGCCCCCCATGGGTAGGGGTGGTGGTAGTGGTAGGCATCCAGCCCCCCATGGGTAGGGGTGGTGGTAGTGGTAGGCATCCAGCCCCCCATGAGTAGGGGTGGTGTTGGTGGTAGACATCCATCCCCCTATGAGTGGGGATGGTAGTAGTGACAGGCATCCAGCCCTCCATGGGTAGGGGTGGTGGTAGTGGTAGGCATCCAGCCCCCATGAGTAGGGGTGGTGGTAGTGGTAGGCATCCAGCCCCCATGAGTAGGGGTGGTGGTAGTCGTAGGCATCCAGCCCCCCATGGGTAGGGGTGGTGGTAGTGGTTGGCATCCAGGCCCCTATGGGTGTATATGGCATTGGTGATAGCCATCCCGCCCCTATGGTTCTGCTGTTACTAGGGTAAGTCATTTCTGCATCCCTATGTGTGTGTGTTATATGTCTGGTACGTGTCGTTTGTTTGTGTAGTGGGTGTTTAACTTATCGTCTGCGCCGTACGCCTCCGTACCTGTTCCGGTAATAATATAGAGTATTGGTAGGACCTGCGCGATGGGATTCATTGTTGGTTCGTCTCGTTCGGGTTTCTCATTGCTTCGACTCGTACTCATGGCTGGCTTGTTCGTCTCGTAGCCGTGGATCGTCTTGTGGCGTGAATCGGAGCTTATGTGCGGCTCTCCCGGATGCTCTGACGTGCAGGACGTAGCGACGGGTTCGGCGCGTACGGAAGGCGCATCGTACTGGTCCGGTCGGAAGGTGCTGTATTTTTGCTTCTGTGCGACTCGATTCTGCGTTTACGGATCTGGCTCGGGCGGGGAACAGGAGCTGGAATGGGTAAGTACGGCTGGGTCGGGATCTGGGCAGTTATGCGCATCGTACTTGCTCGTTCGGACGCATGTTCGAATCGGTCGGGAAACACGCGTTCGGCTTGGTGTTTTTCCGGACGAATGGTGTTAGGTGCGCTTCCGACCCAGGTTGGAATCGACCCCAAAGTCTCAAAAAGATCAGGATGTTATGTCTGTGTCCAAATTAGAGTCCCTAAACTCTGGGTTTCACATCTGCTAATTGATAGGAGCAATCAGGGGTGCAGAGAAAGAATATTGAGGAAGAAATATCGAATTGCACAAGCATCTTGGTAAAAATATCATGGGTCAAGAATATCGACAGAAAAATCATTGTGGTCAAGAATATCGATTTTAGGTAAGTAATAGCGATTTAAAAAATATCGAAGTGTTTAATATCGTTTGTAAAAATATTGGGGGTCGTTACGATGGCAGGCGGACAAAGTCCGCCCGCCATCGCAACGGAGAAAGGGACCGCCCGCAAGAGGTGCGGCGGTCCCGCTGTACGTATTATGATGCCACCACCACCGTGGCGGTGGCATCCTCCATTCCCAACATTGTGGCGGGCGGTGCTCACAGCACCGCCCTCCACAATGCTGGGAATGCACTGTGTGCATCGTCATGCACAAGGTGACAGGCACCGCGAGGTGCCTGCCACCATGTCCATGACAAGGCAGGGGGTACCATAGGTACCCCCATGTGCACCCCCACCCCCAATACCCTGGGGGCCCGCAACGGGCCCCCGAGCTAAACTCTGCATGGTTTTCCATGGCGGGGTCTCCGCCATGGAAAGCCCTGCACCGCTGCTCATGGTAATATGGATGGCGGTGTCTAGCAGACACCGCCACCATATCCTGCCCCTTTCCGCCCGGTCGACTGGTAGACCGGCGGTAAACCGGCGGACGGTCTTTCCGTCCGCCGGGAGTCCCCCGCCATCGTAATATGGCGGGGGGAAACGGAGTGCGGGTGGTGGGAAAAAGCGGGCGGATGGCCACCGCCATACGGGCGGTGGCCATCCGCCCGCTATCCTAATGACCCCCAGAGTTGTTAAAAATATCAATTTTTTATTAATGTTATGTATTTTAGTATATATTTTATATGTGTGTGATGTTTGTTTTTTTGTATAAGAATTGTTTGTATTTTTATTATATGTGTTAAAATTTTTGTAGTTATAAAAAATTTTTTTATTTAATTTTGCGTTTTTAGTTCCTTTGTGGGTTGTGGGTTTATAGGGGAATAGGGTGGGAAGAAATTTAATTATATAAGATTTATTGATTATTTATAGTAGTTATAAAAAAAAATTTAATTGAATTTTGCGTTGTTAGTTCCGTAGCGGGTTGTGGATTTATAGGGGAATAGGGTGGAAAGTAATTTAATTATATAAAATGTATTGATTATTTATAGTAGTTATTAATTTTTTTTAATTGAATTTTGCATTTTTAGTTCCGTAGCGGGTTGTGGGTTTATAGGGGAATAGGGTGGGAAGTAATTTAGGGGCCCATTACGATACCCGGCGTAAAAAAATCCGCCAGGCATGGAAGCGGCAAAAACCCGCCCGCACACACCGCCTGAACACCGACCACGCCATTATGAGTACACAAACTGAAAACCGCCATCGGCGGAAAAATCATACAAAATACCGCCCGCCATCGTCCGAGTCGGAGTCAAACCGCCCGCCACGGACGGAAACACGCACGACAACACAAAACCGCCCGCCCACACGGCCGACACACCGCACGTGAAATTACGATCGCACCGCCATGAGCGCGGAAAAACAACAAATATACCGCCCGCCAGCGCAAACAACGCCGATGAGAATCGACACGGCAGAAGCCATGGCGCCCACGTACCTGCACAGAAACCATCCGCACACAAAACCAATAGCACACAACATGGCCAACAAGTCCACACAGCAAGGCACGCACAAATACACAAGCACAGTACACATCCCGAAAACACCCCCGGACAAACAAAAAATACAAAGGCCAGAACCCCAGACACAACACACCTGAAAACAACAGACCATGAGGACACACCCACATAGGTGAGTACAAAAGCAGCACTCCCACAGACCACAACCCCTTGCTACATTGCAAACCAGAGAGGAGAGGAGAGGACACAGAGACACAGCAAGGACAGCAGCACACCACAGAAACGCACACATCACTACCACCACCACCACCACCACCACCACCAAACACCACCACCACCAAACACCGGCACCACAAACCCCTGCACATTACACAACACACACCGCACCAGCACCACAAACACCATGGCACCACAAAGGATGCCCAAGTTCACGCCCATGGAGCTGACGGTCATGGTCGACGAGATCATCAAGGTGTACCCACAAATCTATGGGAACATGGTCCAGCACACACCACTAGCCACCAGAAACAGAATGTGGACCCGGATCGTAGACCAGGTCAATGCAGTCGGGACCCTGCCCAGGAACAGAACCGAGATAAACAAACGTTGGAATGACGTAAAGAGCCTGGTCAAGAAGAAGGAGGGCAAAAACAGAGAGCTGGCTGCCGTCACTGGCGGAGGGAATCCCGCGCTCTTTAAGACCTTCAAAGCGTGGGAGGAGAAGGTGCGAGTCGTAATACATCCGGAGATCCTCGCCGGATTAGCAGAGGGAGTGGAGGCTGGTAAGTACAAACTAATGTATACCAGCACACCGCTATGTACACACATGCGCAACCACCATGCCACAGCTCCCAGGGACAAACACCCCCATGTCCAGCACACAATACACAACACATCACACGCACATGCAACAGACACTACCACACACAGGCCAAACCGAACAACTGTAAGATGCGTGGGGACATGTGTACACTAAGCCAGCCACGTAACCACCAACAGGTCCCCAAATATGCCAGAAGCGCCACAACGAGCACCCACCACACCCATGTGTCCGCCACAGCTGCACCAACTGACAAGTAACAGGTAAGTGGCAGGAACACAAAGTGCAGTGGGTCGGAGGGGGACAGCTGAAGTACAACACCCACCAGGCCCCCACTCCCACAGACCAGCAAGGTGGAGCACTCCCCACACCCATGTGTCAGGCACAGCTGCACCAACCGACAAGTAACAGGTAAGTGGCAGGAACACAAAGTGCAGTGGGTGGGACGGTGGACAGCCCAAGTACAACACACACCAGGCCCCAGTCCCACAGCACAGCAAGGAGGAGCATCCCCACACCCCACACCCACGTGTCAGCCACCGCAGTGCACAACGACAGCCGAAAGGCAGACATCACGGTCCACAGCAATCGGTGTCAGTGGGTGTACAGCCACCCCACGACCCACTACACCCCCCACCCCCACAGACCTGCAACATGGAGCACCCCCCGCTAAGAGCCATGTGGCATCCAGTACAGTGCACGCACGAACAACTTGCAGGTGGGAAACTGGACAGGGCTGGATTACTGGAGGCATGAGGACCATAACACCACCAACACATGGGACATGTCACGTAGCACACGAACACGCAGCACCGCCCACCGTCACGAACAAGTGAACAATGTGCACACGGACATGAACAGCAGACTCACACCCCACATGACCCATCACAGACATAGCAACACCCAAGGAGCCACGTCTGCATGCACAAGCCACACTGAATATAGTCCCACACGGCAGCCACTGTGCAACTCATCACACACAACCGAAACACCATTGAAGTCCTGTCCATGTAGCCCCTACTGCCTGTCAACCACACACCCCACAACTACGCCTATGTAAGACAAACAACACTAGACGCAACAGAGCGGAACAACAGAAATGCACACGAACACCACTGAACCCATCAAACACACAGACACACCATGCACATACAACATACCATCCATCCCATCCGTCAGCCCCAGTCTCATGAAAGGCATGTCATCCGCACAGCTGCCACACATACAGCAGTCACGCTAAGACACATGCCCATGACCAACCATGTGCCAGAAGTCAATTAAGCGCACGACACACTGTGAGCAACAACACACAACATGGGCCACACCCCCCGAGCACTGCAGTGATGCACATGGCACAGGGCAGCACGCACACCAAGGAGATGGGACAACTGCAATACGTTGGCTGGCACACAACTATCACTCACTCATAACGATGCGTCCAATGCCATGTCCAGTAACCACAACAGACAGCAAATATGCAGGGCATGTCAGGCATGCACACACCTCAGACCATGCACTGTCATGCTGCCACAACACATGTCACGTTCGGCACCCATGGCTCACAGCATGTACCCCAAAAGCATATACCCTCCCAAATGCGAATCTGGGGCATGGCCCCCATGTTGCCATATGCGTTCCTAAGCGTTCCATTTGAACCCCAAAAGCATATTCCCTCCCAAATGCGAATCTGGGGCATGGCCCCCATGTTGCCATATGCGTTCCTAAGCGTTCCATTTGAACCCCAAAAGCATATTCCATCCCAAATGCGAATCTGGGGCATGGCCCCCATGTTGCCATATGCGTTCCTAAGCGTTCCATTTGAACCCCAAAAGCATATTCCATCCCAAATGCGAATCTGGGGCATGGCCCCCATGTTGCCATATGCGTTCCTAAGCGTTCCATTTGAACCCCAAAAGCATATTCCATCCCAAATGCGAATCTGGGGCATGGCCCCCATGTTGCCATATGCGTTCCTAAGCGTTCCATTTGAACCCCAAAAGCATATTCCATCCCAAATGCGAATCTGGGGCATGGCCCCCATGTTGCCATATGCGTTCCTAAGCGTTCCATTTGAACCCCAAAAGCATATTCCATCCCAAATGCGAATCTGGGGCATGGCCCCCATGTTGCCATATGCGTTCCTAAGCGTTCCATTTGAACCCCAAAAGCATATTCCATCCCAAATGCGAATCTGGGGCATGGCCCCCATGTTGCCATATGCGTTCCTAAGCGTTCCATTTGAACCCCAAAAGCATATTCCATCCCAAATGCGAATCTGGGGCATGGCCCCCATGTTGCCATATGCGTTCCTAAGCGTTCCATTTGAACTCCAAAAGCAAAGTACAAACCAGACCCAGGATGGGCCAGGAGCCCGCATACACCAGAGTCACAATGAGTAGGGGCAAAGCAACACACCCATCGGCATGGCCAATCCGTCCCATGCCACATGTGCACAGCACACAGTCCCATTGTCTAGCACACACACCTACAGATGCCACAGCCACACACTCGCCTCCGGGAAACCCATGTACGAGATTGCACGAACTGCCAATGTCAGACGACTAATACATACTTCGCCAGGTGCAACACAGTAACAAATCTCATTCTCCCCACAGGTGACGAACTGCTGGACGCTGGGGATGGAGACAGCAGCCAGCACAGCCAGCCTACAAGCCCCCAACGAGGACACACGGATCTGGAGGATCTGTCCACCTCTTCGGACACGGACCACCAAGCTGGCCCATCTGGCGTGGCAGGGCCCAGCCGCTCCCCAGGACCCCTCCTACCCACCAACCCATCATCCAGGGATGCTGAACAGTCCCAGTCCCCTGCTGCCACTGTCGTTGCGGCCACACCCACGGTCATTGCGGCCACTACCACTGCCGCAACCGCCACCATCGCCGCACCGACCACCACCGCCTCCACCACCACCACGTCTTCGCTGGCACCAGCCCCAGCGCAGGTGGTGGCCCGGCCGACTGGATCCACCCTGGGAGCCACAGCGAGGACCGTGGTGAGCAATGTGGCTAGTGGGCAGGCCGGTGGCAGCAGGACTGGTAGGAGGAGCAGGGTCAGGGAAACGCCAGCCTCCCCTGGGAGCCATGCCCTGCCTCAAATGGCCAGAGTCCTTGGGGCCTATGAAGAGGCCCAAGGACAATGGGCCAGGTCTGCTACTGACACGCGGGAGGTGCTGGGGGTGCTGAGGTCCATGGACGCCCATATGGGCCAATTCGTGTCCCGTATGGACCAACTCGTGGACCTCATGGGCCAGCTGGTGGTGGCGGTGGGGTCACAGGCAAGGCCAGCAACACCACCTCCGCCACCACCTGCTAGGGCGCAGGCTCGGGCAGCAGTGTCCACTTCCCCTGCGTCCACAGCCAGTGAGCACACCTCACCCACCACCAGCAGGTCGCCACCACACACCCCCTCCCAAACGTGGAAGGGGCCGTACGAAGAGGAAACAGATCTCCCGGGAGGACTTCGCACGCTCCAGTCGCAAGTGAGGCAGCCAGCCAGCCTTCCGCCAGCCTTCCTTGACCAGCCACTGCATTGACTTGCTCTACGATCCCACTCCACACAGCCATCTGGATGGCATGTGTGTGTTGGACTATGGACATAGAACCAGTGGGTACACCCTGATCATCACGCAGCCATGACCGACAGCTCATTGTCACTGCACGCACCACTTTTGTCATCACCTTACACACAATCACATGTCACAGTTTGTAATAAATGCACCTTTTTCACTAACTGCTGTTTGTGCCCTGTGTTTTATTCGTACGGAATACATCGGCCACCTTGGGCGGAGGGCACCTGATGCGTGGCATGGAAATGGAATCCGGAGGGCCTGTAGGGACCTAGGGGTGGGAGACAGAACAGGAGCACATTCAATGAGTGTGTCACACACCCATCACACAGTACATGTCAACAACTACAAGCAATGTACACACATCGCACAGAGCAATAGGGCACAATTCCACAGTCACCAACAGTGGCATACTACCCTGGCCATGGAGCGTTGACACACTGCACGCAGTGAACATACGGCCACCCTGACACAGCACACACACACCTGCATAGATACAGACACATCATCCGTCGTACATGGACACTCACCGTCAAGTGAAGTAGCGGGCGATGAGCTGCTGGCGCACATTCCCAGCTTCCTCCTCTCCGCTGTCCACCTCACTCGAGCTGTCCTGGTCTGCGGGCTGGGGCCCTGGTTGATCTCCGTCATCCACAATGAGGGGGATCTGCTTCCGAATGGCCAGATTGTGCAGCATGCAGCACGCCACCACTATCTGGCACACCTTCTGTGGGGAGTACGCCAGTGCACCCCCGGTGCGGTCCAGGCACCTGAACCTGGACTTGAGGAGGCCAAAGGTACGCTCGACCACACGTCTGGTCCTCCCATGTGCCTCATTGTATCGATCGTCTGCTGGGGTGCGAGGATTCCTCAATGGACTGAGCAGCCATGCTCCATTCGGATACGCAGAGTCACCTGGGTGTGAGGGACACAGAGAACCGTTGCTATTCCAACTGGACAGGGGACAGCATCGCACAACCAGCACGCTACACCACTCCACATACTCACCGACAATACAGCCACGATCCTGTTGCAGATTGGCCATCAGTCGTGGCAAGATGCTGTTGCGCATTATGTGTGCGTCATGGGCCGAGCCTGGAAACTTTGCACACACGTGGGTGATCACCATGTCCGCAAGGCACACCACTTGCACATTCAGGGAGTGTGTGTGCTTCCTGTTGCGGTTCAGGTGCTCAGTGGCCTGTGGTGGAACAAGGCCAACATGAGTGCAGTCAATGGCTCCCACGACGTGTGGGATTCTGCCAAGGGCATAGAATGCACCCTTCACTGCCGCCAATTCACGAGCCCTGGGGAATCTGATGTACCTGTTCCGGTACAGCATCATGGCTGCCAGTACATCCCTCAGCACCTTGCTGAACATGGGCTGGGACATCCCTCCTCCACTGCCCACTGTGTGCTGGAATGACCCAGTGGCGAAGAAATGCATGGCGGCCATCACCTTAGCCGTGGGGGTGACAGCAGTCGGATACACCCTGCGGGGACGGAGATGGGGCTCTAACATGGCACACAGTCGATGCAGAGTTGGCCTGTCCAGCCGAAACTTCCTGATTACCTCTGTATCGTCCATGTCCGCCAGCAATTGGTATGGGCGGTCAATGTTCGGTCTCCGCCTGGGTTAAATGGCAGAGGACACATGTCAAAGCAACACGGCACATAGCAATTTCGCATACACATCACTGACATGACTGAGCAAGCACATGGGCCACAGCCCAGCTGTCAAGCTGGGACGGCACGGCCACAATACACTTACACAGGTCTCCCAACAATGGCAATGGCAAGTGAGACATACCACTGCCATGTGCATGCACATGGGGATCTAGGCCCCAATGACTTGCGGGGCGTGCTGATGGGGACTGACTGCATATTCGTCAAGCGGCAACGCCACGGCAACATGAGTGTCTGCTGAGCATGGTACTGCTTCCGAGGCTGGATGAGTATGGCACACGACGACGACGATGTGGGCACGGGCTGAGCGGCCAATACAAGTGGGACCTGTGGCACGAGGGGATATGAGACAGTAGTAGGTGTCAGCACTGCACCCTATGTACAGCACTGTACGGATCACAGCTCCCGAAACATTGACTGGTGTCCACATTGACAGCCCCATGCCAAGACGGCTGTGTGCTTGCAGTCACACGTCACAGGTGAGAGGTTACATCGCACGTGCCAGGTGGCAGTCGTACATAGTGGGAGCTGGCATGTGTGTGCATGTGTCTCCTGTTCAGGATCCACCAGATGGGCGCTGACTCTGTACTGACCATTGGACACAGCATGTTCCGTGGAAGGCTTGTGTGTGTGGGATGGTGGCACTGGATGTGCCTCCGTTGGGTGGGGGCCATGCACAGGGCGGGTACGTCGATGATTGCGCATTGTTGGTCACGGTGGGTGCACCAGCTAAGATGTGTTGCCCTGTGTTCAATTCCTATGTCCGCATGATGATGGACTGTGGATGTGGGCAGACTACACATTGGTCGATGTGCTGTCCATATGCATGTGCCTTCACACCAGGCACAGCTGCCCCTGCACATGTGACCCCTGCTGGACTCGCTGCTGGGTCTGTGGAGCTGATGCACCTTCTGCGCGTGGGGCGGACAGCTCTCCTCACTTCCCTCATTGCGCATGTCATGTCTTTGCCGCAGGTGACATGGATCATGGAGGGCCCACATGTACGCGTGGGTAGGCTACACATGATTGTTCACTGGTCGCCACCCCCAGTCAGTGTTTCGAATGGGAAGGTTGTCGTGCTGGTGGTATGTTCGATGTGGCGGATGGGCGGGCCTAGGTGCGGGCTTACATTCCGGACATGGGGGGGTAGTTGGATTGGCGACTAGTTGCAGTACACACGGGACACGTCTCTTCCTTTCCACATCTGGGTCATCCCTTGTACTAACTGACAGTGATACAGCCATCTTCGCCCCAGCCCTCATGTCCTCCCCTCGCCCCCCCAATATGCATGCTCACCTGCGAGGCTAGCGCTTGCACAGTCAGCCCCAAGCTCGCACCAGAGAGGGCAAGGAGTGTATGTGTGGGTCCAGTTGCACGAGTGGGCTGTCTCAGGGTATGATGTGTGGCGGGACGCCGTCCACCTGCGTGGTGCCCCAAATGGAGACCCGGCCTGCATGGACTATGCATCACAGTCTTCGCCTTCCGGATCCGCCACCTGCGACACCCAGTGGCTGTGGCTGCCCTTGCGGCCATGCCGCGTCCGTCTGTGGCTGATGGCCCACACATTCACTCTTTGGCCTCTCTGGGGAGGGCTCAGGGGTGGTGGCGCACGCGCCTGCACTTAGTCGCAATGGCATGTGGCGTGGTTGGTATGATGGGCAATGGATGGGATGGTGCGAGCCACCTCCGGTGACGTCAGTGCTGCTCGTGCTGTGGTGCGTCCCCCCTACACTTCCATTTGACTTTTTGCCATGCTGGACGTTGAGGTTCTATTGCCTGCGTGATATGACCAGGAGGAGCGCGAGGAGACCTCTCACACACCATGCTCCACTGCCATCCCGTGCCCTGTATCGCCTGTGCGGATTGACTATGTTGGGGTTACACCTGGTCGACTGGGGCTGTGTGTGCCTTGTCAAGGGGCATGGCGGGCGCACAACAGGATCCAGCTTGTCCACAGAGGGTGGGCTGAGGTGCGCCTGGTACCGCTTTGTACGTGTGCCCGGCTGCTGTGCACACACGTGTTCACTCCCCCCGACAGGTGTCCTCTCACAATGCCCAGGGAAGCGGTGGTGTACTGTTCATGACCCCTCCCAACACGGCGTGCTCCAACTTGGCATGTGCGCATCTACCCGTCGCACCCACCCACCTGAGCACTGCGTCCATACGACTTCACACGACACATGTGTGTCTTCCACAGTAGTGCTACTCATTTGCGTTGACATCCAATACCAGTGGACTACATGGTCATGTCACGACTGCCGTGTACTTCACATACTCTCATCCTCTCTCATTCGTACTTGTGAAATGAGTCAGCGGAGACAGTTTTGGTTTCAAACATTATATTGAGTCTTCTGTCCTCTGTGATGCAGTATAGTGGACACTACTGGCAGCGGGATACATGTTGAGGATATACTGAGCATGATTACAAATGGGATAGGGTGTGGGGTTACATCTGCTTGGCCAAGGCTGTGCTAATGTACATTTACGTATAGCTGCGGAGCTGCGGACTTTGACACAGACGGTATACATGTAGCCTACCAGACCGCTCGGCATCATGGGCACAGTCCATCTCAGTTCCATGTGACAGGTTTGCTGCGGTTGTTCCTCATGCACGCGTGCATGTGAGATGACATCAGGGCATGTGCTTGCGTGCATGCAGCGGCGTGCCACTTGTTGTTGCACTGTGGTGGTTACTGGACATGTCACAGTCACTGGGGTCGTGTTGTTGTTGTATGCACTTGTCGTCCATGCAAAGGTCCTGGTATGGGATTCCCGGGGCGGGGGTGGGAGGGGTGCAGCACCCACAGACTCCAGGCGACCTATTCATGTCCACTGAGCGGTGTGTGTGTCCATGTGCGCTGGATCCATGTCGTGTCCTGGTTGTTCGTGCAGTTCCGTCCATGTGGGTGCGATGCACAGAGCCCATGCCACTGCCTCCCACGATGCATGCGGTGTTCCTGGATGTGATGGGGAACAGTGTGCATGTCCCGGTCATATCCGATGTCATGGCGATGTCGTTGATGGTGTGGTTACAGTTGCCGGTCGTTTGGTATGGCTGTTGTGGTGGTGACTGGCCAGTCCGTGCGGAAGCTGAGCATGGGTGCGGGGTTGGACTTCATAGGTCACTCGGGGAACCTGCGTTGTGGTCCGACGTATTTACAGGTTGACAGGTATGCGATGCCGTCCAGCAGGGCTTCCATGTCATTGGTGGTGTACATGTTTGCCAGCCAATGAAGCGGATGGTGGCTGTCAAGGTGTTGTTCGTAGGTTGTCCCTTGGAGGACCATGATGGGGCATGCTGGGTGACATTCGATGTAGCTGTTCTCGATGATCCGTCGTGTGGAGGCACAGTGGTTCCATTTCAGTGCGCGTGCGATGTTGGCCACATACGCCATGCCCCCATAGGCAGAGCAGGCCCTGTCGTGTGCGTCCAGAGGGAGGAGTAGTGGTAGCAGGTCCGCCTTCAGACATGCCGGGTTGGAGAGGCATATCTCGACGGGATGCTGGTAGGGACACCTCCGACAGTAGAAGACGGGCATGACGCAGCTGAACAATGTGATGCGGTAAGTCAGTCGGTAACTTACGTTCAGCAGGGACAGGAGATCGCATCCCAATGTATGTATCGTGCTGGTTTGGTACAGCTTGAGCTCTTCGGCGTAGTTGGGTAGGTGTGTTGCGGTTGCCATTTCGCAGCGGTTCGTAGAGGTGGCGTGCTCCGGCTGTGTGTGCAGTCTGCAATGTGCACGCTCCGGGGTTGCTGTGAGCTCTGTGTAGTCGTGGGGAGACAGGACTTGTGTTCTGTTGGCTTGTTTGGAGGACACGGGCCCTCTTCCCACATGCTTCTCAGACAGTTCAAGGTCGGTGCTGTGTGACTCCTTCCAATTAACTTGCATGTGGCCGACATGGGGGAGTGTTTTCTTCTTTCTTCCCCGTCCGTTGTGTGCTTCTGTGATATGCGCTATCTGCCGTGTGGTCGGTCTCCTCGGCATGCCTGTGTTGGTCTATTCTTGGACAATGGCTGTATTCACCGGCTTCTGTCGTAGGGCTGTGGTTTCGGTGTTGGAATGGAAGGTCATTCAGTGCTGTCTGCTCTCCCTTGTGTGGGCGGCAGGCTGCCTTTCCGCTCTGCGTTGGGCCTTGTGTGTGGATGTAATTCTTGGGCCACCTGTTGTCGGTCCCCGGGCTCTTTGGTGTTCCGTTTCATGTGTCTTGTTCATATGTGCAGGGTGGTATGGGTTTTTCAGTGTGGTACTGGCGTTCCTCTTCCCGAAGGGGCCCTGCTTCTCCTAGTTGGTGTTGCCGCCGCTGTGTGCTTCGCCATGTTTGTTACACTGGGGTGTGTCCTGCTGTTGCGTGACTTAACTGACATGTGTGCGTCGGTTGTGTGGCGTTGGGTGTTGTCCGTGATTTGGGCGTTGGGGACATGTCTGTGGCCGGCCTGTCACGTGTCATGTGCGTTCGGGGTGGGGCTGGTGTGTGTGCTGCTTGGTTGTGTCCCTGTGTCTGTGTGCGACGCATGCATGGCGCTGCGGTTGGCCTCTGCGTTGTGCGCATGTGTGGCGGCGTCATCGGCGCTTTGGGGCCGTGACGGGGTGGTTGGTTCCTAGTCCCAGGTGGTGTGTACACATGTGTTCCGCGGTGTTAGGATTTGGCCTGTGTGTCATATGTGGATGCAATGGTGGATGTGTAGTGTGCACGCGCTGGTGGGGGGTTGTCCGCTTTATCCGCCCTTGCACTGTGTGCGCTGTTTGCGTGCACTTGTTGTGTGTGTGCCTACCTGCGTCTCCGCGGTACGTTGCGTCCTTGGTGGTGCATCAGCAGAAGCATGGGAAGGGCCTGCAGTGCTGGATTCATGCCCGGGGTGCCGCTTCTTCGTTGTCCGTGCTCTGCGTCCGTGTTTCCGCCTCTCTTTCACGTGCGGTGTCTCTTTGCCGTGGGAGCCGTTTGTTTGCGGCATCGTAATTTATGCGCCGGGCGGGACGTGTTTCGTCGGACGGTGTGTGTCAGTTGTGCTGCGCCGCTACGTGTGCGGGCGCACTTTGATGGCGGACGGTGTTGCTGGCTTGCCAGCGGTGTTTGGCCTACTTTTCGCATCGTAATTGGGCGGGCGTGTGGACTGCTGCGTGCCGGCGGTAACTGGTGGTTTTTGCATCCGCCAGCACGGCGGTAGTGCTTCCGCCCGCCATCGTAATGGGCCCCTTAATTATTTAAATATATAAAATGTATTGAATAATTTTTATTTATAAATATTTGTTTAATTGTGATGTTATAGTGTTAAATGTGTAAATTAATTTATTAATAATTGTTTAGTAATTAGTTGTTAATTAATTTTATAATAATTAATTAGTAATTAATTATGGTAATTGTGTAATTAATTTGAGGTGTGTGTTGTGGTGTTTATAGGTGTAAATGGTGTGAAGTAATTTATTTTTATTGATGAATTATTAATTAGTTGTTAATTAATTTAAATTAATTAATTAGTAATTAATTATGGTAATTGTGTAATTAATTTTAGGTGTGTGTTGTGGTGTTTATAGGTATAACTGGTGTGAAGGGTGGGAAGTAATTGATTTTTTATTGATGAATTATTAATTATTTGTTAATTAATTTTAATTAATTAATTAGTAATTAATTATGGTAATTGTGTAATTAATTTTAGGTGTGTGTTGTGGATATTATAGTGTTAAAGAATGTGTACTCAATGAATGTTTATTATCTCTTTTTATTAATAATATATTTTAAATTCATTATTAATTATGTTAATTATGGAAATAAATTTAAGTAAAAATGTTGATGTCTTTTTATTGGTGTGGTGTTAAAGGGTAGGAAATAAAATAAATACATTTATGTTTTAAATATTTTGTTTGTTAATATTTGCTCCTCTTAAATAAATTTATTTTATATAATATTTGTACCTTTTTGTTATACGTAATTAACATTATAATATGTGTTCTTTTTATGTTTAATATATTTAAATGTATATTTTTTAAATATTGTTTATTTATTTTTAAGATTATTTAATTTTTTTAAATTGTTTAAATGTTATTAGTAATTTTTGTTTCTCTGCTATACAACACTTTCTCTACTGTTGCACTCACTGGAGTGGGAATAGTAATTTTTATCCCTCCGCTATCCAATACTTTCCCTACTGTTGCACTCACTGGAGTGGGAATAGTAATTTTTACCCCTCCGCTATCGAAAACTTTCCCTACTGTTGCACTCACTGGAGTGGGAATAGTAATTTTTACCCGTCCGCTTTCCAATACTTTCCCTACTGTTGCACTCACTGGAGTGGGAATAGTAATTTTTACCACTACGCTATCCAACACTTTCCCTACTGTTGCACTCTGTGGAGTGGGGATAGTAATTTTTACCCCTTCACTATCCAGCACTTTCCCTACTGTTGCAATCACTGGAGTGGGAATAGCAATTTTTACCTCTCTGCTATCTAACACTTTCCCTACTGTTGCACTCACTGGAGTGGGAATAGTAATTTTTCCCTCCGCTATCCAACACTTTCCCTACTGTTGCACTCACTGGAGTGGGAATAGTAATTTTTCCCCTCCGCTATCCAACACTTTCCCTACTGTTGCACTCACTGGAGTGGGAGAAGTAATGTTTACCCCGCCGATATCCAACATTTTCCATACTGTTGCACTCATTGCAGTTGGAATAGTAAATTTAATTCTTCTACTATCCAACATTTACCGTACTTTTGCACTCAATGGAGTGGGAATAGAAAATTTTACCACTCCGCTATCCAACACTTTCCCTACTGTTGCACTCTTTGGAGTGGAAATAGTAATTTTTACCCCTCCGCTATCCAACACTTTCCCTACTGTTGCACTCATTGCAGTTGGAATAGTAAATTTATTTATTTCGCTAACATTTTCCCTACTGGTGTATTTATTGTATTGCGAAATGTATGTTTTAATTTTGTTTTAATAGTTTAATGTTTTAATTAATTATAGAATGTTTTTTTTTATTTAAAATTTTTGATATATGTATATATTTTATTACTATATAATTTAGAAGTTTAAAAATTAAATAAAGATAATAGTTAATACATTATTTTAAAGTAAATATATGTATCTGTATAAATTATTATGTTTGCGAGTTTATATTTTTTTTAATTAAGTTTAATTTTTACATTTAGTTAAAATGTATATTAAATGTTATTTATTTTGCTAAAGATAATATTAATATTTTATATATTTAATATATATTATTTGATTTTATTTATATTTTTAAATCGATATTTTTTACATCTATATTTTTAACTTCAATATTTTTGACTCGATCTTTTCGTACTTACCTGTTTAAGTATAGGGAGTCGATATTTTCACAATCTATATATTTTTTTCGATATTTTTACCATCGATGTTTTTAGCATTGATATTCTATCAGTGAACCCAATCAGGAATATGTAGCAAGAGATGCTTTTTAGCAGTCTCTGTTGAAGCAATCTCTTTGTGATTTGTCTTCACATCCCCACAGCTATGGGGCCGATTCCGATTCGGGCCGGAAATCTCTCCGACCGAGCCGGACCCGGAGAGATTTCCGACCGAATCGGACTCTAGCAGTCCGACCGAACGAGTACGATGCGCACGTATGCTATCGGACTCGATTCGGTCGGACTCCCATTGAAGTCAATGGGAGCCAGTCGTACGACGCGTACACGGGCTCCCATTGACTCAATGGGCACGAAGCGAACAAGGGCGCCCCCTACAGCGTGTGCGCGTCGATGCGGGTCGCGCCGTACATGCACGTGTAGGGGGGACCCATGTGTCCCCCCTGTGTGCGACTCGCGCGGCTACGCGTACAGGGGGGTTCGACACGGACACCCAAAGTACGGCTCCGACTGCTCTTTCGAGCCGGAGTGCGCGCGGCGCGCATCGTACTTACCCGGCCGGGGAACGTCTCCATTGCGCGGTGCGAGTCGAGTCCGAACGAGTCGGTCGGTGCGGTTAGACCCGGGAACGAGTCGATCGGAGCGGTCGGGACGCCCGGATGAGTCGGTCGGCGATTTCGCATCGTACTCGCTCGCCCGGCCGCGCGTACGAATCGGTCGGGAAATAGGGCTCAGAATCGGATCCGGTTAAGCCGAATCCGATTCGGAGCCCTACCGGCCGAGATCGGAATCGGCCCCTAAGTCTTCGGAATACAGTCATCACTCAGACTTGTTCACTCAATAAACGTAAAAGGAGCTCAAAATGTCTTCTTATCCAACATATTGATGCATATCCTGCCTAGAGCTCTGGCCCAGGTATACAAGGTTTAGCTTCCCTACCCACAGGTGTATAGACTAAGGGGGTTATTAGGATAGCGGGCGGACTTTAGTCTGCCCGCCACCCTAGCGGTGCTGGGACCGGCCGCCAGACATGCGGCGGTCCCGCACCACTGATTAGGATGCGACCGCCACCCTGGCGGTCGCATTCCACAATTTTGACATTGCGGCGGGTGCTGCTGTAAGCAGCACCCGCCGCAATGCCAAATTACCATGTTGTGCATTGCCATGCACAACGTGGCAGGCACCGCGCGGTGCCTGCCACCCTGTGCATGGCAATATAGGGTGTACCATGGGTACCCCCCAAGTGCAGCCCCCCACCCCCCCCGGGGGGCCCGAAACGGGCCCCCAAAGCGATTCCCCGCCAGCCTTTCCATGGCGGCCTCGCCGCCATGGAAAGGCCTTAAAAACCATACATCCTAATATGGATGGCGGTGCCTGCTAGGCACCGCCACCATATTAGGCCCCAGCTCCGCCCAGCCGGCAATCGGAATGATTGCCGACCGGCGGAAAAGCGGCGGACGCACTTTGCATCTGCCACGGTACCCCCAGCCATTATAATATGGCGAGGGGTAAATCGGGTGGAGATGGCGGGTGGATCGCCACCGCCTGGCTGGCGATAGCGATCTGCCCGCCATCCTAATCACCCCGTAAGTTAAGTGCTCCATCTCTTGTGCAGGGGAGTCCAGGCTGCACACAACCCACTGAGCATTCTTGCTGGTGCGGTGTCTGTGCCTTCTGGGTTACTAACAGTCCCGTAAAGGGGTCACGGATGCAGTGGTAGTTCAAACCCAGTTTTATTCTTCAGAATAGCACACTCAAGCATTGCACTAAGAAAAGACACTATGGGGCATATTCTCAAGAACGTGTGATAACTACCGCAAAAGTTGCTTAACGCAACCCTTCACATCGCAGTCTATCGCGGGAAAATAACACCGTGTTAACGTGGCATTCCCAACCCGGCGGCACCATGCGATAGTAGCAGGATAACGCGCCAAATGACCGCCCAAAAACTAACGCGACGCAGAAAAAATGCGAAACACGAAAAAACCTGCGATGCCCCAAATCGCGGTACAAAAATCAGCGGCAACCAGCCACAGGCCTGCAATTCCCACGTGTCATGCGGGAAAATGCACTATAAAAGCAACCAAAAAAACACACCAAAACCAAATCAAACTGCGTAGCACCATGGATGCACCCGGACCGAGTGCAGAGGACAACCCGAACCCCACAAGCCCCACGGAGGACCAGCCAGGAACCCCGTGTTCGGGGAAGGGCAAGGAGAAGAGGAAGAGGAAGACGTGGTTCAGTCCGCTGGAAGAACGGATCACCGTCACGGAGGTGATAGAACACTACCAACAACTGTTCGTCACCTCCACTGCGTCATTGGCAACACAAACGGAAATATGGCAGTCCATCGTCACCAAAGTGAATGCAGTCGGAGTGTCGAGGAGGTCAATGGAGGAGGTCAAGAGGCGCTGGCATGAAGTGCACAGCCAAACCAAACAGAAACTCGCTGCCAACATGAAGGCAGCAAAGGCGACTGGAGGTGGGAGTCCTGCGCCACAGGAGGAGCTGGATGAGCTGGAGGAAATGGTGGCCACAGTCATCAGTGTGGAGACGGTGCAAGGAGTTGGGGGTCTGGACACAGCCCGATATGACCTGACCCAACAGCAACAGGGTGAGTAACGACCAGGGACTGGGGGACGGGGGCAGATGGGCACAATGCCACACATGCACAATCATGTGCAGCACACTGCACACCCACAATGAGTGTGGAACATGTCCCTGATACCCTTGGCACACTGCAGCACACATAGAAACACCAAGTAGGCCCCCGTCCACAATGTGCACAAATGGGCCCCCCTCCATATCACCAATGCCACAACCTACCCATGCACATGTGCTGAATCCAGAAAAGCAGCGGCACTGTGAGCCACACTGACAATGCAAGTGACACTGCATGACAGATAGCATGGCTGAAGTCACAATACATGACATGGTGCACGAGACGACACTGAGGTGGCTGAGTGTGGACCACATCCGTAAAGGAGCAGGTCACACTCTGACACATCCACGTGCACCTACGACCCATGACGTCAAAAACACATCTGCAGACAAACAATGCACAAGAGTACCAAATATCTCCAGTAGCACAAATGACCCAAGTCGCAAACATCCCAGCACCCGAAAAGCACACAAGTCAAATGCACACCGACTCAGAGGGATAAGGGTCCGCCAATGCAGAGCTGCAGGGGCGAATCGCCAACAATGCAGCACACACACATAGCAATCACAGTACATCAACATTGACGACAATGTGGGACAGAGTGCAACCCCTACACCACAGGACAGAGGACACAACTGGTGCCGCTCGTGCGTAGAAACTGGCCAATCACATCTGGCAATGATAATGTACGAGTACAACCACACATCCGTCATGTAGTCGAAATGTCCACTGGCTCCCATCAAATAGCCAGCTTCACCAAAACAGTCACAATGTACATCGTCATGCAGTCTGAATGTAAACATCTACAATGCGTCAACATACATGGAACACACTGTTAACCTGCATCTCCCCTTTACATTGCAGAGGGACAATCAACACCTCCTGCAGAGCAGACCACACATCTCTTCAGTGATGATGAAGAGGACACCCTGCCCATTTGCCCAGACACACTCCAACGGCTCGTGGACAGCCTCAGCACCCCACCTCCAGGAGCAGGGCAGCCCAGCTGCATCGCGGTGAGCCCACACACTGCACAGACCACACAGCAGGAAGCACACACCACCACGGCTGCCTCCCAGGACCCCCACGATCAACACATGGATTTCAAACGCCGTGTATTAGGGTGACAGGTGAAGATGGCAGATCAGCTGCGGCTGGGTTTCGAGCACATGGCAGCCAAACTCGATGCCATACGTGGGTGCCTTAGTCCCATCAGGGAGCACCTACAGTCCCTAACGGATGCCCACTGTCCGCACCATGCTCACCAACAATCATTGGCTGACATCGCTGGGTCCATTACTCGGATACAAGGACTGTCTAGGCAGACAGGCTCCAGCGATGACAGCACAGAGTTGGCACAGATGCGGAGGACAATGGGGACCATGGAGCCGATGCAGGCTGGAAGTATGGCTGCCACTGCTGAACACCAGCGAGATGTAGCTGTGATCTTCCATGCCTTGCAGATCCTCATCTTGCCATTGCTGCCACTGAGCCTGTTCCAGATGACTGCTGCAGGAACCTCGACACACACATCTCCGCCCCCTGACATGTCAGTGGCACACAGTGAGGCAGCCCTATCCCCTTCGCACCCTGATGTGTCAGTGGCACACAGTGACGCAGCCATAACACCACCACACACACCTGACACACTGGACACAGAAGACGTCTCAGAGGAGTAAGATGTGGAGGGTAATGACTGTGTGAGGAAGGAGGTAGTAGCATCCGTCCCCGCCATATGGCCTGTCCCTGCCTGGTTGTGCTCTCTGCATCATGCCCTGGAACAACACCTCCCACTGTCCCCCGAAACACTCTGCGACCTTCACATGGACCCTGACATGGACTGCCATATCTGCTCTGGTACCAATGACACAGCAATCCGGCGGCGGACTGAACTCTTCCTCTTCAGATTAACTTTGCCTTGCCACAAGGACTCTGGTTGGTCCACCACTGGGCAACCATGTCATGTGGGCTTGAAGTGGCCATGTACTGCTCCAGCTCCGACACACCCCAGAATGTGAATAAAACATTCCAAATCACACAGATGTGTCATGTCTATGTTCACTCACGTATAAATGTTTGGATGAATGTAGGGACATTGATTGCACTAAAAGGTACACCCTGGTAAATGTCATCAATGCGCATGTTTGACCCTGACCCACATGGCCACTTAGATGACGGTGAAGGTGTGAACTAGCTGTGGCCTCATTGCACAGTAAGAACAATCTCGTTGCCCCCCAACGTAGCCCCACGTCCATGTATTAAATAGGGCTGTGTGTGGAAATGTCAAATTCGGTAGCAGTCCTGAAGTGGTGTCCCCCATCACATGTGACAACAGAACGTCTCTTCGCATGCCTACTCACACACATCTGTGTGGACACAGTCTGTTTTGATGGATGACCTTGATCTACATGGCAAGAAGTTGGACACCATACGCACATTGCTGGGGACACGTAAGAGCACAGGTCTGCCAGCAACTATCCCAGCCACAATGTCTGGCTCACAGAGGTGGAGCTGTCAATAGGGACTCACCCCCAATTCACAAGTGTCAGTCAATCCCTCCCTGTGTACGGACAATGCACATGTAGGCACAAGATATGTCATTATAATCACCACTCATCACAGTTGTACACAGGTGAAGTTGCGTAGACTTTATTAGCATGTGCGTGTCAGTACGTGCAAGGCAAGGGCCACAACATGCAGACCAATGTTTAAGACACTTACAGTCAGCTTAGGAACATGTCGAGGTGCAAGTAATGGGGTGGCAGAAATGTACACCAATCATCACGGATGTCAACGGTCTCAACCCACCTTGCCTTGCTGGACGAGTCATGTGATGTTTTGCGTCTGCTCATTGGCCCGTGTCAATGGACACAACTCACAGCCCATGGGATCTGCATAGTGCTGTAGCACCGGACTGCGCTGACTGTGTGCTCTGCTGACAGTGAGCAGATGAAAGGATCCTACAAGGTCACATGTCATACTACATTGCCATGTGTGTACTCTCCCCCCAGCAGTTTCTCCGATTTTGGAACGTTGCCAGGCGACGCTGTGCAGCTCCGCCCATGGGACTGCATCACCTTGCACAGGTGTGTGTACACACGCGTAGGTCCAAGCACATGCATTCTGAGTCCAGGCGAAAGCAGACATGTCCACTGTTGTGGTGGGATATGTGACCATTCCTCCAAGATGCTACAAGGTGTGGGGACCTGTGCTGTGGGTGACAATCAGTTGTGGCTGCAGGAACGTAGTTACTTGTCCATGTTTGCGAGCGCTGCTTCATGGGCAACCTGTTCCAAGAGTACATCGTTGTCGAGGTCAAGGTACACGAGGGCGAGCCAATCCATTACCTGCTCCGGGCAGCTGTGCTCCGTCCACGCCATTTCACCAATCCGCTCAACAGCCCAATAGGGGAGCGCCTCGATGTGGTCACTGTACACGAGGAGTTGTGCAATCTCCCATGCCCAACTGCCTGCACATACGCCAAATATCAAGGCATCCCATGCACGGGTATCACGGTTACACTCCTGTTCGTGGGCCAATAGGGGGCACACACACGTGTCATAATCCAGTTCAGCTACCGTTGTGTTGGATAGGCAGACATCCATGGGCCACTCGAATGTGCATGATCGACAGTGGAACCAGGGCTGGATGCAGGTGACGTACGCAAGACGGAAACTCAGACGGTAAATGATGCGCAACACTGCCAGTGGCAGTGATCCCAACAGATGCAGCATTCGTGCATGGTACAGTTCCACGTGACAGGGGTTGTGCATGTGCCCGGGATTGCCAGCCATTGCCTTTGTTGGTCTTGTAGCACCGGCACTCTTCTGACAGGCGGCAGTTATGTGGATGATATGCCACTGCTCGGAGCAATGAGTCGTATTTGTGTGCAACGTTTGAGCGTATGGGTTGTTTTTTAGGTCTCGCGCCTAGCGTTGCAGTGCGTAGCACTGCTCGCGCAGCGCGAGACCTCTTGTATGGGCTTCAGAAAGCTAACCACACGCTCGTGCATGTGGTTTTGCTTTCGCAGGCTGGCATTGGCTGTAGCGTCCTTTTTTTTAAAAAAAACGGCACGCAATTGGGCAAAGGCGGGCGCATGTCCCGCCTTTGCTCTGCCCATTCCCGTCCGTGTCTAGGACGCGCATCTGCGCGCGGCACAGACGACAGGCTCCCTCGTCCCCCGCTCCTCTGTGGTGCGCGCGCACCACTGGTTTCGATTCCCGCGTTCGGCTCCTCTGTGGTGCGCGCGTACCACAGGTTTCGATTCCGTGCTTGTTAAAGGTTGAAATGTTTTTTAGATACTCGCTTTTGGGCAGCAAGTTTATCGGTGTGCAGGATTTCACCTTGAAGTGATGGCCATAAAAAAGTCACAGAAATCAAGGTGCTTAGCTTAATACTGTAATAAACGGAGCTTTACGCATTTGGGGAAAAAATACACAACGAGGTCGTGATTTTCCTATATAAGTCATTGTCTCATTTTAGTTAAAAAAAAACCCTGGCCGTGTGTCTGCAGTGACGGCTACAGATTAGTTCCTCCTCGAAAGACCAAGCATGTGTGCAAAAAGGTTTTAAACTCACTTGAGAAATCTGAGTGGTACCAGTTCATGAAACGTTACACTATTGCAGAGCATTTGGATGCACAGTTTGTGCAGATAATCGGTAGCAAATCTGTGGAATAATTGATATTTCTATTTGACTTCTACTTGTAATGAATCAACTTTCTTTAAAATTGCTTTTTCTCACCTACTCTAACTCACACTTATAGCACAGCCCAGCAGCTTTACAAGTACACAGCTTCTTTTGACACCTGCCGTTATTTTTTTGTTTATAAATGTATAAACTTAGGTGACTCATGGGTACTGATCTGTGTAGCAGTATCTTAGTGACATGATCTCACTCATTCATAACCCAAACGTATATTTTTCACGTCTGAATTAAAATATTCAAGCCTAAACGTGTGCTTGAATTTAAATTCGAGTGAGAACAATATGGGGATTATTCTGCTTCACTCTGTGGAATCCATAACAATGGACAGCAAAGGGAAAATCTGCAATATAAGGTCATTTCATGGAGGACTTTTGATAGCTTGCAGGTCTTTTGTTTTGGTAATTCTTCCGTAATGTGAGAAGCAATGTACCTTTGTGAAAATGACTTTGCCCAATTATGGTTCAGTCGCTATCATATTTGCAACATGGGCGCCACGCTTTATGTTTCAGCACGGCGCCCGCTTTTATGTTTACCATCTCAATAGCTCTAAGTCTCACAAATGCGAGACCTATTGCATTTCAAATGCTTGTTACTTATGTGTCAGGGGCATCCCAAGCAGGTGTGCCTCAAGCAGGGACAAGTGTGTGTGGGGTGTGGACACGTTGGTCTTTCATTCGCGCAGTTCGTGGTGTGGGAGTCGTCACGATCTGGTATGGTATCTCTCGCAGGGAGTGCCAGCCGCATTCAGGACCAAGGTCGGGGGTTCAGATGTCCTTCAGCCTTGTGTATTGAGACAAAGGAGCTTTCATTCCTGATGTTGGTCTGACTACTGCTTGCATTTTTGAAATGTGATGTGGCCTTCGCGTTGCTATTGATGCCAGGCCTTTGACTTAGTGTGCACCAATAGCGATACACACACACCAGTTGGCATGTATGAGCCAAGAGCCCGATTAGCCTTGCGCTCCTTGTACAATATCTCTCTTTCTCTCTCTCACTCCCTCTCCCTCTCTTTCTCTTTCTCTTTCTCTTTCTCTCACTCTCTCTATCTCTAGCTCTCTCTCTCTCACTTTCGCTCGCTCTCTCTGTCCTTTGATGAGCGCATGACACACCTTCTTATCTGGAATTTTGTTTTGCAGGCTGTGACTTACAGGTTGTCCTGAGAGAACCCGCCATGACTCTTCAAATAGTTATTTTGTGTTTATTCTGAATGAAACAAATTATTTGCTAAGTCTAAGATGAATGTATGATTCTAATTTTTCTGACGACACATGTATGTTAGGTGTTGTAATTGTGCGACATCAGGCACATTGTTTTGTTTATGATTTTGTGACGTTGATGTGACATATCTTTGTCCGGGTGTGGGTGGGGGGTGCCCGGAGTGGGGCCCCGGGGGGGTCCTGGGTGTGGTGGCGGTGGGTGTTGTTGCCCTCTTAGGGCTCCGGGATGCATGGTGAGTGGCTCCATGGCATCTGTTGTTCTTCATGTGTGGCTATGGGCTGTGCTCCCTTGTCTGGTGCAGGTTGGCGTCCGACTTTACACCAGGTAAGAGCAGGTGTTAATTTCCTGCTGCTAACGCGCCTTAGCGTATGTTTTCTGATCTTATCGCCGATCAGGCTGGTCGTTGAGAATGTTTTGGAGTGGTGTTGTCGCGGCTTTTTGCACGGGAACGCCTACCCTGCATATCATTAGCGTTAGTTGCCGGGCTCATCTGTGGCGATGTTTTTTGCGGGTGCTATCGCAGGTAAAGTGGTGATATGGGCTGTTTGCACCAGCTTGTGAATGGGGCGATGATTTTATCGCGACTTTGGCTGAGATAAAGTGCCATTAACTCGGCGATAGCGCCATGAGAATATGCCCCTATATACGTTAGAAGTGTTTTATTTCAACAGTCTCATTCTGTTACTTACTGCATGAGTAATAACCACACAGAATATAATTAAAACAACACTTATGCATGTTGCTAGTAATATGAATAAACTGACCAGTTCTAACATATTTAGAATGTCCTGAGCATCCTATCCTCGTAGATTACTTCTATGCTCTACTCTATGAGAGCATGGAGTAGCTACTTTACCTGTACATTTTCTTGGGACCCAAAGCACTGCATACCTGTTCACAGCAGAGCACCTATGGTTATCAGACTTCAGCCAGAAGAGAGTGTTTCCTCGGAAGGGAAACACACGATCAGTTGAACTCAGCTCCCCTCATCTCTGTATTGACTCTCAGCATAAGAGTGAATGCTTCTGTAGTCTGGTAGGACCTCTTGTGATAACCTAGTGTGAAGGCCTCTTGAATTCAGTGATCAGTTCATGGTTTGATATAGAGTTGGCCACTGACTTTTAGCCTACATTCTAATCAACTGAGACGTAACCAATCTGAACTAGCAGAATGAAAATACGTCACCTCGAACTACGTTTATTTCATACTTCTACTGTCAAACCTTAAAACGCGGATGTTGCGTAGCTTGTAGCAGACTCGAGTCACCTTTTGTGATAGAAAATTCATTGTTTAGATGAATTGAAACTTTCACAATTTCTATGAAAGATAATGACATGCTGAATGTGGACCAAAGACAGACAGGCTTTAACATGCTCAAAATTGAGTCTGGCTTTGGGACTTTACCACAATATCTAAATCAGTTTGATTCAAAGTGTAACAGCATCCATCAAACTAGTCAAATAAAGCCAAACAAAAGCAGAGTGATGCAAACTAGAGAGCAGTAAAAGTATTCATTAGCATGGCCAAATTGGGTCTATTTGACTCAAGCTGGATCCGAATGGCTTGTTCTTGTATAGTGTAAGGAATGACATCACTTTTGCTCTGTTCCTCCCTTTTTTTCTATCTGATTTTGATGGCTTTAGAACTCTGTGTGCTTTACCACTACAGTAATAATGTTTGTACTTTCCACTGAAAACTTGTGCTGTGCAATTTGGATTCCCTGTTTGACCAATGTAACTTCCATATGCATCCATGGTAGATGGTGCATAAAACGCATCTCTGCCATAGACGTTTAAGTGGCATATTTAGGCTGCAGTATGTATTTACACTACCTACATATATGACAAAATTGTCTCTGCCAGTAGTGTGCTTTGGCTGGGCTTCAGTAAAAGAAATGCAGTAACACGTGCTTGGCAAAGTGCCTACACCCTTTTGGAAACCAGTCATATATACTAATAAGCCTCGCTCAGTGTATAATTCTACATTCAATTGTGATCTACCTGAAATAGTGCCTAGTTCCGAGCCAACCGTGAACTGTTGTTTTCAATGGCACTTTACGTTTACCCTATGCTTTTTCCCCATAAAACATAAATAAATGAATATCTCTGGTTCAGCTTTACCTATTGCAATGGCCTCAGTGTCTATGTGATCGTTACACTTTAATAGATTTTTCTAAATTGATTTGGGAATTTTATTTTATTCTTTACTTTAAAACTGATGATACTGCTTGAACTTAACACGCACTTCTCTGCGGGTTGCCTCCTGCGTGTGCCATACTTACCAGGGGGTTAAGCAGAAATTCTCTTAGAACTATGTTTTTACCCATATAGATTGTGTTTAATAAGTTAGTGGAGACCACTACTTTCCAAATTAATAACTGAATTTCTAACATGCTGCATGACCAACACTGAGGAAGACTTTTTTCAAAAACTAGCAGTGTGGCAGCAACTGGCACACTTTAGAGTCAGAGTCACTAACTTGTAAGAAAAAAAGATCCAAACGTGTGCTCTGTGATGTAAACCAAAGAAGTAGAACCCAACATTGCTTCAACATAGAGCAGCACATGGATATTGTGATTCATTCTGGAGAAGTGCAGCACGCACCTAAGCTGATTTGCACACATTGGGGTAGCATAAACTAAATGACCACTAACTAAACTCATTTATGCAGATACCGTTGGTGCAGTAGGTGCAGTGGCGCCTGGAACCACATGTCTGAGGATCATATTATCCCCTGATTAAGGTTGTATTTTACTTACATTTAGAGGGCCATGTTTTATTGCTTGCACTGGGGCCCATGGCACCCTTGCTATGCCACTGGAGCACTGTAGCAGAGATGGGTGCAATGGAGTGTGCACTGAAGAGGCGCACCAACAGAACATATCAGATTCTGTCCGGAGTGCAGTAGCGACTGGTGCCAGGAAAATGTAGGGGAAAGACACACAATTGATGGACGGAATGCAGAACAAATCAAAACATTCACCCCCAGTCAAGAGATCTGGGTTGAATCCATCATTCTTTTGCTCACCATGCCACCCTAGTTTAGACCTAGCCATATGCAAATCAGTCTTCACCCTGTGCCTCATGGGAACAGTCCAGCCCGAACTGCCAAGCCAGGTCCTCCCTGGACCGGAAACAAGCATCCTAGGACCGGTTTTGGGGTTTCACCCCTCTTCAGCCAGGATAGCTTGAATCCAGTGGCACAGTGAGCCCGGGACCCACGTCTGGGCATACCCGGCGCACTTAGGGCGAGGAAGCAAATGAACACACAATTGATGGACGGAATGCAGAACAAATCAAAACATTCACCCCCAGTCACAAAGATCTGGGTTAAATCCATCCTTTTCCTCACCACACCACCCCAGTTTGGACCCAGCAATATGCAAATCAGTCTTGACCCTGTGCCTCATGGGAACAGTCCAGCCCGAACTGCTAAGCCAGGTCCTCCCTGGACCGGAAACAAGCATCCTAGGACCAGTTTCAGGGTTTCACCCCTCTTCAGCCAGGATAGCTGATGTAGGGGGGCACCGCGGGGGCCTGTAACAAAAAAACAAAAAAAAAAACGAACCTGCTGCTCTTCTCGCAGCTCTGCTCACCGGTCTTCTGCTCCTCTGGGCACAGGCTGAAGCTCCCAGCCTCCCCTACTGCCAATCAAGACACTGCTCTCATGCCCATGAGAGCAGTGTCGGTATTGGGCAGAGCGGGCTTGTTTTGCGCTCTATCAGGAACTAGGAGCCTGTGCCTGCTGTTCTCGCCACTCAGCAACACTGCTAGGTTGGAGAGATGTCAGTGAGCATGACGGTTTGGCCATCCTAAGATGGCTGGCCAAACCGTCATGTGCACAGACAGCGGTGCCCACCACTCCTCCCTCCCCTGCTGCAGTGCTGTGGCCCGCCCCTCGAGACTAGGAATCGGACAAAAAATAAAAATGATCTGTATTTTATTTTTTCATTTGCCTCTGCGGACAGTGGTGCAACGCTCCGTTGCCATAGCGTAGGAGCCGCCGCTGACTGAGTGCTGAGAGCAAGCTGGACAAGTGAAGTGCAGTAATGAGATCCAGTCTGCAGTAGCACAGTACAAATGTTGCTGTGTGGCCCAAGGCAAAGTTCTGTAAGAGTCTGGAGACGACTCAACAAAACTGGTGCCGTGTGACAGTAAGAGGGACAGCTGGATTCAAAAGCAGCATGACACAAACTGGATCAGCAGAACACAAACTGACTGCCAAGATCTCCCCCTTTCATCGTGAGGAACAGGTGTGCATCTTGTGTAACAAAGTCCACCTTCGTCTGTCAGCTTCCTTCAAGGGAAGGTGTATTGCTATAAGTAACCAGGCTGCCTTGCCCTACACAGCAGCCTGTGCTTTAAATGCTGTTGAGGGTTTTCGGATGGGTTCCCATCAATGCTGGAGCAATAGACCTTTGCCATCATCTTTCATTACATATGATTTCATATTATTTCCTCAGGAACAGATGTTATGCATTAAACTATGATACATTTTGACAGATAAGAATAACTACCATGGTACTGTTGAAGCTATTTTCTTTTTGTGACATTTTCCCTTGGCCATTCAATGAGCAATCACCCACGCTATGCAATCACCAGGCATGCAAGGAAGCACCCCATGAATCAATCCACACAATTAAGTGTCCATCCCTTATAGCAGCAGAGACCATGCATAAGCAGTAACCAATACCAGATGATGTCACTGAGGCACAAGGATATAATACGCCCTTGGGGACACCAAATGAGGCAGTGGAATATAACCTATTCTTGTCTTCATCACAAGAAGTATATGGGAAGAGCTTTGGGTTGAGAAAAGTACAAACTCTTCTTTTTATGTATATGTTATTATATTGTTTTTATATAGCCATGATAGCTCCTTGCGGCTGCTTCAGAGCTCTGTATCTTAAAAGGTTTATGTATTACAATGCAGATCAAGACAGTAAGGGCCACGGTCATCAAACTTTCAGGCAACGTAGCGCAGTACAGCAAGCCACCTTGCTACGCTGCATGAAAGGGAAAGGGCAAGAATGCGCCGTATTTAACGTTGTATTGCACATTACTGTTCTTTCCTTTCACTGGCGCACAAACTGCAGCACACTTAGAATGAGAAAAAAACGAGGAGAAATAAAGGTAATTCTCGTCGTTACGCATCACCTGGGGAGGTGTAGCATTTTGACGCATTACCAGGTCTACCAGTAATGGTAGATCTAGGAATGTGCCAAAATCCATGGGTGGATGCTTGGAACTCTCACGCTCCACCCATAGAACGCTTCCCTGGGGCAGAGTATCACAAGGCAGTGATTTATGCTGCCTTGAGTTACTCTAGATTTATCAAGCCATGCAGGGCCATGCAAGGTGGCAATGCGCGGCTTGATGAATCTTACTTAGTAGTTACGTCGCCCTTGCACCCCATTGCGGCGGCGCAGGGGCAACGCAACAGCTTGATAAATCTGCCCCTTACAGTCAAGGGGTCTCGCAGTGCAGTGAGGCCTGCATGAAAGTGAAGTGAAACAAACCGACATCCTTCACCGTTGCACTATTTCATGAAATGTGCTTCAAATTGTATGTGCTTTGGGGCAGCATGCCAAGTAAAGCCTTGTCTTTACCACAGTATTGGATCTTCATTGGGTTTAATGACAATGCTCTGATGAAGTCCACTATTTTTGATGTGTAAGGCTGACTGCAAGCATCTGAATGGCTGATGTGAATGAGGTCTGGTGCAGTGTTTATTAGGTCTCCCATGCACTAACTCATGCACTTAGCAGAGGTATTTGAATAACCTTGTCCTAAGCGGAGCTAGAATAATGAACTCAATGGTGGTCAGATGTGATCTAGTGCCTTCACTGGTGGCCAGATGTGATCTGCTCCTTCCATACCGAAACGCATCCATGCTCTTTGATCATCGGCAATCTCAAACATGAGCATCATCTTGGCAGGAATAGATGCTGATGCACTATCCTAGAACGCACACTACTACCGTGAGGACCACAGAAATCCATGGGTCAGGAGTATTTGAGGCAGAACATCAATTTAAACATAGCAAAAATCACTTTTTTTCTAAACCTTTCACTTGTGGGTCAAAGGTAAGTCAGAGTCAATAAGATCACTTAAGTAATTTACTTTGTGTTCGGCAGAACTCTTCCGATAGCAAGTTAAACACAAGAGAGATTGACTCTACTATGCCTCGTAACTAGCGTTGCTGAATTTACAAAGGGGAGCTCTGTTGCGTTCAGGTCTGTGGTTCATGGGGCTCTTAAATGCCTTCGGTATATATTGGTGGTTTACATAGGGATTGTAAAGGATCTTGTCAGTGGGGACACGAGGACCTTAGATTGCATTGTGACATAGCAGATTCCCGGGGAACTCTGCACTGTGGTGGTAATTTGAAGGACAGATCCTGGACCATTGCATGTGCTAGAATGGAAGAAAAATGATTCCATTGTAAGCCTTCCACTCTCTAAATCATCTAAGGAGATGTAGAGCCAGCTTATAGTCTATGGTATTAAGGAGTGCCAGAAAGTCATAAACATGTGTACCAGCTTTGCTGTGAACTCCAGAGTTGAAGAATTCTCTGATGTCCACAACAAAAGTTTCCACCATCATCAACAGAAAAGCCAGACCAATAAATAGTCTAGTTTCTAGGTGGAATGAGGAATGTGTTGTGTTTAAAGGCTCTGGGTGCTTAGCCCTGCAAGGCAAGCCTGCAGTTGTGTTGTGAATGGCCCAGATTTCTTTGCCACCGGTTGGTTTTGACAGCAAACCAATGGAAATAAGTACTTGGGTTTTTGTGGAAGTTCAGTTTCCCACGGATAGGTATTCACCAAGTTTGTGATACATGGAATAAAGGTGGGCAGTCCTACTTCGACTATTTTAGAAATTAAGATGTCAGTGGGTTGGTAAGATGCTGGCAATGATGCAATGAAATCTGTTTCTTTGACTTATGCACCCAGAACCAATGGGTTTGGGGCTTCCGTAAAACAGCATCATAGGAGAGTGTGGCAGATGGATGTGATGCTGGAGCATCTTGTGTGGTTTTATCCTGTATCCCCGGGGAGGATGGGGCATTACCACCAGACCTGCCAACTTTGGAACTGGGGAACCAGGTTTGAGTCTCGTAAAGTGGGCGCAACATTCTGTGATCCTGGGCAAATCACCTAATCTCCTGTGCCTAAAAATGTAAGGTGTTCTTGTGTAATGTAACTGGTGATCATGGAATCTATCAATTCTGTGCTACATAAAACTGCAAAAAATCAAGAGATAATTCTACCTGAAGACCTAATAATACCTCGAGGTGTAGTTTTATTTTTTAACTTACCCTCCACCACGCCTCTCTTGCCCCCTGCTTGCACCCAAAGTGCTGTAGTCTTGGGCCTAAGGCTGGTTCTGCTACATCATACCCAGGCCATAAATTGTTCGAAAAATCTTAGTAATGGAATCTCTGCCTGTGGCCAGAGCTGTGAGAGGGGAGGGCTGGTGAAAGAGCCAAGGGATTTATCACTCGTAAAAAAAGCTAGTTTCGGACAGCAAGAATGTGTCAGAGATAAAACGATGCTCTGCAGAAGAAACTGCGAAGGGATTAATTAGAAGCCTCCGAGTCTGATTAATTAACTTCATGTTCTCTCCTTGGCAAGAACACCAAGGGACCTCCAGCCCCCTGGAGATGTTAGTGCCAATTCTGGGCTAAAGCCTGTGCCAGGAATGTAAAGAAGGCGTCAGCAGGGCACAGATAAGGGCACATGAGAGGAGGGGCATGTTCAAGATATGTCTGTTTAGAAGATAGAAGATGGCTTTTTAGTGCACTGGAGGCCTCCAGGAGCCCTGTCTGCTTCATCTCAACTATGCATGTGTCTCATAAGCCATGCATTAAAAGATAGTTGGGCAGGCTACGATACCTCCTAGGAATGACCAGATTAAGACCTAGAAAGGATGTGAAAAGTCGGTAAATATGAGCTCATGGTCAACTAATCTGTCTCAGGAGAAAGGAAATGGCCTTCCTAGCACGACAGCAAGAATCCTACATCTTCACCTAAAAAAGTACCTTATCTGTACAGTCATATAGCGCAGCTTATCACCCTGAGGGTATCCAGGCGCTGGCCCTGTGCACGGAGAGATTAAGTGATTTGCCCAGAATCACAGGATGTTGCGCCGACGCCGAGACTCGAACCCGGATCCCCAGCTCCTGATCCCGCAGCTCTGGCCGATGCGCTGCACCCTTGACCCGGTAACACAGATTGGGGCCACCACATTCCCCCTATATAGAAAGCGCATCTGTGTCACCCTTTAATTCTAGCGAATACTATGCTTGCTGCTTTTACATGGCAGAGCTCTCCACACGTCGCTTTTCGTTGGAAAATCAGATCGTTCACACTCCCTTCAAGCTGTGAAGACACAAAGGGGCATATGTACGAGGTAGTGGCAGAGTGAGGCATTAGCCATCATGGCTTAACGCCTCACTCCGCCACTTCAGAAATGCAAGGCTGCACCATATTTACAAGCATATGGTGCAGCCTTGCGTTTCCCCATGCGCTGGCGCTACACTTAGCAGTGTAGCGCCAACGCAGACACCCTTGCACCATACTGCAAGGGTGTCTGCTTGCAGGGGAGAATTGTTTATGTGTAGGAAGGTGACCCTTCCTGCGCATAAACAATCCTAAAATGCCATTTTGTCACTTCTATGTGTGCTGCTTAATGAAGCAAACATGGAATTTACAAAATGTAATTTTTTTAAAGGATTGTTTATGTGCAGGAAGGGTCACCTTCCTACACATAAACAATCCAAGGCATTTTTCTTTTTCCATGTTTCCCTTGTCTTAATTTTGGCGCTGCCTCCTATTTACGCTGCCCTTGTAAATAGGTGGCAGAGTCAAAATCAATGGTTGTTGCGGTGGAACGCCCACCGCAACACCCACTTCCCATCCCTTGCACGCTAAGCATAGCATGAAAGGGTGCCTTATTCACAAGGCAGCGTTAAGCCACGTTAAGTGGCTTAACGCTGCCTTGTAAATAAGGCGAGGCCCCTATCGCCACGTTGTGGTGGCGAAAGGGGCTTGTACATATGCCCCAAAAGGTTTCATACAGTTTCAAAGTCACAGGGAAAACGATTTTAAAGTTAACTTAAAGAAAATATTGCATCCATTTGTATCACAGGCTAGCATTCACGTTGAAATGTTGTCAGTTTACTGGGAAAAATTACACCAAGGTGTAAACATTAGAAAAGCGGGGATCTGTGTGAGTAGACCTTTAATCGGAATTTGTGCAAGACCATACCCTGGTAACAAAAACTTTGCATACCCCTATGTAGGTCATGCACCTTCTCAAACATGCACAATGCCAGTCACTTATGAGCATCCTATGCCGCATCAAGGCCTGAAGAAACAGGACCATAAGACTCTCAGCCTAAGGGAAAGTCACTTGCTCGCCTGGCTGACCCGCACCCTCTTTGTGCCTCACTAAAACACTATATTAATACTGATACAATACAATACAATCTTCAAACCCAGATTCATCATCTGCAAAGCCATCAACAACATAACATAACATAACATAACAATCAGACTGGAGATGAAGAAGTACAGGAAAGAAAAAAAGCAAGTCAAAAGGCCTTTTCCTTCTAAACAACAGAATCTGGATCAAATTTCCTGTATCCACCAAGAGAAACCCAACGCTGCTCCCATTCAGGAAAGAGCCGAACATATCCCTGTTCAAAAAACACTACATCACAACACAGACTCCAAGGGTTAGCTGACTGGCCTCCTGGTTTGAGATACAAGGACATAACAAGCTCAAGAGACCTGTCCTACATCTGCTCAGCTGCCCAGAATCAATTCGCCCTTCCTGTGCCCTACTGCTGGCCTCTGCTAGAGTGAGGCCTCGTCTCCAAGAGGTGCCCCCCAGGTCCTGGACCCTTAGCTGGCATCAGAGTGGACTCCTCCTAGCCCAACTGTGGGTTCCCTCAGAATTGATGCAGGACAATGCAATTCAATGCAGCTCCTGATTGGTGGCCTCATTGGAACTGACGCAGCATGACGCACCTCGTTGCATCTCAACGCAGGACCTCACATCACAGCACCTCACAGCTCCTGATTGGGAGCCTCATTAGAACCAACACAGTGTGACACATTTCACCTCAGGACCTCACATCGCAGCACCATGCAGGTCCTGATCAGCAGCCTCATCGAAATGGAAGCAGCTCGATCCATCTTGAAGCAGGACCTCATATCCCAGAACCTCACAGTTCCTGATTGGTGGGCTCACCCAAACTAACACAGAGTGACACGACTGTTGCTGTTAAGCTAGCGATGTTCCCTTTGCAGAGCTGTGGCTATTGAGCAAAGGATGTTCCCATTGCAGAGCTATTACTGTTGAACTAGGGATGTTCCCATTGCAGAGCTATTGCTTTTGAACTAGGATTGTTCCTATTGCAGATCTGTTGCTGTTGAACTAGGATTGTTCCCATTGCAGAGCTGTTGATGTTGATGCTGAACTGGTATTGTTCCTATTACAGATCTGTTGTTGTTGGATTAGGGATGTTCCCGTTGCAGAGCTGTTACTGTTGAACCAGAGATGTCCCCATTGCAGAGCTGTTGCTGTCGAACTAGGATTGTTCCCATTGCAGATCTGTTGATGTTGAACTAGGATTGTTCCCATTGCAGAGCTGTTGATGTTGATGCTGAACTGGTATTGTTCCTATTACAGATCTGTTGTTGTTGGACTAGGGATGTTCCCGTTGCAGAGCTGTTACTGTTGAACCAGAGATGTCCACATTGCAGAGCTGTTGCTGTCGAACTAGGATTGTTCCCATTGCAGAGCTGTTGATGTTGAACAAAGATTGTTCGAATTGCAGAGCTGTGGTTGTTGAACGAGGATTGTTCGAATTGCAGAGCTGGTGATGTTGAGCTAGGACTATACTCATTGCAGAGCTGTTTCTGTTGAACCAGAGATGTGCCCACTGCAGAGCTGTTGCCATTGAACTAGGATTGCTCCCATTGCAGAGCTGTTGTTTTTGAATGAGGTTTGTTCCCATTGCAGAGCTATTACTGTTGAACAAGGGTTTTTCCCATTGCTGAGCTGTTGCTGCTGAACTAGGACTACACCCATTGCAGAGCTGCTACTATTGAACTAGGACTATACCCTTTGCAGAACTGTTGATGTTGAACTGGGGTTATGCCCATTGCAGAGCTGTTGCTGTTGAACTAGGACTATACCCTTTGCAGAACTGTTGCTGTTGAACTAGATTTTTCTCATTGCAGAACTATTGATGTTGAACTAGGATTGTTCCCATTGCAGAGCTGTTGCTGTTGAACTGTGGTTGTTCCCATTGCAGAGCTGTTGATGTTGAACTGGGGTTGTTCCCATTGCAGAGCTGTTGATATTGAACTGGGGTTGTCCCCATTGCAGAGCTGTTGCTGTTAAACTAGGGTTGTTCCCATTGCAGAGCTGTTGCTATTGAACTAGGGATGTTTCCATTGCAGAGCTGTTGCTGTTAAACTAGGGTTGTTCCCATTGCAGAGCTGTTGCTATTGAACTAGGGATGTTTCCATTGCAGAGCTGTTGCTGTTAAACTAGGTGTCCTGATACCACCTGATATCACCCAACACTGCAGGAGCGAAGATATGCCCAGTCCGCTACCCCTGCCCTGGCAGCTACCACCTATAATTACACCAAGAGATAGCCGCCAGGAACACAGGGAGAAGGTGGGGGTAAAAAGAGGGTAAACCCAAAGGGTCGTCACTGGAGCACCAAATTCCCTCTAACTGCAACTGGTAGGAAAAGGGCCCACGTACTCTGAGAGGAAACACAAATAGAAACATAGATTAAGATTAATCCCAATTGCCATCACTCTTTAACATGCATGGTCAGGCACTGCTTGGCGCAGGAACAGATAAACTCTTACCCGTACTACGAGCACAAGTTGTTCCTCTGGCTATGAAGTCACGAAAATAGGAACTCAACTTCAGGAAGAAGGAGGTTAACATCCCAAATCATGAAGCAAAACGTTTTTCTCCCAAGTACCAAAAATAGCTTGAAGGATCCAAAGAACAAGGGGAAAAATGTCTGACTCAAACTAAAACCCTTTCCACATACAAAACGAAGGAATAGGAAAGAAAAACTGAGTCCAAGGATTTTAGCCCAAACGGGTTAAAAAAATTACCCAAATGCCTTAAAGGTGCTGCAAATGACCTAGATAGGTCACAAAACATCCAGGAAATAATCCAAGTGGCTTGTGCAAGGATCAGGTACGCAGCCGCGCACCCGCAGCGCAAGAACTCCAATGACTGAAATTGACCGCGTTTCCAAAGCTGCGGTGCCAGAATCCGAAAAACCGGGGAAAGGAAAACAAACAAACAGAAGTCTCCAGGCAATCCTGCGAGAGGCCGTAGTCCCAAGAGAAGGAGCTGAAACGAGACGCTGATCCGACGAACAGGAAGCTGAAGTGCTGAGGCGAAGTCCTTCCGGGTACCGAGACCGGGGAGTGAAACCAAGCAAGGACTAGTAGCTGACGGTCGTTTTTATACCCCCTGCTTGCGCGCCAAACCTGCGTGCGCACCAGCAGCCCTGACCATGAGGATAAAGAGAGGAAAATGGTAGGGAACAGTGAGGGAAGTACGTACAGGCACCTGTTAATCCCTAACAGTATCCCCCCCCAAAGGCCTCCCCACAGGACGTGGCTTAGTAGGATGATGAATATGAAACAAACGTACCAATCGGGGAGCGTGAACATCTCCCGCTGGTTCCCAGGTACGCTCATCAGGGGAATAGCCCTTCCAGTCAACAAGATAATATAACCTCCCTCTCCTGCGTCTGTAATCCAGGATAGCATTGACCTCAAACTCCTCATACCCGTCTACTAGAACAGGAGGGGGGGCGGCAACGCCTGAGTAGACCTGGTGTACGGTTTCAATAGGGACGTGTGAAACACTGGATGGATGCGATAATCCTCTGGCAACTCTAGTTTCATGGCAACAGGGTTCACTATACTAAGAATACTAAAAGGCCCCACATACCGTGGCTGTAATTTCCGAGAACCACCCAACCTCAAATTCTTTGTTGCCAACCATACTTGATCTCCTACTGCATAGGAGGGGGCAGGATATCTGTGTCTATCAGCTTGCTTCTTCATGCTGAGCTTGGTGACCCTTAACTGTTCCTGTGCTTTATTCCAGATTTGGACCAGGGAGAGGCTTAAGGTGTCCAATGCAGGTACATGCCCCGTGGGTTGTATTGGAATAGCCTTCGGATGAAATCCCATTGAACAAAAGAAAGGAGTCATCCCTAAGGCTGTATGCATGCTGTTATTATATGCGAATTCCGCTAAGGGGAGTGCCATAACCCAACTACAAGTCAAGGAGGTCAATAAACACCGGAGGTACTGCTCCATAGTTTGATTGGTACGTTCCGTCTGACCATCCGTCTGAGGATGGTAAGCGGATGACAGACGCAACTCCATTTTCAAAGAGGAGCACAGCTCAGTCCAAAAATGAGATATAAACTGCGCATCTCTATCAGACACAATGGCATTGGGCAATCCATGTAACTTCACCACATGATTTACAAACACTATGGCCAACTCACGAGCCGTAGGCACCTTTGGTAAAGGTATGAAATGTGCCATCTTAGTAAACAAATCCACCACCACCAGTATGGCTGTATAACCGGAGTCAAGAGGGAGATCAGTAACAAAATCTATACTGATAGTATGCCAAGGAGCAGGAGGGACAGGCAAGGGACACAACAACCCAGAAGGACGTGTGTGCGTAGGCTTGTTAATAGCACAAACAGGGCAAGAAGCTACAAACACTTGGACATCATGCCCTACTGCGCCCACCAAAACCAACGTGAGCAAAACTCTCTGGTCTTATTCACTCGAGTATGACCAACTAAGGATGAAGACTGGCACCAAGTAAGGACTTGTTCCCTCAATTCAGGTGGTACAAACAACCGTCCATCATGATACAACAAACCATTTTTAACGGTAAAAAGTGGGTTCGTCAGCCATGGGGTAAGGTCCACGTTCGCCACTTGCTCTTTCACCGAGGACAAGAAATCTTCTGCTGAAACACAACCCACAATCCTCGCCCCAGGTATCATAGATCTTAATTCAGAGCCCTGCGCATCCCCCATCTGACCCACATGTATGCGAGACAGCGCATCAGATTTCAATTGTTGTGCAGCAGGCCTATATGTAATGATGAAATCATATTCATTGAAGAATAATACCCATCGCATCTGTCTCGGGGTCAATGCTCTGGCGGAGCGAAAGAACTCTAAGTTCTTATGATCTGTATAAATTGTAATGGGGTGTCGGGCCCCCCGCAAATGAAGTCTCCACTCTTCAAAGGACAACTTAATGGCCAACAACTCCCTCTCTGCCACTGTGTAATTGCGTTCTGCTGGCAGCAAAGTCTTAGAAAAGAATGCATCTGGATGCATAAATCCTGTTTCCAAATCCCTCTGTGAGAGAACACCACCCACAGCACACAAAGAGGCATCAGCCTCTACAAAAAAGGGCAAGGCAGGATCTGGATGCACAAGAACAGGGGCCGAAGTAAATTTATCAATCAACATCTCCAACGCTGTTTGTGCCAAAGGAGACCAAACAAACGGCACCCCCTTTTTCAACAAGGCAGTCATAGGCGTTACTACATCCGAAAAATGTGAAATAAACCGCTGATAGAAATTAGCGAATCCAAGTAAGACCTGTACATCCCTTACACAGGTAGGGGAGGGCCAGGTAACAATAGCCTCAATCTTACGAGGATCCATCTTAATTCCACCAGCAGAAACAAGAAACCCTAAAAACTCCACACAAGAAGTATGGAATTTACATTTCTCCAGCTTCACAAACAAATGATGTTCCCTTAATTTCTGCAGCACCTGTGACACGTGTATTTCATGATCCACAGTGGATTTAGAAAATATTAGAATATCATCAATATACACGATCACACTCACATCCAGGTATTCCCTCAAAACCTCGTTGATAAAAAACTGAAAAGCAGCTGTGTGCATTACACAAACCAAAAGGCATAACGCGATATTCAAACAAACCAAACTTTGTACGGAAAGCAGTTTTCCATTCGTCCCCTTCACGGACACGAATGAGATGGTAAGCGCCCCTCAAATCAAGTTTGGTAAAAACAGTAGCATGCTTCAGTTGATCTAACAAGACAGGGATTAACAGGAGTGGATACTTGTTCTTGATTGTCACTTTATTAAGTGCTCTATAGTCCACACAAGCACGGAGACTGCCCTCCTTCTTAGGAATAAAAAAAATTGCCGAAGACACGGGCGAGGAAGACGGACGTATAAAACCAGATGCCAACATCTCATCCAAATACTCCCGTAGATGCAGCTCTTCGGGTTCGGATAATGCATAGACGCGACTACAGGGCAATGTAGCACCTGGCAATAAATCTATACGGCAGTCAAAAGACCGGTGGGGTGGAAGAATATTGGCCCGGACTTTGTCAAACACCTCACCAAACTCCACATAAGGAGCAGGAATACCTCCACCTTCTCCCCCGTCACCCACCGCACAGGTTAATGGCACAACCCAATCCGTGGCGACTTGATAACAACACTGCAAACAATGAGCAGAATCTAACGTCACCGTTCGCCTCACCCAATCAATCCTAGGGTTATGCGACTGCAGCCAGGGTACACCCAGAATAATCCCAAAGGAAGGAGCATCAATGAGATCAAAACTTATGGTCTCCGAATGTCCATTATCGCATAACAGACACAACGGTTCCGTTTGACGAGTTATGGACCCTGAGGACAACTCGGTCCCATCTATAGCTCTTACAGGTTCCGGTTGTTCTTTGTACACACATGGAACATGCAATCTCTCAGCGAGTTGGATATCCATAAAATTCCCGGTAGCCCCAGAGTCGAGCAGCACAGACAAAGTCGATCTACTGCTATTAGATAACACCAAACAGACAGAAATGGTGAAATGTCGTGGAACCCTCTGAACAGCGCCAGGTATCACATATGACTCACTAAAGACGACCTCTCCCATAGGACTTACTCCTGTCTGTCTACCCACAAATGCTACAGCCGTTCTTGGGGGCAAACTAGATGGTTTCACTGGACATTCATGGGCAAAATGTCCATCCTTCCCACAATACAAACAAAGGTTCTGAGCCCGTCGTCTCCCTTTTTCCTCACTCGACAGCGGACCCCTCACTCCACCTATCTCCATAGGTTCAGGGCCCTGTTTCAACTCCACAGGGCCTTTACTCTCACTCCTCACACTCACAAGGCGGGAGGTCTGAAACCGATTCCTTTCCCCACGTCTTTCAGACAGCCGATGATTCAACTTAACAACTAGGTCAATAAAAGCTGAACAATCTTCCGGGGGATCCACCACCTGGGATACGATGTCCTTCAACTCTTCACTCAAACCCTGATAAAACAAAGCAGTTCTTTTCGCCATGGGCCAATGCGTCTCTGAAACCAGACGATTGAAAGAGGTAACATAAGACAACAAATCCTGTTTACCCTGTCTCAGCTTCAATAGTTCAGCATCGCTAGCCTGCATGAACGCATGCTTAGCAAACAAACAACGCATTTGCTCCTTAAAGGCCAGGTAATTGTACAGCACAGGATCATCACTATCTACCAAAGGAACAGCCCACATGGCTGCCGTACCTGCTAGGTAAGAGATAATAAAAGCCACCTTGGCAGAATCATCTGGAAATGCAGTGGGACGGCACATAAAATGCAAATGACATTGATTCATAAATACACTGTATTTGTTACAATCTCCCGTAAAGCGCTCCGGCACAGCCAAAGGGACAGGAGTGGGTGTGGTGACAGTAACAGCTATAGGGGTACTACCACTGGCCCCTTGCCCTGACGTCCTATCAAACTGAAAAGTGGCAGGTTGTATTATAGGTCCCTGCCCTTTCAAGGAAGGACCCCTACCCAGACCCCAGGACTGATCCCGAACCCTGAGTGTATTCAACTCCTGACGTAACCCATGGTTTTCCTGCCTCAAGTCCTGTACCTCAGTCTGAAGGGACGTAATAGCTGTCATTAAATCCTGCATAGTAGGGACCCCATCCTCCCCTGTTCTATTCACACCCTCGAGATCCATCTTCGCTCGGGCAGTGTATCATTTCGTGGGCTTGGTTTTCTGTCCTGATACCACCTGATATCACCCAACACTGCAGGAGCGAAGATATGCCCAGTCCGCTACCCCTGCCCTGGCAGCTACCACCTATAATTACACCAAGAGATAGCCGCCAGGAACACAGGGAGAAGGTGGGGGTAAAAAGAGGGTAAACCCAAAGGGTCATCACTGGAGCACCAAATTCCCCTCTAACTGCAACTGGTAGGAAAAGGGCCCACGTACTCTGAGAGGAAACAAAAATAGAAACATAGATTAAGATTAATCCCAATTGCCATCACTCTTTAACATGCATGGTCAGGCACTGCTTGGCGCAGGAACAGATAAACTCTTACCCGTACTACGAGCACAAGTTGTTCCTCTGGCTATGAAGTCACGAAAATAGGAACTCAACTTCAGGAAGAAGGAGGTTAACATCCCAAATCATGAAGCAAAACGTTTTTCTCCCAAGTACCAAAAATAGCTTGAAGGATCCAAAGAACAAGGGGAAAAATGTCTGACTCAAACTAAAACCCTTTCCACATACAAAACGAAGGAATAGGAAAGAAAAACTGAGTCCAAGGATTTTAGCCCAAACGGGTTAAAAAAATTACCCAAATGCCTTAAAGGTGCTGCAAATGACCTAGATAGGTCACAAAACGTCCAGGAAATAATCCAAGTGGCTTGTGCAAGGATCAGGTACGCAGCCGCGTACCCGCAGCGCAAGAACTCCAATGACTGAAATTGACCGCGTTTCCAAAGCTGCGGTGCCAGAATCCGAAAAACCGGGGAAAGGAAAACAAACAAACAGAAGTCTCCAGGCAAGCCCCACTCGCAATCCTGCGAGAGGCCGTAGTCCCAAGAGAAGGAGCTGAAACGAGACGCTGATCCGACGAACAGGAAGCTGAAGTGCTGAGGCAAAGTCCTTCCGGGTACCGAGACCGGGGAGTGAAACCAAGCAAGGACTAGCAGCTGACGGTCGTTTTTATACCCCCTGCCTGCGCGCCAAACCTGCGCGCGCACCAGCAGCCCTGACCATGAGGATAAAGAGAGGAAAAAAGGTAGGGAACAGTGAGGGAAGTACGTACAGGCACCTGTTAATCCCTAACACTAGGGTTGTTCCCATTGCAGAGCTGTTGCTGTTGAACAAGGGTTTTTCCCATTGCTGAGCTGTTGCTGCTGAACTAGGACTATACCCATTGCAGAGCTGCTACTATTGAACTAGGACTATACCCTTTGCAGAACTGTTGATGTTGAACTGGGGTTGTGCCCATTGGAGAGCTGTTGTTGTTGAACTAGGACTATACCCTTTGCAGAACTGTTGATGTTGAACTGGGGTTATGCCCATTGCAGAGCTGTTGCTGTTGAACTAGGGATGTTCCCATTGCAGAGCTGTTGCTATTGAACTAGGGATGTTCCCATTGCAGAACTATTGATGTTGAACTAGATTGTTCTCATTGCAGAACTATTGATGTTAAACTAGGATTGTTCCCATTGCAGAGCTGTTGCTGTTAAACTAGGATTGTTCCCATTGCAGAGCTGTTGCTGTTGAACTGTGGTTGTTCCCATTGCAGAGCTGTTGATGTTGAACTGGGGTTGTTCCCATTGCAGAGCTGTTGATGTTGAACTGGGGTTGTCCCCATTGCAGAGCTGTTGCTATTGAACTATGAATGTTTCCATTGCAGAGCTGTTGCTGTTAAACTAGGGTTGTTTCCATTGCAGAGCTGTTGCTGTTAAACTAGGGTTGTTCCCATTGCAGAGCTGTTGCTATTGTACTAGGGATGTTTCCATTGCAGAGCTGTTGCTGTTAAACTAGGGTTGTTCCCATTGCAGAGCTGTTGCTGTTGAACTGGGATTGTTCCCATTGTAAAGCTGTTGCTGTTGAACGAGAGATGTTCTCATTGCAGACCTGTTGAACAAGGACTGGTCGCATTACAGAGCTGTTGCTGTTGGACTAGGATTGTTCCCTTTGCAGAGCTGTTGCTGTTGAACTGTGGTTGTTCCCATTGCAGAGCTGTTGATGTTGAACTGGGGTTGTTCCCATTGCAGAGCTGTTGATGTTGAACTGGGGTTGTCCCCATTGCAGAGCTGTTGCTATTGAACTAGGGATGTTTCCATTGCAGAGCTGTTGCTGTTAAACTAGGGTTGTTCCCATTGCAGAGCTGTTGCTATTGAACTAGGGATGTTTCCATTGCAGAGCTGTTGCTGTTAACCCGTTTGCTGCTACTGTCGGCCAACGGCCGTCGCGAGCACTACCTCGGTAGTGCTGCGCACGTCCGTTGGCCGACGCGGCCCCGCCCGTTTAATAGAACGTTCCGCACTGGCGCGGAACGTTCGAAGCAGCAAACGGGTTAAACTAGGGTTGTTCCCATTGCAGAGCTGTTGCTACTGAACTAGGGATGCTTCCATTGCAGAGCTGTTGCTGTTAAACTAGGGTTGTTCCCATTGCAGAGCTGTTGCTGTTGAACTGGGATTGTCCCCATTGCGGGGCTGTTGATGTTGAACTGGGATTGTTCCCATTGCAAAGCTGTTGCTGTTGAACCAGAGATGTTCTCATTGCAGAGCTGTTGAACAAGGACTGGTCTCATTACAGAGCTGTTGCTGTTGGACTAGGATTGTTCCCTTTGCAGAGCTGTTGCTGTTGAACTGTGGTTGTTCCCATTGCAGAGCTGTTGATGTTGAACTGGGGTTGTCCCCATTGCAGAGCTGTTGCTATTGAACCAGGGATGTTTCCATTGCAGAGCTGTTGCTGTTAAACTAGGGTTGTTCCCATTGCCGAGCTGTTGCTATTGAACTAGGTATGTCTCCATTGCAGAGCTGTTGCTGTTAAACTAGGGTTGTTCCCATTGCAGAGCTGTTGCTATTGAACTAGGGATGTTTCCATTGCAGAGCTGTTGCTGTTAAACTAGGATTGTTCCCATTGCAGAGCTGTTGCTATTGAACTAGGGATGTTTCCATTGCAGAGCTGTTGCTGTTAAACTAGGGTTGTTCCCATTGCAGAGCTGTTGCTATTGTACTAGGGATGTTTCCATTGCAGAGCTGTTGCTGTTATACTAGGGTTGTTCCCATTGCAGAGCTGTTGCTGTTGAACTGGGATTGTTCCCATTGTAAAGCTGTTGCTGTTGAACCAGAGATGTTCTCATTGCAGAGCTGTTGAACAAGGACTGGTCTCATTACAGAGCTGTTGCTGTTGGACTAGGATTGTTCCCTTTGCAGAGCTGTTGCTGTTGAGCTGTGGTTGTTCCCATTGCAGAGCTGTTGATGTTGAACTGGGGTTGTTCCCATTGCAGAGCTGTTGATGTTGAACTGGGGTTGTCCCCATTGCAGAGCTGTTGCTATTGAACTAGGGATGTTTCCATTGCAGAGCTGTTGCTGTTAAACTAGGGTTGTTCCCATTGCAGCGCTGTTGCTATTGAACTAGGGATGTTTCCATTGCAGAGCTGTTGCTGTTAAACTAGGGTTGTTCCCATTGCAGAGCTGTTGCTATTGAACTAGGGATGTTTCCATTGCAGAGCTGTTGCTGTTAAACTAGGGTTGTTCCCATTGCAGAGCTGTTGCTATTGAACTAGGGATGTTTCCATTGCAGAGCTGTTGCTGTTAAACTAGGGTTGTTCCCATTGCAGAGCTGTTGCTATTGTACTAGGGATGTTTCCATTGCAGAGCTGTTGCTGTTAAACTAGGGTTGCTCCCATTGCAGAGCTGTTGCTGTTGAACTGGGATTGTTCCCATTGCAAAGCTGTTGCTGTTGAACCAGAGATGTTCTCATTGCAGAGCTGTTGAACAAGGACTGGTCTCATTACAGAGCTGTTGCTGTTGGACTTGGATTGTTCCCTTTGCAGAGCTGTTGCTATTGAACTAGGGATGTTTCCATTGCAGAGCTGTTGCTGTTAAACTAGGGTTGTTCCCATTGCAGAGCTGTTGCTATTGTACTAGGGATGTTTCCATTGCAGTGCTGTTGCTGTTAAACTAGGGTTGCTCCCATTGCAGAGCTGTTGCTGTTGAACTGGGATTGTTCCCATTGCAAAGCTGTTGCTGTTGAACCAGAGATGTTCTCATTGCAGAGCTGTTGAACAAGGACTGGTCTCATTACAGAGCTGTTGCTGTTGGACTTGGATTGTTCCCTTTGCAGAGCTGTTGCTGTTGAACTAAGGATGTTCTCATTGCAGAGCTGTGGCTTTAAGATTTCTGCTATGATGAACAATCCTCAGGCCGCGGACAGTATTTCATCCCAGGAGGTGTTATCGTTCCGAGTCATTGGCAGAGAGGGTAATTCTAGGCTATCTGATAAAAGTGTGTTTGGAATTGAGCTGTGCTCCTATCAAGCCAAGAAAAATACCACCAGGCTGTCCGCATTCATTACTGCCTCCTCACCCAGAGTTCAAGAGCAGAGTCCTGCCTAGCGCAGGTGTCTGAGGGGCGGATGACTGATGGTTCAAACGTTTCCTTCCGCCCCGCGCTCTCCGTGTGTCCCTCCCCTTCGCTTTCTCGCATCCCCTTTCTCTCCACCCTATCCATGCCAAGAGTGATCGGATACATGAGTGAACCAATTAAATGGAAGCGTGAATGAGTGAAGTAATTATGCAAATTAGGGAAGGTAAGTATACATACCAGATCTCTGTGTAACTGAGGAGGCTAGAACAGAATATCTTGGAATGGAATGGTAGAAGAATCTGTACAAATGGGAGTCAGTTAGGGATGGGTGAGTGTAGCAGCTGCTAACAGTTTGTCCTTTGGCTCTGCCCTTGTTAACACTGTACTCAGGTCTCATAAAGTCTCCAGGCACAGAAAGTAAGCAGAGCTCCCCATGACTTTAAGTGGGATGGAAAAACTGGGGGGGTCTCTCATAGGGGCGTGGTTGATACAATTAAGGGTGTGGCTTAAAAACACCTAAGCTAAAAATCTTTGTCTGAGCATAGTGTGCCGCCCGACTGGTATTTTTCTGCTTCTGTCATTACATTCAGATATATAATACAACAAGTAACATTACACCGACAACAAGCCAGGGCTATTGGCTTTACCAATGGTTGTTAGTTGCATAGGATAAATAAGCAACAACTATGGCTTCGTTGTATATAATATTGAAAATGCTTCCGTTCTGAAATGATGAAACTGTGAATGAACTATAACGAGTCTCTTTGAAGTTACATCAAAGGCAGTGAAGGGTGGCACTGCTGCAGAGTTAAGATTTTTTTGCACCCTGATGGTGAGGGCAAAAATAGAGAGCCCGATAGAGACCCATCTCAGCACCTGCTTTTTAGAACTGCCGGTGCTGAGTACCAGCAGGATCCGGCCCTCTTGAAGCCCTGGAGCTCCTGAATCTATCTTTCCTTTCTGTAGCTTCTCTTTTTTGCCATTGTTGAGCCATGCAGCAAAAAATGGTACAGTGTGTGAAATTCATTTAATTAATTTTTGCACAATTAGGCAAAATTCTGCAAAAATATGCACAATTCTGAGAGATTATGTAAAATGCAAAACTGGCATTTAGCGCTGCATTATGGCACAAAATGCATCCTTGCATCCGAGCGAGGGCACATTTCACACAAAATAGTGCACAAAACGCAACTGCAACAAACAACAGTCACTTTTGTTCTGGTTGTTCGTGTTGTTCCCTTGCTCCTGCACTAACTTTTTGCTGTGAACAAGGCATAATTACTCCAAGTGCCATAATGATGTAAGTTTGTGAATTTCACTTAACAAGCATAGCACACAGTTCCAGAAATTAGGTGAAATTGCTGTGACAGAAATTTTGACCGGTCCTTAAAAATAGGAGGTCATCAGGGAACTAAGAATGAGGTAGCGGGTCATCCTTTGATGTACTCTGGGTTAAAGGTTGCTCCATGTCACTTGCATCACTCCTAGAATTTTGATTAATTGATCCCCAGAAAGAAGCGCTAGAGATTAGTTTGCTACTGCAGATGAGTGACATCGGCTGTGGGGGTACTAATGAGGGGTAGGAGTAACTGGCGTAATTCTTTTTAGCGTAATCACTTGTAATTACATAGAAATCACAGAGAAATGACTTGTAATTTTGCGTAATTACATGAGAAGTGTAATCCAGAATTTAGCACTATTTTCTTAGTGCAAAATGCACCCTCATACCCAAAATGGGCCCGAATATGCATTGTGCACTAAATGCAACAGGGCACGAACAGCAGTAGTCAACAGCCTCTTAGTTCAATGTTCCTGTGTTCTGCAGTACGCTTTTCGCCCCAAATTACTCTTAATTACTCAAGATGGTGTAATTTTAGTCATTTTGCATCACCAAAGTAATGCATAATTACTGAAAATACTCAGATTGCTCCAGTGTAATAAAAATTTTGCTCGGGCTTAGTTATGATGTGGAATGGGTTGGAGTAGCTAAGGAAGACAGGGACAGGGGCATTCCAAAAAGTTCAGTGTCAGTCAGTCAAAAATTAGTTTATTAGGCAAATAAAACCATAAACTTTGATTAAGATACATGAACATGTAGTCATTAAAATCAATTATAGACACACAGAAATAATTAAATTTAGCATAAAACCAACTCTCCTTATCCATGATGTCCCTGTTATTGTGAGCCCAGACACAATACTTGTTAAAGACAAAAAGTGCCGCCTTGGACTGGGCTAACTAGCGTCTGCTCCTTAATGGCTGAAGCCGCACAAGGTGCCAAGTGGATTCTATGTTAGCAATATCTTGACTGGACTACGCAGTCAAGTAAACCCATGAAGATACAAAGATGCTTGACTGGATTTTTTATTTTTTAAGATACCTTGAGCCCGTACAGCACAGTGGGAGTTAAAACATCCTAGGGGCACATAAAGTGTTGGGTGCAAACCATAAGCATTGTCATAAGTGGGCTGGCTGCTCAAACCAGCGCATAAAGAGCAAAAGTGCTTAAACAGTAACTAAAGTGCAAGTGGTGCTCAAGTAGCAAGGTGGAAATTAGAAACTTCCTGGAGTGAAGCTACCACCTCCCCAACAACCCAGTTTAGGTTGGATAGGGTAACTTGTCCGTTTATCAAATTGCCACAACCTATTCAGCTAACTCCTACTCATTAATATGGCGGTGCCTTTCCCTGCAGAACCTGAGTAGCCACGACTCCTGGTACATAAAACCCTAAAATACCCAATTGCCTTTAAGATTTAAGATTTTACTAAGCGCCCCTAAAACAGTAAGACGAGATAGGGTCTGGATGGTGCTCGTAGCCCCTAGCAACCCGTCATTTCTGTGAGTCCTTCATGAGCTCTGCAGGGAACTAAACATGACTAGCAGCCCCTAAAACAGTAGGATGGGAAGGAGCCTGATGGTACATTGTATCTCCCTAGCAGCCCGTCAATTCTACAGGCCCTTTAAGGGGCCTGACTTAGATAGCAACCTTGTCCCCAGACTGGGCAACAGTATTCTCTTTAACAAGATCCTTAAAGATATCCAGAAGTTGCACTAATTGGATGTTAAGTATTGTATTCTGCAAATTGAGCAGTTCTATTACTGCTGATGTGCACGACCTGATCCCCAATGTCTTAAACTCCTTCCTTAGCAGGGTCCTCCGCAGGTGGTCTATAGGCAGGGGCAGATGCATAGGATATGGAGCAGCGATTCCTTTGAATCATGGCACAGACAACATTCCATATCCCCTAATGATCTGTTTCCTGACACTTTGGTTTAAAGTCCAGTGTGGAGATTTCTCCCATCCTCAATAATAGAAATTTCCATTTAATCTTCAGAGAATAGGTGGCTTCCAAAAGTCGGGAGGCCTTTTGATCGCTGCAGGAGTTCAGCACCAGCCACCCATGCAAGCGTTTTGCAACAATTCCTTTCTCCTCTACCCAGCTCTGCAGGTTTATGCTCTTATTTACTATCCCTTTGAATACCTGGGCACTTGTATCCAAAGACCATAGTTCACCCAGCCCTAGATTTCTTATGCTATCATCGAGGTATTTCTTGTAGAAACTCTTTCCTCTTTGGAGATTAATTTCAGGCCAGGCCAAGTTACCTAGTGAGCCTTTAGCAGCGGTTCTCAACTTGTGGCAGCATTTAACAAATGCACCAGACCTAGCCAAATCCTGTCTGATCAGCGCAAACTCCAGCCTGACTTGGGTGGGTGATGCTGATCTTGGCAGCCGGAAAACTTTTTTATAGGTTTTTGTTAAGATTTGATCTAATAAACTGGCATCTGCACACACCATCATTTTTCCTCCATATGAAAAGGATGGTATCAATCTTGCCTTTATTTCTGCCGCCAGTGGTTGGAGATTATACCCCTCCCCCCCCCCCTCAGCGGTAGAGCTTTTGCCAGAGTTGAAAATGCAAAGTGTAGTGCTAAGCCTTTTCCCCTGATCGCTTCCCTTTGTGGGGCATTCGAAGTCCTGGGGCCGTATTATAAATACGGTGCAGTTTCACTGTTTGCGCCGGGCGCACCTTTGAAAAGGTGCGCCTGGAGCAAACAATGAAAATACGCCATATTAGCATGGATGCGCTTCTTCACAAATGTATTTTCCACTACAGACATAGAGCAAAAATGCCAAAGCCAGCATTTGCCTGATACCGCTCAATTTTGCATAACATTTTGTCCTTAGTACTTAATTTCTGCAAAGAAAATGGCATGACTTTCACCAAGGTCTAATTTCTCTGCTGCACTAGCTGCTTTTTGACATTTCCGGCATCATTTACAAAAAAATTATGCAGTTCAGCACCGCAGACCATTTTGCTGCGCCGTGCTGCATCATTTTAAAAGCTCAGGGATGCATCGTATTAACAACAATACGACGCCTCTGTGTGCTTTCCCCTGCACAATTGGCTTCCATGCGCCACCGCAGGCACCCTTGCGTCATGTTGCAAGGGTGCCTGCATTGTGGGGATGATTGGTTTTGTGCAGGAAGGGACACCTACCAGCACAAAAACATTAATTGATGGCTTTTTCCTCTTTTTATGCATGCTGCAGAATGCAGTATGCATTGAAAGAGGAAAAAACGAGGATACATAAAAGTATTTCTCCTTGTTGCGCCACTCGTACGCCTCCCCTGCGGAGGCATCAGGCTTCATGGATGTTGCGTGGGAACACCTACAGCAACACACAGGGAACGCTCCTTTCATGCAGAGTAATGCGTGAAAGGGGCCCATATATACTAGGCCATTGAAAGTCACGCAGGGTGACCTTATGTGGCCTTGTAAATATGGACAGGTGCAGCAAAAAAAGTAGCACAGGTGGCGCAATGGCCCTGTAAAGAGGCCCTTCATTTTTATCTGCTCCAGCATTCTCTATCGGAGTAGAATACTTGAGCATAATTGTAATGTGATCTGGGGGTTCTTTCTTCGTGTGTTGTTTGGAATAGCTCTTGCTCACCCAATCATTTTCATAGAATTGTAGGAAGTAGAGAGCCCTCAGATTTTAGGGTTCTTTCCCATGTCGGCTTCATGGTGAAGAGGCGGCGGCAGGGAGGTCCAATGTTTTCAGCCTTGTTGTCGCAGTAACTTCACCCTGAAATATTAAAATGTCAATGAGCAGAAAGAGACAGATCTGTGAACTTATCTTTAGATGTCTTGTTGATAGTGGGATATGGAAGAAGTCACTTAGGCCCAGATTACAAGTTGGGTGGATTTAGAAGTGGAGATTCCGGATGGCTGATATTTACAATTCTGGCTTGTATCTCTGCACCTAAATTAACCTATTCCCCGATAATCCCCTTGAATTGTGAATAAATATGCGGCTTGGTTTTTCAGGGCTGAATACTGCACAAAGCTCCCAATTCCTTCAGGATTAATGCTGGCATTTACCACCTCTTCTGGGTATGGGGTAAATCTTACTGGGGGGAATGCTCTCCTCATGCCAAGGAGCCAGCCCGGCAGGGCCGGGGATGGGTCTGGGCTACATTTGCCCCCCAAGCCTAAAGAAAATATTTTACAATGTGAGGAAATACCCAACCAACGAGTCCCACCTGAGGATACAGCTTCATCCAACTCATAAGTAGCCCCTTTGACAGGTATTCAGCTGTTTGGCTGTGGAAGAGGTTAGGACAGAGGGTTTGAACCTGGGCCTAAAAGTGATTGACACACAGTGGAGTGAAATCAAAACAGGCATGAGTTGATCAGTTGTACTTAGTGGGTTGCAGTATTTTAAACTACTGGACCAAAGCTTGCATTCCTTTCCTTAGCTTTACCACCCATTGACCAGTGGAAATTTGCAAGGTTTATTATTCCTGGTGTAATCCAAATTTGCTCAAATTCATTAGACTAATGAAATTTGCTTATTGGCCACAGACATGTCAATCTAGTACTGGTAAATCGATCTGATCACTGGGCGACTGCTTTTGTGGTCAGAGTGGATAATACATAATTGGAAGCCTAGATGTCAACATTTCCTTAAATAATCTCTAACCAACCAGTCTCTGGAACAAATTTAGATGCAGTCACATTTGAGTATTAAATGGCCCCTGCTTACAAAGATGCATAACTGGATACATATATATGTTTAGCCAATATGGTTGTTGTTTTTGAGGTATTTGCTCCCTAAAGAGAACAGGACTACAGCTCACTGTCTCAGTGGCGGGAGTCGGTGGCCCATCCCATGAGACAACATGGAAAGGAACGGCAGCGGAATCAGCTGGAACTCCAGCCTCACTGGGTGCTGGCATCCGAGCACAGTCAAGTGAATGGAAGACATCCAACCAGCTCTGCACACAGACATCAGACCCCTGTCCTACCAGTGAGTCTGTCCATGTCCCCCGGGTCAGTTCAGGAAACACTTGCTGAAGATCTCTCATCCTCATGGATGCGTTATTTGCTGTTGTGAGTCCTAATATAACGTGTATTATAAAGCACACATTCACCCAAGGGTGTCTTGGCGCCGAAAACCAGGTGTTTGTTGTTACCCAAATCAATGGTACTCATTCTATCGACCTCAGAAGGATGAAAGGCTGAGGGGACCCAGCAGGATTTGAACCTGTGACCACGAAGTTGAACACAGGCCCGCACAGTGGACACATTAGTCCATTAAGCCACCAGACCCAGCCTTGTAACATCTTGTGAGCATAGCGAATCTCGAAGGCCGCATGTGGTTCTCGAGAGTCTTATTAACCAATTTAGATCCAGATGAGGTGATATTGTGACTAATAAGTTACTTACCTGTAACTCTGGTTCCCAGTTCAACAGTGGCTCAAACTCCAATCTAAAAGCTGATGAAACAAGTTAGCGATTCTCTGTGTTTGGACCATAATACCACCAATATTCAAAGGCAATGTATCGTTCATAGACAATATGCAATTGAGAGACAGGCAGAGGCGTAACAAAAGCCCCTGCAGCCCCCGCGGTGAATAGGGGGGGCAGAGCTCGGAGGGGACCCCTCCACAACTGGCAGGCCCGTGGCCTGAGAGCTTCAGACTGGGTCCTGGGCGTAGGGAGCCCCCTGCATGGGCTTTACAGGCAGACCCCTCAAGTTTCCTTACACCACTGGAGACAGGGTGCATAGATCGGGCCTCAATTGAAAGACAGTCGGCCTCACTTGCGATACTCCGGTATCCGAAGCAGTAACCCTGCCCCCGCAGTTACCAGTACTGGGATCTCTGGGAGGGGCAGCTATATCCCAGGGATTCATTTGGGGCTCGGGGGGGGGGTTTCCCCTATGTATGATGAATTACTAGGGCAATTGGTAATTCCGGGTGCAGGGATTAGAAGTTTCCAAAGGATTACAAGTGGGACCTGAGGGTCCCCTTTGAAATTAGCACTTACCACGAAAATTGATATTTCTGTTGCCTATTTATGCAGTAATTCCTCATTCCCCAATGGAGTTTTCCCCCAGAAATTTAAAGTGCTTCAGAGCACTTAAAATCTCAATGGAAAACAAAATGGAAATGTGGTTCTCACAATTCTCATGGGAGCGATAACTGCACAGAGACATGCCTGATGCATAGGGACTATTCCTCGACTGTGGACGGTACACAGACCATATGACTGTATGCCTCAACTCAAAGAGAACGCACATACAGCCTGTGCAGCAGACGCGTAAGAGACTGCCTAACAATATATTAGTGTATTAGCACATTGGGGTATCAGCCCTTATCAGCAATGTGCATTTCCAGGGAGAAGACATTACAACACAACACTCCTCTACACCCTTCGGATGTGGAGTGTCTGTGAAGAGAACAGGAACACTGCACTACCTAGTGAAGGACCTGGACCAAAGTAGAGCAAGGCAGAAATACTCATTATTTTAAGCGCAGTTAAGCGGGTCCAATTAACAGTTTGTTGTTCTTCCTTAGGAATCTCTCTAGAGACCTCAAGAAGCTGCAATAGGAGTCACACCAGAAAGTATAATTGTAAAGGGACAGCCATGTGCTTTACAAATCCTATAACATAACATAACATTAGTGCCATACAAATGGCTGTTGGGCTTGATGGCAGCTGCCATCCCTCCGGCTCCAAAATAGCTCACTCTTTCTATAATGTCGTTTTACTTTCTTAATGGGGTGCAGTATGCAGACCTGTAGAATAGGTTGGCCAACGGGATGGCAAAGTCCGATTTATGAGGGCAAAGTCGCGGCAAAAGATTTTCTGCAAGACCAGAGGCTGGTGTCTGGAAATCAGTCCAAGATGATTTCAACTCTTTTTCCTCCGATGTAATGTCTGAACCAAATATAAGTAAGTTTGTTCAGAAAAGGATGTATCACAACGTTATTGTATCCCTATTTTTTGCTGCATCATCCACCCGGATACCATAACTATGCTTGATTTTTGCTTTTTTCTTTACAGCAAAAATCCTATCTGAACTCTCTCCTGGAAACCATTATGCTGGTTCTTTCTCGACCTGGTCTCTGGGTCGTTTTGGTTCCTTGCTATTCTGCAATTGCATAATTCATCATCTTTAAGCAACAACTACCAGTGTTGCCAAGAAGTGTTTAATATGCCCTTTTGTACTTTTTCATCCTGACCGGAACTCTCTTAAGAAGACACTTGACACCTTTCATGTGTATATTAAGTGCATGATTGTAGCTGTTGCTATGGGGAGGAGTCATCCTTTCCTCGAGCAATCAAGAAGGAAACCCGTGAGGCCATCACCGCATCCTGCCCTGACAGGATTCTGGCTAACTGTGTGAACAACATTTCTCTTGATGTTCGTTGATGCAATGAAATAACAGAGTATTATACAAACACTTTGCAAGAATTAGGAATGACATCCTATCCTGAATATAATATTTTGTACTGTTGGTGCAAACAGCACATATTTCATTTACTCATTTCATTTCCTGGAAGAGCAGAAACACTTAAGTGGTGGTGATGGTGTCTCTGCAGACCTGAAAGGGAAGTGAAGATGTTTCAGGAACTCCACTTTGACCCATTGTGCAACAATGTTTCTAATTCAAGCTTAAAGCCTAAACCAGGGGGTGGCATCACTTTCATGCTCTCAGGCTTTGATGGAAACCACAAAAGAATTGGGAATATTTAATTATTAAATGCTAAGGTCCCTTACAGCGCTGGGATGCCTGGCTTCACCTTGGGGGTGCCCAGGAGTGGACATTTCACAGGGAAAAAAGCCAGGAAGGGTTCCACAGCGGTATGCGTTCAGCGCCAGGATGCCTCAGGGTAGCAGTGCGCTTTACAAGTACAAATTCATTTCATTTCATTCATTTCATTTCATTTCACTTAGTTACTTTGGGGTTGAAAGGTAAGCACTGGACTAAAGGTCAATTCAACATTTTTTTTCCAAGTGTAAAAAAAGTAAAAATAAACAATCACTAATCTGCCTGGGGTTTAAGGATACGAAGCATAAAAGGACATACACAACAACAGGCTGGCTTTGTCAAGGGCACAAGTTGGGCTTGAAATTCTATGCCTTGGAGATCTCAGAAGGAGGGAGAGGGTTCAAAGTCCTGAGTAATAGTCAGCCGGTTGCTGCAACATCATTGGATGCAGGCAGATGAATCTACCAGAAACTGTCTGGAAGAATGAGGATGTGAAAAGAAAAAAATCTAATCTGAATATGTTACCTATGCCAGTCCATATTTTCTTTGCCCTTCCCAGGTGACAAAGACTATTTTCTCCTACACCTTAGGGAATTTTCCACCTCAGTCTACTCTTGATTTTGTTCTTATGATTCTACGATGTACCACCATGACTGATTTTCAGATGTCAAGTCCTTCCTTCATCAAATCTATTTACTGTAATCTTGACGTTTTACTACATATCAAAAACCATCGCAGTTGCCACTTGCTCAAAAATGTGGGTGTGCTCCCTTCCCAATATAAAGAGTGTCTGTTTAGCCATATATTTCTGCTTCTCCTTTCCATGCTTTCTAAGCTAATTTCCCTCACCATCTTTGGCATTTTTATCTTTTTCTATTTTCTATGCTGTCTGTTATGTGTGATATATGTTGTTTGAAAGAAAAAAATATCTGGAAGCCAAAGTTTAATTAAAACCTGATTAATGATTAAGAGTGTAATTGTGGTGTTACTGAGTGAGTGCCAGAATGGGATAATGATTGTGGTTTTAAGTCAGTGGGCGAAAGAGAATGTGAATGAACAAAGAAATCAGAAAGTAACTACAAAATGAAACAATACATGGAAAAAGCAGGAGACTGATTATCTATTAAAGTTAATCTTTATTGTATCTGCAGGTTCTTTGGTGGACTTGGCCCGTTTTGCAGGGTCATCCTCAAAATTGTTGCCTTCTCCCCTTTTGTTTGGCTGAATTCATTTTTGTTGGCCTCAGAACTCTATGCACCTTACCAATGCTCCAGTGCTAAAGTTCATATGCTCACGACTTAATACATGGTGAAAAAGGCTTACACCTGATTGCATATATAATTTACTTATAAGTCCCTAGTAAAGTGGTATGCCATATAACCAGGGCCAGTAAATTAAATGCTACTAGTGAGCCTGCAGCACTTATAGTGCCACCCGCTTATGTAGCCCCTTAAAACATGTCTCAGGCCTGCCACTGCAGTTTACTACACTACTGCAGTTTTAAACTGCCAATTTGACTTGGCAAAATAAACCCCTTGCCATGCCTCAAACTCTATTTTTTAATACATATGCCACACTTAAGGTAGGCTCTAAGCAGCTCATAAGGCAGGGTGCTTTGTACTTAAAAAGTTGGCTTGGACATGTAATTTTAAGTTGTACATGTCCTGGTATTGAAAAACTCACAAAAATAGTTTTTCACTACTGTGAGGTCTACCTCTCCCATAGGATAACATTTGGTTACCCTATTACTTGTAATAAGTGAAAACGTTTGTGTGGGAGCAGGTACGAATGTCATGTTTTGTGTCTAAAGAAATGTAATTTATGATCTTCTTTAATGATAAAGTCTGAATTTACATCAAAGTCCTGAAAATGCAATTTTTATAAAATTGCCATTTGTTTGTCCTAACGATTTGGTTCCTGCTGCCTGCTTCCTGGGTCACATGGCTCAGTGTATTTGGCAGTTGACCTTAATGTATTCCTCCCAGACAGCCACACAATAGAGAGACTGGATGTTTACAGGATGGAGGTGGAACTGTGCACAACCCCAATTGCACTTCAAAGACAACGCCTCAGCACACACATAAAGAACTTCACTGTAGCCTATTGTTCCCCCATTCACCCAGGGACCAGGACAGGGTGGCAGGAAATTCCAGACACTTCTGTGGGGAAGGGGGGAATTCTGAATTTTCTTCCACTTCAAAGCTGGCACCAGGTAGAAAATTAGGACCCTCAGTTCCACTCTTCAGGTCACTTCTGTACTTATGCAAGGACTCTATAGGGCTGCCTTGCTGCCAGTGGCCTGCTGTGTACTTCAAAGAATTGCCCTGCTGCACCAAGAGGACTGCCCTGCTTCCTGAAGCCTGGCCTGTGCCCTCAGAGGACTGCTCTGCTGCTGGAGACCTGCTTTCCATCTTGAACCCAAGACTTCCCGAGTGACTCCAAGTGCTAGTTGACTGGCTCCCTAATCAGAGCCTCAGGGAAAGAAAATGCTCCATCCATCTTGAACCTGCACCTAGACCCATCCAAGTGGTGCCCCTCTAGCCGTGGACACTTGGTAGTGATGCTGAAGGTGCCCAGATAGCTAAAAAAAAAAGATTCTGCCAAAAAGTGCTCTGAGAACCGGGATGAGACCAGGACATACCTGCTCCCGATCTTCCCATGTTGCATTGCTGGTGGACCTGAATTTGCGGTAGCACCTGCTACATCCTTCTCTGCAGGATAAAATCCTGTTCAGCGAATCCTCGCAGAAGGGGTATAGGGCCATGTGGAGCCCTCGCAGCTTCAGCCTGCTGCTTTGTCTTGCTGGAGAACTTCGACTTTAAAAAAAAAAGTCTAAATCCGAACAAAGAACCTTCACTGCATTTTCATCCAGCAGATCCTTGACGACAACGCTTCCTCCTCGAATGCTGCTGACTGCGTGGTCTCACTGCACTTTACCTTCCCAGACATTTAATTTCAAAATTAAGTAGGAAGGCAAGAACACTGTTGCTTGAGTAGGGTTTCACCTCCGTAAACCAACAACTTAATTTCTCACTTTCATGAACTACTGTTATGGCCCATCCAGTTACAACTAGGCTCCCATTTTGTGTGGTTATCTAGGAGGAATACACAAAGCCGAACTGTAACTCACACCCAATCATTTGACCCAGAGACAGGCTGTAGGCACCAAATGGCTAAGACAAAAAATGGCAACTTCCTAAAAGTGGCATTTTCAGAATTGTAATTTAAAATCCGACTTCTCCTTAAATTAGCATTTGAAATTAGGATGCCGGAGACAACAAACATGATCCAGTTACCTTTTCCCATTTGGAAATTATACCTATAAAAAGTAATAAGGTAATTCAAATGTTATCCTAAGGGAGAGGTAGACCTTGCAGTAGTGAAAATGGACTTAAGAGTTTTTCAATACCAGGATCTGGAAAACTTAAAATGACATGTACGACTTTTTATGTACACTGCATCATGCCCATGGGGCTATCCAGGGCCCTCCTTAAGGCTGACATATGTACTGATAAAAAGGAAGGTTTGAGTCTGGGAAATAGGTTTATTTTGCCAAGTTGAAATGGCAGTTTAAAACTGCACCCACAGGCTGAATTGGCAGGCCTGGGACATGATTTAAGGGGCTACTGAAGTGGGTGGCACAATCAGTGCTGCAGACCCACTAGTAGTATTTAATTTACAGGCCCTGGGCAGATGTAGTGCCACTTTACTAGGGACTTATAAGTAAATTAAATATGTCAATTTGGTATAAGCCAATGTAACCATGTTTTAAGCAGAGAGCACAAGCACTTTAGCATTGGTTAGCAGTGGTAAAGTGTGCAGAGTCCTAAGGCCAGCAAAAACAAAGTCAGAAAAACTGGAGGTCTGAAGGCAAATAGGGGAAAACCACCCCAAGGATGCCAGGTTTAACAAATAGCATTTCACATGACTTTCTGTTTTTTCCTAGAAATAATCCTCACGTTGTATTACTTTAAAAAAAAAAACTACTCAAGATGAAGAAAATTGGCACTTCGTGTCTTTGCAAATCTCAAATAGCATTTTACCTCATGGCTGAGCCAAAAAAAGTTGCACAACGCAAAATGCTATTAAATCTGTGCCATGGAATCTAAGAGGACCTCAAGGACTTCTCTCACAGCTGATTCATAGCCAGTTCTAATATTTCTAGTTTCATCTCTGAGGTTTTAACCCTACTCCTCTATCAATAATTGTGCCTTCCCATGTCTTGAGTAGGCATCTGAGGTGGGGCGAGAGTGAACTGCAGATGCTCCAAACAATGGAGCATCCTCTTTGATCACCCACCTGCACAAAAGGCAAAAACCTCATCACTTCTGTCTCACTAGTTAGTCTTCCAGGTACGCCATGACATATATCACGGTCAGTTACTGGTGTCTTGTGCTTTCATTTCGAGGCTTCCAGGTCCACATTGAAGTAAGATAGCATCTTGGAAGCTATCAGCAATAGATAGATGGGCCGTTTCTGACCTTATTTGCTGTATTTGATTCCCCTACTCTGAAAGTGTCTGTATCAGCTGGCAAAGCACACAGTCTCCCCATTTAATTACAATAATGGTGTGATCTGGGTTAGTCTGTGGACTGGATATGAGTGAATAGCTCTCCGAACCTGCTCATCCATCACCTCAAAGTTCTCATTTACAAAATAGAAAGGAGATGAATCCCCAAAAATTAGACCAATCACCAAAATGAATAAAACATCTTCACAGTATTGAAACCAGAGTATTACTATTATGTAATACATGGGATTCTGTAATCCCTGGATAAATGCACATCTCTAGTTTATTTATTATCGGTGACTCGTGATACACCCAGTCGCCGATTATAAAGAAAAGATGTCAGAGCGTGACTATTGTAAGTTGTTACAGTCGAGTTCTGAAGTCACAATGCCTCTGCCAGAGGCAGCAGCTCAGGTGAAAGGCAGGTCAGGTCATGGAGCATAATTAAAGTAGCTGTTTAAAGCAACAAAAATGACATTGATTTCCTTTCACGTTTCTATACATTTCGAGCTACTGCAGCTTTAAAAAAAAAAAAAAACTTACCTGTGTTGAACTGTTTCTAATATCTGTTTTCAACAAATATGTAACAGATTTTTGATGTGTTTAATTTTGCACTAGAGGTTTTATTTTTATTCTTCATGTTTGCAAACATGCTCACTCTTTCATATGAAAGAGCTATGTACCAAGGTGTTAAGTGGTTTGTGGGAAGAGTGATGTTGTGACCATGTATTATATGGCATAAAGTACCCCTGCGGTACATGATAAAGATATTGAAGTTCACCTCGGAGTTCCATAACCGTATAAAGGAAATCAGCCTTCAACCTCGATCCTCTATATGGCTATGGAATTCCTCTGTAACAGACAGAGGGTATTTTATCCCTTATATAATTATGTTCTAATTAGTATTTTATAGAAAATTCAGTTCAATGATTCATAATTCTTTGAAATATCCTCCCGTTGTTAGAAGTTGATATTGTTAGCCTACCATTGGAACACCTTCTTAAGGAGAATTAAGGCATGACAAATGAGTCACACTTACCTTATTACACCACGTGGCTCATTAACACTATCTTAATTTTAGAGCACAATGTCCTATCTGCATACCTATCTACAGCATCCATACTCCAGCGTGCCATAAAGATCAATTGCCATCCATTGATGGTAGACCATCCATGCCTCTGTTATTGTGACATGGACTACATGCTACACGATAGCGTTAAATGCATAACTAGACCTCACTTGCAGCACCAGCTCTACCTGTTGACTTCAAGAGGCTTCATCAGACACAACTGATTTCTCCACAGCTGTATAACTACATAAGCAAACCACCACATTCATTTGTCCAGAACTGAAAGAAAACTACTTCCAGTGTAGATCTTCATGCACCTCAGTCACGTGAGCCAACTCACCTCTTTATATTCCCACCATCTTGCAAGTAGCTCTTCCCACCGCAAACAAGCATCTTCTTTTATCTTGGTCAAATAGTAGCCCTCTCTACTGCTAGCAAACCATGTTGACCACTTTTACTTCCTGTAATACACAGGCCGCCACACGCATCCACTTAGATATAGCCCTTCTGACTCCAATGTGTAGGGTGACTATCTCCCTCCAGGTCACTATGAATGCTGTTTCCAAGCTGTGTAGCTTAATGCATTCTGGATGTTGAAGTCTTGTTTTGCTTCCATTGAACTTATTAGACCAACATACCTGCAATTAGTGATTTCTTGGTGAAACGTTTAAGGGTGGAGATAGCGTCAGTAATGATCTCCTGCCATGAAGTGCCACGAAGGTGCATGAATCAAGCAGCACTCAAAGTCACCCAACGCAGTCTTCCAGTTCCCTCCCCAAAAAATCAATAAACCCACAAGAGAAACTTGAGGAACCATGAGAAAATTATGCTCATGAACCAAAGAAATAGATTTGGAAAACACAGGCACCCACGTGGCCCGATGGCCTTAAAGTCCTTGAAGTCAGAGCAAGTTCCACATTGTGCCCTCTCAGAAAACCGACCATGCTCTTAGCTATTTGCATTGCTTGATTAAGGTAAAGTATGCATGTAGTATAAGTATTTGTAAAGCACAACCTAGCTGAAATAAAGCACAGCACTGCATAGGATCTAAAGCAAAAATACATTCAAGAACTGATTGAAAGAGTAGCTGCATTCTGAAAGTTGATGTCAAGTTCTTTAAAGAGTTTTGTCATCAGGTAACGATTAGTCTAAAGCTACAGGCAACCCAGAAAGGCAATTTAGTTCACATGCTCAGCCTCAGAGGGAAGAGACCAGCATCTCTAAACAACACCATCAGCTATTGTCACCTACCCAACTTGTGAATCATCAATGGGTCAGAAAATAGGTGCGCCATGGAAAGAAACCTATTGTGTAGTGTAAAGTTAATGTGCAGTAGCTCCATAAGCAGGGGTGTTCAGACTAGGTCCAGGAGGCCAGCTTCATGCCAGAGTTTCAGGATAACTCATCCCTATGTAATTAAGTTCCTATTTGATTCTATTCATTTATTTATCTTATTTATAAAGTTTTATATAGCGCAGACTTGACCCTAGTAGGGTGTCAGAGCACTTTACAATTGATTAGGCAAGATGAAAAACATGACAACCAAGCAACACAAATGCTGTCAATACCCGTTGTACATTGAACTTTTCCAAGTACATAGAAAATTTGATATATAACAGAAACTTGCAAAGAACATGCAGAGTTTCTAGAAAGGGAACATCGGATTTGCCCGTGCAATAGGAAAAGAAAACAACATGCATCAGTTAGAAAAACCAATGGACACCCATCCAGTGGGCCCGCATGTAGTAAAGGAGAATGGCTGATTTACCAAGGTTTGGGCAATGCGCGAAAATCTTAGTGTTTCCGCTTTAAATTTACTTCTTTGGGGGTGATTATGAGTTTAGGTGTTATTTACCACTCCTGTTCAATAACGATACCACAGGGTATATTATTTATCGGGATGATAATAATGCCTATTACAAATCTGTGGGGAATAACATGCGATTTTTGTGTTTAACGCACTAAAATCTGCATGGTACAGTAAATACCGTACGCTTTTCCCCCCATTACATTTAAGCAGGATTGACCACCTGAGATTTGACGAGGGTTGAGCTATTTAATGCATTCGATGCTTTAAATACCTTCAAACTCATAATTCCGATCCATGCTTAAAAAGGGGTTTCTTCATGGGTCGCAATTACCCGTCCGAGCCCTTATTAATGGCCCTTAAAGTCACATGCTGATGTCCTAAACCGTGAAAAGAAAATAATAATGCTGCTTTTGTATGAGGTTGAACACGTCTAGCATTGCCCCATAGTGCAAAGGCAGAGAGAGCAGTGTCTTGCATTAGTTTTATAGTCGAAGAACACCCTTGTGTACAATTCTCTTCACACACACAGCGACCCAAGGGTACATTGCGTAATATATGTATTTTTATCAAAAATAACATGTAGAAATTTCATGTACTTTATTCAGTAGCGACTGCTACCGACCAGGGGTGGTGGAGCGGGGGTGGGAGGGGGAACGAGGAAGGGGGGGAATAATTAAAAAATAAAAAGCACTTACCTCTTTACCACTGACCGCCGGCCACCGCCTCTTCTTTCTCTGTCCTCCTGGCAGGAAGCACACAGCCTTCCAGAATCCCCTGACCAATCACAACGCTGCCTTAGCAGCGTTGTGATTGGTCTGAGTGCCGTGGTTCTGTGCTCAGACAGGGGCTGGCAGGCTGTGCATGTTCTCCACCCAGGCTATAATACTGCCTGAGTGGAGAACATGCAGAGTGCGCATGCCGGTTTGGCCGCCCCGAGACGGCCGGACAAAGTGGCATGTGCACTTTAGGTGCTGCCACCACTCCTCGCCCTGTGACGCGGGGAGCCCCGCCCGCCTGCATGGCTTCAGCTGCAATTGAATACAAAAAACCAAATGATAATAACAAACGTTATTATCATTTTATGTTTTGTTTTCAGCTTGCAGGTGAAGCAGTGGGGTGACGCTCCTCCGCCTTAGTGAAGGAGCCGCCACTGAGTTTACTTTTGCCAATTGTTTGTGCCTGTTTTCATTTGGTGTTAATATTTTATGCAAAGCCAGGTCCTGCTACTTTGCCTGCCTTCAGTTCATATTTTTGTGCATGGAAACCTAGGGCTGTTTGCACTGTTCTCGCCCTATTACTTTCATTGAATCATTGGGTGTTTTTGCTATACATTGCAATGTGGTTTACCACTGCCCTGTAGCAACCTTCTGCACAAAAATCATTTGGCTCGCAAACGTTGATCGACACAGTTGTTTGTAATTGTTTAGCGTCACTTTGCATCACTCAAGTCAGTAAATCTGGGCCACAGTCTGAGTGAACATAGGATCAACTGCTGCCGCCCCCAGACCTCTGTTTGACTCTGTTCAGGCAAACTTAATTACTCCTGTGACTATCAGTGCATGCAGACAGTATAAAGATTTGCATATATTTTCCTAGCCCATTTTCAAAGAATTTCTTTTCCTCCAGATATCCACAACCATTTTGCATCTGGCTTTAAGACAGCACTTTGATAGAGGTTCTCTTGCTGGGTCTGCAACAAATCACTATATTTGTGTAGTTAAGAAGATTATAAATGGTGCATTCCAGCTCTAATAAACATTAGTTACAATAAATGACAATCATTCTGTGGACACAATGTGCATTCCTGTTTCAATTCCCACCAAAACATAACAAAACTTAACATAACATAACATAACCAGAATTATTATATACCTAATTCATAAATTTATCACTATTACTTTTTAATGAAGGTTTTGAACCTTGTGTATCTAAGTGCTTCAAGTGACAGATTAGATCATTTCAAGGCACCTAGGTGCTAATTTGGACCTTGTAAGTATTAAAACTGAGCTGGCCCTGCTGGGATTCGAACCCATGACCTGTAAATTAAACAAAGATCTCTACAGCGGCTGCTTACAGAGTTGTTTTACCAGTGGAAAATACGTCATCATGCCATATTTGCAGGTTAGTGAAACCGAAGTAATGAAGGTTAACACAATGACCACAGAGAAATATTTTGTAACTCTTTCATCCTGAAAGTAACAGCACTGACAACTGATGCTTTAAGAATTTTCATTGTTAGGTATAGGTATAGAAATAGGACTTCTGGACAGAGCAGGGATATACCATACACCACAAGGCAGTTGATTAGCCTTGAAGAAGTGCCACAATGTGGAAATGAAACGTGTTGGCTATTCTCTATTAATGTGGGTTAAAATAGATTTTGTAATAAGGGCCATGAGGCCCTATTATGATGTCGGCCGGCCTTGCGCCTGACCGACACCGTTGTGGAATGGAACCGCCCGACTATAGGTCGGTGGTTCCTCCCACAGAATTTGGATGTGACCGCCTTTTGGGCGGTCGGAAACATCCATTTTACAATTGTAGCTTGTGTGGCAGGCGGAAAAGGCCGCAGCACAAGCTACAATTGTAAAATGGATGTTTTTAAACATCCCCGCACTGTGTGGCAGTCACCATGTGGTGCTTGCCACACGGTGCAGGGATGTGCCCCCAAGCCCCATAGAGGAGGGCCACGGGGAAAGGGGCTCCAAAAGTCACTTTCTATCTGCCTTTACATGGCAGGCAGGCCGCCATAATAGGGCAGGTGGAAAGCAACATTAAAATCCCGACGGCGGAGCCGAGGCTGGCTCTGCCGGGGCTGATTAGGATGGCGGTCGGAAAACCTCCCCGACCGCCATGGTAGCGGGAAAAGACCGCCCGCATGGACCGCGACATAACCGCCGGTCGAATTACGATGGCCCGCGGTCGAAATCCCACCGCGGCGGTACGATCGCGGGCTTTAACATTGCGGCGGTTGCTGCTGCCCGCAGCACCGCCGCGATGTCGAAAGGAGCATGTCCTGCATTTCCCTGCACTGCGTGGCAGGCACTGCACAGTGCCTGCCACCTGGTACAGGGAAATATAGGGGGGGACCATGGGTACCCTCCCCAGTGCACCCACACCCCCCCAACACATTGGGGGCCTGCAACGGGCCCCCAGAAGACAATCTCCGCCAGCCTTTCCTTGGCGGTTTGACCGCTGCGGAAAGGCTGGCTACCGCCGGCATCATAATCATGCCGGCGGAGCCTCCTCGGCACCGCCACCATTATCCCGGTCCTACTCCATCCACCAGGCAGGAGTGCGGATGGCAACCGTAAAGCGGCGGTCGGAATTTCCCACCGCCATCCTAATCTGACCGGCGGTTTTCTGGGTTGCGATCGGGGGCGGATGTCCACCGCCGGACCCGGCGGTGGACATCCACCCGCCATCCTAATCAGCCCCTGCCGTCATTATGGGATTATGAGTCCTTCCGACGCTCTGACGGGCTCCTTGAGCCCGAGGGAAGCGCAGCGGAATCCCTCCACAGGTTTCCCGCCAACCGCTTGTATTGTAATACGGCGGTTGGAGGGAAACCATCGATGTTGGGCAGAAAGCCTCCGACTAGCTGTCGGATGGCTTTCTGCCCGACATCGAAATCGGGCCACATGTGTTCAAGAACAATTTTTTTTTTAAATGTTTACACGTATTCAAGTATGTAAAATCCTTTGGATTATGGGCTCTTTTTCATCTAAATAGAAACCAATTTAGGGTTCTTAGCTAAAAAATATATTTGTGCAATGCCTCATCTATTGGAAAAATGTCAATGATATGCGAGGAGGCGGACCCCGTGTAGGTGGGCATTCAGTATGGATGCAATAATACTACAGTTTGGAAATGTATTCAACACAAACATATTTCCCGGCATGTAAGATCATTTATAGGTAATTTCTACAGACGCAGTGTTGAGAACAGACTCCACATCTTTGCCTATCGCATTGTGTCCTGTCAATTGAATCTGTCATTGTATTTTCATCTGAACCGGATAAACATGCACAATTACAGAATTACAGCTCTTATCACTGCGTGCATTGTGTTTTTCAGGTGTAGAGTTCATTAAACCTTGTTGTTTTCTTTAATACCAATTACAAAAACACATCAGTATCTCCTGCAAAGGCAAATCTTCTGTACGAAGTTACAATATGCAATTTGAATGCATTTTGGCACCATTCTGGGTGCGTTATTGTTCAAAGCCACATCTAAAAGCCACAGCCCCTCAATGTGCTTTGCTCACAATAGAGAACAGACAGGCGCTATTGTACAGGGAAGTAAATTGCACACAGATGCGGTGGCTGCAGCCAGACAGACGAAGCGGGCACCCACATAATTAAGTGCAAAATTGTAGCTTCTGAAATATTGATGTCCTGGCTCTTAATTCATCTTCAGGGGAATGCGAAGCGCAGTAGCAGATTACAGGGTCCTACGCCTTCAAGGCTGACATCTATGAATTGCTGCTCTCCCCCAGATACAATCTTTCCAGGCCTGCTATCTGTATTCTTTCTGTTCCACGAATTTCCTCAATGTGTAATCTCCAAGATAAAGCCTTAGCGAGAAAATAGTTCAAGATACAACGCAGAAGATCTGTCAGAATGTTCAGGCGTCGGGCGCACCAATAACACTTGGGTTCATTTCACACAAACAAGATTATTTTTGGTTCCATCATTTTTTTTTTTTTTTTTGCCCGCATGCACCTGCTTTTGTGTATTGTCAATCAGAGGCGCATCGTCTGCATAAAATAGGGTCAAAATTGGCGGCTCTGCTTCAGGCAAGTGAGATTTCAAGAATTAAAATACAATAAAAAAAACTAAAGCAAGGTTACACGATGACATCACTTTTTCCCCTTTTCCATTTCTGGGATTTCATGTGTTTTTACTCCATTTGGTTTAATTAAAATAAACTACACCTCCCAGAATGCAGCAACTTGTTCAATGAAAGTCCAGGGGTAGGAAAAAATGTGTTCCAGTGCCATAGACTCATCTGGAAACCCTAAGATAACATCTCAAACTCCCATGGTTCTGCCAATCATATTTCTCAATAAAACTAAGCGAATTATGCTAAACCAACCTCAAATGACCAATCTCGGAGAGCAGTTCCCAAACCAGCGCTGGATTTAGGGCAGTGCAACCATTGAGACAAGGGGGGAGGGGTCAGTTTATTTGACAGACTGCCCAGCTCCCTGCTAAATTATCATTGACGAGCGTGCGGGTACTCGGGGCCTAACTCATCCTATCTGTGCAACACATCTCGTGACTCGCTGGAATATGCTGCATTTATAGCAAAACGTATGTCCAATTTTATTTCAGTATGCTTTGCCCTTCATGCCTGCACAGTTTACGGACTTGTAAGCAGGGTCGAAGGTCATAAAGAAAGTATGTAAACTGTGGGCCAGAGATTTGAATCGTTTTAGGTGCATTGGAGAAAAGTATCATGTATTTATAGTGCCATGAGGGTCGAGCCTGTAACAGAAAGCACTGTGAATATGTACTTCATTATGTTAAACACTGTATTACACAAAGTGTAAGATAGGCTGCACAGAGTAAAAGATAGGCTGCTCGACTGACGAGGTGCATGGGCCTGTTGTTTGCGACACTCTGAGTGAAATAAGTTGATTTACACACTTGCGTGATTCGTTTTCTCTGCATATTTAGTGGCGGCTCCACCGCTAAGGCGGAGGAGCGTCGCCCCACTGCCAGAAGCAGCAAAGAAAGGAAAATTTAAAATGATAATAACGGAATGTTATTATCAGTTTATTTTTTCCTCCTGCTGCGGCAGTGCATGAGGCGGCGGGGCGGAGCTGCAGTGCTCGCCCCCAACACCCGCGAGCCGTGCCGGCCACCCCTGTGCATATTATGCATGTGATGTAACGTGCTCTGACACCCTACATTGAGATAAGTAGCACTATATGAGGAAAAAATAAATGCGAGGCCGGTTCTGGGGGATCGTTAGAGAGTGGCTGTGAGAGAATGAATGGAGTAGAAGGTCATTGTGCGGGAGCTCCCAAAGATTGTTGCACCGTGTACCACTAACACTAAAGCTGGCTGTGTCCTAAATCAGGCGTCATTTGACTTGTTAGGATTGTGCAATGTGTACTTCTTTTATTTGTACAGCACTCTGACACTTGTATGGTAAGGTTGAGTTTTAGAGCCCCCATATATATATATATATATATATATATATATATATAATGACTCAGACGAAGACCGGGAAGGTCGAAACGCGTCAGTCGTATTAAATTTACTTTAAAAAGAAACCTGGAGCGCGGTTCCTTCTTGCGGCAGCGCGAGGTAACGAATATATATATATATAGATATATATAGATATATATATTCTGCCAAATTCCTTGCGTTATACCGCCGCTGCTTCAAACCAAAGGGCGCGTCGCCGCACCGGACCACACAAGGAAGGTCCGTTTACAATCTCCATTAACCTTCCAAACAAAGGATGACAACGCCGTGTTGGGATACGCAAATCTGTTTATTTGCCGGCCTCTATTAAATAATATTATATATATATATCCTATTGGCGGCAGGGATGGACTGGCCGTAGCGGGCACCGGACGTTTCCCCGGTAGGCCGCCAGGGTGGGGGCCGGTTTTGGGCCTCTGGGGAGCCGTTTTTGTTACCGGGGACCGGCAATATCGGCCCCCTGTAACAAAATCGGTTGAAACCGGCCCTATCCCACAGCTCGGCCGCACCCTCTCTCCCTCAGGGGGGCCGGCTGAGCAGTTTGCCAGGGCCGGTTTCCGTTCCCAGTCTGGCTCTGACTGGCCGTTGCCAGTAGGTAGTTATAGTTAGGACCTAGTTTCCAAAGGAAAAGCATTTTTTGATTTGCCAATAACTTTGGCGCCGCTTGACGAACCTTCTCAAAATTGTCAGCTCCTGGCGCGCTTTTGGTTGGGGGATGAAGTCCCCTTCACTGCTGAGGGCCCTTAGGGGCCAAGTATCCCACCTGTTACCTCCAGTAAGCCCCACATAGTGGAATTGCTGAGAGGTGGTCAGAGGCCATGCCTCCTTTTCCATCAGTCTGCAAAAGCACCTCTCGGCGCACTTCAGGTAGGGTGGTGAGGTCCCCTTGCATCCTGTGGGCCTCAGGACTAAAGTGGACTTCACCCCCCTAGCAGCAGTACAACAGGAGGGGTGTTTGCAGAGTGGTGGAGAAAGGGGGCGTGGCCTGCTATCAGAATTCAGCAATCCTGCTGTGTGGGACTTACTGAAGGTAATAGGAGGGGTAGTTGGCCCCCAAGGACGTCCTTGGAGGCCAACTACCCCTCCTGTTACCTCCAGTAAGTCCCACACAGTGGGATTGTTAAGAGGTCTTCGGAGGCCACGCCCCCTTTGTCCACCACTCTGCAAACGCGCCTCCTGACACACTACTGTTTGGGGATGAAGTCCACTTTACTCCTGAGGGACCTTGGGGCCAAGAAGCCCTCCTGGTACCTCCTGTGAGTCCTACGCAGCGGAATTCCTGAGAGCTGGTTGGAGGCCCAGCCCCCTTTCTCCACCACTCTGCAAACGTGACTGCTAGTTAGAAAAACCTTAGAAATTCACTAAAAAAAACAAAGGTTACAGGGACATTATAGTTATCAAATAAAATTTAAAAACGCTTAGAAATTCACTAAAAAACCAAAGGTTACAAGGACGTTATAGTTAGGGTCAGATTTTACCCACACAAAACCAGAGAAATTCAGCCATTATAGTTAGCTGAGTTAACTATAACTCGCGCCTCCGCAATGCACTGCTTATGACCTCACATATTACATCACTCATAACAAGGTCAGTGACATCACTGATGATATCACTGATGACATCACTCATGACATCAGTGATGACATCAGCCACAGCATCTCTGATGCACCCACTCACACCCCTCTAGAATCTTTTACACACCCACTGCCACTCCCACACAACCATTTACAAACCCATTCACAAACCCAGACCAGTACTTACACACCCACTGTCTGATTCATAGATCTACACACACACATCCACTTGCTCACCCATACTGCCACTCATACACCTGTTCACTCAGTAATACAGTCAATCACACAGGTATATACTCACCCAAATATTTACATACACACCCACTTACTTACTCATACAAATAGTAACACATACTCACTCACCTATACAGTCACTGACAGAAGCATGCACTCATCTATATAGCCACTCTCATATTCACTAACTCATGCATACAGTCACTTATATACCCCATCACTCTCCTATACTGCCTTTCACATACCCAGTTACTCACCCATACTGACACATGCACTCAATCACCAACACAGCCATACAGACACTCACTCACCCATACAACCTCTCACACACGTGCTTCGTACCCCATACAGCCACTGACTCACCCACTCACTCATCCATACAGGCAGCCACACACCTCCTCACCCACACACACAGACACCCAGACAACCATAGAGGTAGTCAGACAACCAATCATTCACCCATATAGACATTCACCTACCCACTAACACACTCATACACCCACTTAGACATCAACTGACAGACAGATACACATATTCACACAACCAGTCACTCATCCATAGATTCACTGAGACACCTAATCACTCACTTATACAGTCAGTCACACACCAACTGAGTCATCCATACAGTCACTCATACACCCACTGATTCACCAATACACCTTGGTATATATATTTAACACTCATAAACATTTTAAAAACACTCACAGTCACTGGATGATGTCATTACTGATGTCATGAGTGATGTCATTTGAGATGTCATCAGTGATGCCATCAGTGATGTCACTGACCATGTCATGAGTGATGTAATATGTGAGGTCATAAGCAGTGCATTGAGGGGGCGCAAGTTATAGTTAACTCAGCTAAATATAACGTGAGTAGGTGAAGTTGTCCTTCTGTAGTCCTACTCACATACTCTTAAATACCTTTGCGAATTGGCCCCAGATAAGAAAATTTGGAATAAATGGGAACACACAGGCAATATTCTTACACCTCTATTATAGTTAGAAAGGACTGTGTCCTCTTTGCATCTTTACTAATTGGGAGTTGGAAATTTGGTGGCCTATTCACAAAGGCAGTGATGAGCAGTGGGAAGTTTGTAAAAAAATAAGTGCCAGGGCTCTCGTTAGGAGGGAGCTTGCACCAGCCCATTTCTCCTGTTAGCGTCGCGTAAAACAGAATCAACTACTAACCATGAAAGTGGGGTGAGGATGTGGTGTAATGACCAGAGCTGCCAACTTCCGAGCCGGGAAACCAGGTTTGAGTCTCGGCGTTGGCTCAACATCCAGTGATTCCGGGCAAATCAATTCATCTCTGTGCTTACCATAAATGAATGTGTCCTTAAGTGGTGCTCATGAAAATCGCCGGTGTTGATGATTAAGTAGCGGTGCTGAGCTTCGGAAACCACTGGCTCAAATTAAGCAATGGTAAGGAGTACATGAAGTAGTACTCAGGTTGTACTATTTCATGAGCCCATAAATCCATGTGCAATTCAGCCCCTAGAGATCGTTGCCAAATTGTTTTAAATTATACTTTAAATTATTTCGTTTAATTGTCAGACGTTGATGAATTGAAATAGCAGAAACCCCATTATTGCAATCTTTGTGCTGCAAAGTGGATCATCCTTGTGTTTTGTTTTGGGGTTTTATTACAAGTTCATTCTGGTGCAAGATGATCACTCATCATTAGGCTAATGTATTTTACATTTTAATATCATGATCACAATGCCTGGTCATCAATACAGCAGCCAAGAGCTGAGTGTGTTTTTTCCTATGTTAATTGCACTTTATCTTAGCCAGGTGTCCTGAGTAGACACTCGTCTTTAGGCGGATTAACGGGCAGTGTCTTTTTTTAATGGCTCTGAGGCTGTTATTCCTTGTAAATAGCCCATCAGCCTTTCTTGCGCACTTTAAGCATATTTACCTGTTGATATAGTTCAATACAATGAAATCGTTTAGCTCATGTGCGCTTGAGTTAAATCGTCCCTTCATGTATTTATTGGGCTGATTCATAACGATAAACTTACACCTTTTGGTAAGTTTACTATTTTTTGGGTATTCACAAACTGCAGGCCCGATTCACAAAGGTAAACTGAGATGAAAGTCTAACTTGACAACTTTTGGTATTCTGTGAATACCAAAAGTTGAACTTTACCACTTTTGGTATTCACAAAGGGCATTTACGAGGAGTAAATGCCCTTTGTGAATAGCGAAAGTCGTAAAGTTAGAATTTTGTCTAATTTTACCTTTGTGAATCGGGCCCTGCGAGTTTAATTTTGCTAATAGTAGTTTTACGACTACTGAGACTCCCCACATGAAAGAATAGGCTTCTCCTATATCTTTTTATGTGCTGAGTATCCGCAGTCATAACATTACTATTTGTAAAATTAAACTCACGGAAAGTGCATGCCCCCAAAAATATGAAACTTTCACAAAAATGTAAGTTTACCTTTTTGAATCAGGCCTCTTGTGTTTCTATTTCCAGTATGGACATAATAGGAGAAATCCTTATCTAAATAAACAACATAATGCTCTTGGCCAAATAAAAGCAGAGAGAAGAAAGTCTCAAGCTCTTGACAGGCCCCTAATTAAAGGACACCTGAGCAGGGTCTGCAGGGCAGGAGGGGGGGGGCTGAAATTCTAAATGCATAGCAGGGTCAAAGTTCAAGGGCTCCTCCCTTATTGGCTCTAGTGCATGACATAACAATGAACACAGGAATCCTCAAACTAGGGATATATGGTAAAAACTACTAATTAAAGTTGAGTTCTGCTGCAGTGAGAAGCAGGATTATGTGAACAAAATAATAAATATAAAGTAAATTCTCAGTAATGGTGCAGTTAGTATCATATTGTTGTTGTTACGATCATTATTGTCGGTGGTATTATTTTGCATTATTGCTCTTATCATTACTATTATTGTTATTATTGTTATAATATTTATTGTAATTAATAGGTATGAATTATTATTAATGAAATAAAAATAATTCTTATTATTAATGTTCGTATTTTCATTATTTTTGATATACTACTGCGACTAGCAGTGCTTCTAACATTACTACTACCAATAATGAAAATAATTTTGCTTGTAGCATTATAATGATGATTATTAATATTATCATGTTGGGAAAATACCACAAAAATAGAAAAAGAAAAAATCTCTCATAGAGATCTATCCCACCCAATTTTCCTATCATATTTGGCAGCGAAACAGTGAAATATCCTTCTGGATATGGGCCTAGCCAGTGTCACCACATCATCTCTCATTGCCTCCTGTTCCTTCTCACTTATTGTTCTGCACATTCTGTTATCTTCAAACATTCTTTTTAGATCAGACGTTACTCAAAACCTTTGGATTTTATGAAAATATGTATAATATACTTACATATATGGCCTATCGGTCACCTCTCTTCCAGTAGCGGTCCGTGGTAGGAGTGCCGGCCGGGCGGTGACGTGGGGTGGGGGAGGGGCAGGGTGGGGGGTAGTAAACCACGGATTAGGGCCGAATACAGGTAAGTAAACATTTAAATAAATAAAACGAATTTCGTTGTGAGCGCTGCATCGCCAAATGCAATGCAGTGCGCGCAACGAAATTCGTTTTATTTATTTAAATGTTTACTTACCTGTATTCGGCCCTAATCCGTGGTTTACTACCCCCACCCTGCCCCTCCCCCACCCCACGTCACCGCCCGGCCGGCACTCCTACCACGGACCGCTACTGCTCTCTTCATCTATTGGTCTTTTCTTGTGTCATTCACATCTTGATTCCACCCAGTCTACAGCATGTAGCATTGGGCTTTGGGTCAGCCTACTTAAGCCACTGGTTACCTTCACATTGCGTGACTGCATTTTGCTCTCTCACAACAAGCATTTTGCTCTCACACAAGCTAGTCCCCTTCAGTGCAGTGTATTTGTTTTTACTTTATAATTACTTTAGGGGCCTGTTGTGATCCTATCTCCGGCCAATGCTGTTGTATATTCCTTTTGGAGTGTTTTGGTTTTCTGGATGATGATATTTCGCAGTTAACCCGGTTGTGTCCATTTGAAACTGTTCTGTATAAAGTTATCCTCATATTACTGTTTTCGTTCTCTCCTTCTTTCTTTCCTAATTGTTTTCTTTCTGTCTTTCTTTCTTTACCTTCCTTATTTCTTTTTCTTTCTTTCTTTTTCCTTCTTGTCTTTTTTCATTCTTGCCTTCTTTTTTTGTTTTTCCTTTCTCTCTTTCCTTCTCTTTTATCTTTCCTTCTTTCTTTCTTTTTCTTACTCTCTTTCTTTCTTTTTCCTTCTTTCTTTTTCTTTCCTTCTTTTGTTCCATCTTCCTTCCCTTTTCTCTTTCCTTCTCTTGTTCTTTTTTCTCTCATTTTCTCTTTCTTTCTGTCTTTCTTTCTTTTTTCTACTTCTTTCGTTCTGTTGCCTTCTTTCATTTTTGCCTTCTTTCATTCCTTCTTTTCTTCTTTCTTTTGCTTCCTTTCTCTTTTACTTTCATTATTTTTCTCTTTCTTTGTTTGTTTGCTCCTTTGTTTGTTTGTTTGTTCTTTTCTCTCTTTCTTTTTTTTGTTCCTTCTCTTTCTTTCCTTCTTTTGTTCTCTCTTTTCTTCTGCCTTTCCTTCACTCTACCCTGTTTCCTTCTTTGTTTCCTTCTTTTTTCCTTCTCTTTCTTTCTATCTTTCTTTCTTACATCTTTCTTTCTTTCTTTTGCTTTCCTTGCTTTCTTATTACTTTCTCGATTCTTCATTTTTTGCCTATTTCTTTCTTTCTTGCCACACTGGAACCCATGCAAAGTTTCAAACACTGCACATGAAACTAAGCATCAGAATAAGGGGTTTTTCAGTTATTTATCAAGATTTTGCACCGTGTTCGCATTACAAAAGGTACGCAAATCAAAGCAAAACTTTTTTTCCACGATTTGCTTTCCAGTGCACTGGAAATTGACTTGAAAGTAAGCAAAGCAGCACATAGTGATGCTTTACATTACTTAGCGCCACGGGGGCAATCCATGGATGATGCATGAGCGTTCCCATGCAACCACCCCTGGTTTTTTAAGCAAAACCCTATTTACTAAAACAAGTAGACAGGATTTTGCGGTAAACAAATAACACCCATTTTAAATAGGCGCTATCACGAAAAAATGCTTTTAGTTCTCCTTTCTTTTCCGACTTTGTATACATACTACATTGTACAACACACTTTCAAGGTGTGAAAACTTTTAAAGTTAGCCTAAGCTCAGTATTTTGTACTGGAAGGGCATCCTTCAGTACAAAACCTATGCTAGACTCCCGCACATACCCTTGCACTATGGTGCAAAGGTGTGTGCGTGGCACTCAGCAGCAAATTTCTGCATTGGTGCTAGGGAGAGGGGAGCATAGAGCATATCTCTGAAAATATGGCACTTTCCTGCTCTCTCCTTCTCATGTAATGCAGCACAGCATATGTGGCTGCTGGGCTGCATTGCCTGAGAATTTAGTAATTATGGGCCTTACTGTTCTGCAGGCCAGCAAGGCATAGCTAGCCACTGCATTTATGGGAGGTACTTTAAAAATATTTTGAAAGTTCTGATCTGTGATTGGAAGGTGTTTCCAGGAGAGCTTCTGTGGCCGGCCTCAGATCACCTACATTTCAACAGGTACCATGAAGCACTGCGTTTTGGAATCGATCTAGCCGATAGGATTGAAAATCATAATCACCTGTTACCTGAACCAACACATATCTCTGCTTATCCCATGTCTTAATGTGCAAGGTAAGTGGTGTTACATAATCTTGCCCGTATGTTTTCAAAATACCTGTAGCATAAGCCTACGAATTAACATCCCACACTCAGACCTAAACTGACCCAGTCCTAAATCAGGAAACTTAAAATATGGCTGAACAAAATGAGACATGACTTCCAAAATGTTTGATTCACTTAAAAATGTACATCGAAAGGAATGCCAGCCAAATTAAAGAAACATTTGCTACAAATGAAAAAAAAATATCCCTTGCAGGAATGACACTACCAAATGCTTTATTTGTGGACTGGTGGCAAAATACGCTCAAGAACATTTTGTTTAACAAGTATAAGTGTAGTAAATTGATCATAAGGAAAGTATTATCCTTGCCTCTGAAGGAAACCCAAAGAAAAGGCTCATATTACTGCACGCTAATGGAATTGAAAGGAAATCAGGAAACACAATTAAAATGGCCTGCGTTACAGCATTATTAAATGAGATGATTTGATTTCCGGATTAACTAACAATTAGCTGATTTCGGTCGGAAAAAACTGGTCGTGTGCAGCTGGAATTATATAAATGGACCTGGTTTCATATTAGCAAATACCGAACAAGGTCAGCCTTCGGGAGAGTCTAATCTTTCTAAAGGGAGCAGATTTTTTTTTTCTAATTGGATTTTTCATAAAGAGATTGAGGAAAAAGAAGAAAGTGTGAAATAAGCTATCCTTCGGATGGCATGACAGTTTATTACAAACAAAATAACCACTTCATTAATAAAAATAGTCAAGAATGTGCTATACGTTTTGAAGGAAATAATATTAACAATAATTGTGAATATTGGAAAATGAATATAAAAGAGACAACAGATTAGGAATGAATCAAAATGTAGATCAAACATAAAAATATGAAATATGTAAATACGTGTGTAGAGTTTCGTCAGACATCATTTTCAGGTCTCGCCTACAGAGAGAAATATTGTCTAAGATTCAATTAATACAGTTAGCTTTGGGTTCATCGCTAGCTCATAAATTGATGGCTTTGTGTTTTTTTCTCAGTTTGATGCCTATAATTTAGTGGTCTTTTTCACTAATTTGTATAACTCCCTCAATGTCTTCTTCCTATCATTTTGATTGGATGAGTTGTATCCTCACCCTGCTGACGTTTTAGTACTACTGGGGAGTGTACGACTTTCACACTCTCGTCTCTGCTCTGTTTCTGATTCCTGCTACCCACCGGTCCGAGTCGACCGTAGCACCCCACCCCTCCTCTTCCATCTACCTGCTTTAAATATATGTTTGATCTGTTTTACTTACTTTTGTGAGCGGACAAGAGCTGCACACTTTTAGAGGGATATTTTTTTTTCATTTGTAGCAAATGTTTCTTTAATTTGGCTGGCATTCCTTTCGATGTACATTTTTAAGTGAATCAAACATTTTGGAAGTCATGTCTCATTTTGTTCAGCCATATTTTAAGTTTCCTGATTTAGGACTGGGTCAGTTTAGGTCTGAGTGTGGGATGTTAATTTCCTTGTATTTCTTTGCATTTGTGAAGCATTCAAGCACATACTTTATAATTTAATTCACCATTCTAAAATTTCCATCCACCATCTTGGAACGGTATATTAATCATAAAGTATAACCAAAAAGTCATGACAAGATGGCAGCCATATGTGAAAACATCTGCACACCTGACAATTACTTTGGTATAATTTTTTTATAATTTAGCATTCCAAAATGGCTTCTTGTTAGTAGCCTTCACTGTACCAATTCTGAGAAGTCTTAAGTCCAAAATTGTTGGCTACTTCCATAGAAGGGGCTCTGACTGTCTATAAATGAATCTCCTACTTAGATGAGGTTGTCTCTTTCTACCAGGCTCAAGAACTGGTATTCCCCGTGCTGGGACTGGAGCCAGAGTAGTGGTTAGGAAGATGCTGGGAATGTATGGTAGTGTACCTTGTTACCTAAATTTGGCATCTCCAAGTCAAAAGCTATAATGTGAAGGCTGTTCTTTGCTCTGCAAATGTTTCATGTCCCCAACCCAGGAGGCTAATACTTGCTACGTGGACAATCATTTCTAATACTGCTGCCTTCTTGGCTGTGAGGCCAGGTCATTGTACTCCGGGAAGCCGGGCTGATCGTTGAAGCCAGAAATTTGTATTAGGTCTCTCGGGTGCGATGAATGGCAAGCTGGTTCAAAGCCACTTGTGACTCATGTTGTTAAAAAAGCATTTTTATAATGTTACCTTCTAACTAGTGTTAGCAAAAATCCATTGTCACCTTTAACTTACATTTTTGAAATTAACTGGAAAATTACTTTGAATCATTGTGTTATAGCAATTGGTCAAACAAAATTATAAATTAAGGGTTTTAATTTTACCTAGGTCTGGTAATGAAGCAGCTAGCTGAACCCTACACAGTGAAAACAGCTTTTGGTTATCCAGGGTCCAATTTATCTTTTGACGGATGGGGTTAACTCATTACTCCCTTGCCCTGACGGTGTGCCCCGCCTGCCAAATTTAGGAATGGCTGCCAAGCCGGTGGTAATTTCTAATGCAGTGGCAGGAATATCAGTTCTTGTCAATGCTTCTTTAAGTTTGACGCACAGGTCCGTCATCATGCTGGAGCCATACTTCAAACTTATTTATTTTATTATAAAAAAGAAGATCCTGTAACGGGATTTTGTTTTTAAAAATGAAAAAAATGCCCCCATCACCATGGGAGTTATCTCTGCAGGCAGACACATAGCCATTCCTCCAATGACCCTTACTTCATTGGGCCATCGGAGAAGTTTGGCCACTGCAAAGGTGGAGTAGTTTCCGTTGTTGCCAAACTATGGTCCTAATGTTAATCTCACTTAAATTGTCAGGAACCCATAGCAGGGTGGATGTTGCTTCTCATAATTGTTTGGCAAATGAATTCATAATTAGCAACACATCCAAAATGTTGGTTGTCAATTTCTATAATTCTGGTGAGAATAGCTTTTTAAATGAACATTTATGTATTCTGAAATGTTTTTTAGACGAGTACAGACTGAAGCAACCCACTTATTATTCTATTATAATTATGGGCGATTTTAATATTCATTTATGTGACAAGAATTGTCAGGTTGAAGACTTTTTAGGGGCGACAAATTCTTCCATTCCTCATTTTGAGCATACACAGTATGGGGAATGTCTGGAGGATCTTTTGGCTGTAGTAGACTTTATCGAACCTAGCTCTAATGTGAATTTAAAAACAACAATTGATGGACAGAATGCAGAACAATGTTGTACATTCACCCCAGTACAGAGATCTGGGCCTAAATCCATCGTTTTTTTGCTCACCATGCCATTCCAGTTTGGACCCAGCCATATGCAAATCAGTCTTGACCCTGCGCCCAATGGGAACAGTCCAGCCCCAACTGCCAGGCCAGGTCCTCCCTGGACTGGAAACAAGCATCATAGGACCGGTTTCGGGCTTTAAGCCCTCATCAGCCAGGATAGCTTGACTCCAGTGGCATGGAGAGCACGGGACCCACGTCTGGGCATACCCGTCCCACTCGGGGTGACAAATGCAAAAACAATTGATGGACAGAATGCAGAACAATGTCGTACATTCACCCCAGTACAGAGATCTGGGCCTAAATCCATCATTTTTTTGCTCACCTTGCCGTTCCAGTTTGGACCCAGCCATATGCAAATCAGTCTTGACCCTGCGCCCAATGGGAACAGTCCAGCCCGAACTGCCAGGCCAGGTCCTCCCTGGACTGGAAACAAGCATCCTAGGACCGGTCCTAGGATGCTTGTTTCCGGTCCAGGGAGGACCTGGCTTAGCAGTTCAGGCTGGACTGTTCCCATGAGGTACAGGGTCAAGACTGATTTGCATATGGCCAGGTCTAAACTGGGGTGGCATGGTGAGCAAAAGAATGATGGATTTAACCCAGATCTCTTGACTGGGGGTGAATGTTTTGATTTGTTCTGCATTCCGTCCATCAATTGTGTGTCTTTTGCTTCCTCGCTCCAATGTGAATTTAGGCAAGGATCCCCACTTTTAAAGCGCAAGGGCGGGATACTACAATAGATTATATATTCACCTCCCCCATTTTGCAATATTATGGAATCCTTTATAATGCTAGGTGGCCCCATTTTAGTGATCATAACCCAGTCCTTCTGGAGCTGGGCAGGGGCTGCGCCTAAAGGGTAAGCAGGCAATGCAACGTACCGGTACCGATATCTGTTTAAAACCATCAGACCAGGGACGGAGGTTAAAATGGGACAAAGTAATCCCGGATCTTTTCTTTCAGGATCTCTGCGAGAAGGTTGACGAACAGTTTGCAACCTGCCTTGATAAATCTAAACCGGGGATTGAGGTGCTCATGGCCTTTGAAGGCATTTGCGCACAGGTAGCGTTAAGCCTCTCCTTGCCCACTAGGACTCGAAAATATCTTGGTGAGGGCTGGTTTGATAGTAGCTGTTCTGATCACACCGTAAGCTGGTAGTTGCACTGAAACAGATTCCACGAGACAAGGTTTGTATAGCCTCGCTAAGAAAGCTGTATAAATCTGCCCTGAATACCCGATAAAATGAAATCAAAGAGGATGCATGGAATGAATTATTAGCAGTGGAGGTCCTAAAGGATAGCTCTAGATTCTAATAAACCCTTTTTTTCTGGAATCGAGACTGCCCCGTTAGAATGTAACATCACAGAAGCACAATGGCTCTCTCATTTTGAATCCATATACGAGGCTCCTGCTATCTTGGACTCACCTGCTAGTTTAGATGATATAAGGAACCCTTCTGAAATGGTTTTTAGCGAAGATGAAGGAGAACTGGCTATAAAGCAAATGACCAGCAACAAGGCCACTGGCCCGGACGGTGTCCCGGCCGATTTATATAAACAAAATCCAACTTTTTGGGCCAAAATTTTGACAAATGTTTATAATGTGTCAAGCCAACAGGGTTTCCCCACATCTTGGGCGTCCTCCATTATCATCCCAGTTTTTAAAAAAGGCCAGAGAGGAGACCCACGCTGTTATAGACCGATATCATTAATTGACTCTGCTGTTAAAGTTTTGGGGAGAGTGATCTTAACTAAGTTAATGGACTGGTTGGACGAGAATGGTGTTTTAACAATCCTCCAATACAGTTTTAGACAAGAAAGGTCTACATTGGATCAGTGCTTAAATTTACACTTATTAGCAGGGAAATACACATTGGCCAAAGCAGGGACACTACAGCTGGCCTTTATGGACCTTTCCTCTGCTTTTGATCTGGTAAATAGATCAAAGCTATGGTCCATTTTGAAAGAGATGGGAATAGATCAATGTTTAGTTCACTTCTTTGCTGACTTACGCAGGGATCTCTCCGCAAGGGTGAAAGTCAACCAAGAAGGTAATTGCACGAAGCACTTTAGGTCCGGAAGAGGCGTCCGTCAGAGCTGCATTTTAGCGCCACTGCTTTTTACCCTATATATAAATAATTTAGGAAAGTTTTTAGACTCTGCCAGCTTAGATATTCCGCGAGTAGGAGACAGGGTTATCCCTGTGCTGCTATACGCGGATGACGTTGTATTACTGGCCCGTACAGTTGTAGGGCTTCAGAGGCTTTTGGACTCCTTTGGGGCCTTTATGAAATCACTGGACTTAGTAGTTAACATAGCAAAATCACATACAATGACTATGGGTCAGAGGCCAAGAAAGCCAAAAAATTTCTATTGTGAAGGTGCAGAGTTGTCTAGGGTGACATCTTTCACCTATCTGGGAGTTCTATTCGACAAGAGGGGCTCGTGGGCCCCTCAACAGAAAGCGAAAAAAAATGCGATGGCAATGTCTACGGCTGCCGTTCATGGTTTTGCACAGCGATTGGGGGACAAGCCAATCGAAGCCATGCTTAACATTTATAGGTCCAAATGCATAGCCATTGCAACGTATGGAGCTGCCATCTGGGGCTATAAGACAGTGGAGGGGTTACAGACAGTTGAAAATAAGTTTTTACGTACTCTTTTGTCGGTCCCCCAATCTACCTCTACTTTTGTAATACATCAAGAGCTAGGTGTTAGTTATCTTTCTGATTGGTTAAGGTTGGCCCCGGTGGTTTGTTGGCTTAAGACTTGGATCAACCCAGAATTAACTTTGAACCACGAGATCATTAGGGATTGTGTCTCTATGGAGCGAGCTAGTTGTATCGCTTGGCTACACTATGTTAAGCAAACATTATATAAACTAGGGCGCCCAGATCTATTTGACTCCCCGGATAAAATAAGAAAAGAGGATCTAGTGTGGGCTAAAAACATCTCCTTAATTTAACATAGGTAGAGAGAGAGGCGAATTAGCTAACGAAACCCTCAGTAAAAGCCTATTTCTTGCTAAAAACTTCTCCCAAGATTGAACCCTACGTGACTATTGTCACTAAGCCCTTACATCGCCTGCTTTTAACTAGGTTTCGTTTTAACTTGATTCATTTTCTTTTAGGCGATACACAAGGTTGGAGCAGGGCATGTGACTTAGGCCCCTGCACATGTGACAATTTTTCATCTCAGGACACTATGCACTTTATAATGTTTTGTGATCATTATAGCGATATCCGTAGGAGGTTTTTACTCCCAATTTTGAGAGGGAAAGGTTTTACTCAGGTTAGACCTGCCTTACTCTATCTTCAGATGCTAAATGACCCATGGGAGATATTCAATATTGCGAGTTACCTAGTGGCTGCCGTTAGACTTAGGAGAAAACGGTATCCTCTGACAAGCGTTTTAGGAGTACCCGTTATGATTAAATGATTACCGTTTTTATGCTGGCATATTTAACTCTGAACTATTTTTAAATTTTTAACTGAGCTATTTATTAAGTATATATGTATTAATAGTATCTCGGGTTTTTATGAGTATCAATGAACTTTGAATTTGTAATGTTTTTAGGTCGCCCATATTTAATGATGATTTGTATCTCAGATGTTTTTATGGTGTTGTGTAATATGTTGTATGTGCTGTACTTTTATTGTTTTAAGTGACCGAATAAAGTGGTTTGACTGACTGACTGACATTGCGATGGAGCATGCTTATTGCCAATATATAAATCGGGCTGTTAGGCACAGTATTTGCAATATGTAACGCAGCACTTTACTTATATGTAAATGTAAATACATACATATATATATATATACATATATATATATATATATATATATATACACATTAAGCACCCATCCCTAAGGCTGACAAGGCACAAATAATATATAACGGTAGCTTTACCTATATAGAAACATCACTTTTTCCTTAAGTGTGTTACTGCAGTACTTTTAAACTGCAGTGCAGCTACAGCACAATGGTGCGCATGACAGCTGTATATTTTTGACATAGATGTGGGTGTTGTAAATACACAGTGCATACTACATATGGCATATAAACGTCACTAACACTAGTGCAATTTCTGTGCAATCTACCATGGTCTTTCATGAAAGGTAAGTAATAGACCAATTGGATGAAACCAGTTTTGACAGTACTATTTTGGGACCAGGGCACACAAATTAGGGCATTGAATAGCAGTGTCACAATTGTCTGCACGCAAGCTGCCATGAAATAAACGAGTATTATTCACGTACCTGCTGGCTTCTTTCATTGGGGCTAACCTTGTTGATGGATATTGAGCGGCTGAGCCCAGCCGCGAGGGAAGCCCACCGCATGAATGCGGGCCCGAGATGGAACCACGGCGGCTTCATCTGCATACGGGAGGCGGTGATCGACATAGCAGCTTACGAAATGCGGCAGCCTTGGACATTCGAATTTCATCAACCCACTGGGGTAACAAGTACTGTATTTTTTGTTGCACACCGAACAGACTCACATGAGTTTTTATTTATCCTGCACTACGAGGACCAGAAGGCCATAGGAATGGCTCCGCCCACTGGGGCAGGTTCTCTGTATAAAGTATGGCAGGAAATGCTGCTTGGTGTTCACAGAAACAATGCCACTGAGGAAGGGAACTTCGTTCCTGAAACGCGTCTGGTGTGGTTTCACCTTTGATGAACTTTTTTGCCCATTGTCTGCACGCAAGCTGCCATGAAATAAACGAGTATTATTCACGTACCTGCTGGCTTCTCTCATTGGGGCTAACCTTGTTGATGGATATTGAGCGGGTGAGCCGAGCCGCGAGGGAAGCCCACCGCATGAATGCGGGCCCGAGATGGAACCACGGCGGCTTCATCTGCATACGGGAGGCGGTGATCGACATAGCAGCTTACGAAATGCGGCAGCCTTGGACATTCGAATTTCATCAACCCACTGGGGTAACAAGTACTGTATTTTTTGTTGCACACCGAACAGACTCACATGAGTTTTTATTTATCCTGCACTACGAGGACCAGAAGGCCATAGGAATGGCTCTGCCCACTGGGGCAGGTTCTCTGTATAAAGTATGGCAGGAAATGCTGCTTGGTGTTCACAGAAACAATGCCACTGAGGAAGGGAACTTCGTTCCTGAAACGCGTCTGGTGTGGTTTCACCTTTGATGAACTTTTTTGCCCATTGTCTGCACGCAAGCTGCCATGAAATAAACGAGTATTATTCACGTACCTGCTGGCTTCTCTCATTGGGGCTAACCTTGTTGATGGATATTGAGCGGCTGAGCCCAGCTGCGAGGGAAGCCCACCGCATGAATGCGGGCCCGAGATGGAACCACGGCGGCTTCATCTGCATACGGCAGGCGGTGATCGACATAGCAGCTTACGAAATGCGGCAGCCTTGGACATTCGAATTTCATCAACCCATTGGGGTAACAAGTACTGTATTTTTTGTTGCACACCGAACAGGCTCACATGAGTTTTTATTTATCCTGCACTACGAGGACCAGAAGGCCATAGGAATGGCTCCGCCCACTGGGGCAGGTTCTCTGTATAAAGTATGGCAGGAAATGCTGCTTGGTGTTCACAGAAACAATGCCACTGAGGAAGGGAACTTCATTCCTGAAACGCGTCTGGTGTGGTTTCACCTTTGCTGAACTTTTTTGACCATTGTCTGCACGCAAGCTGCCATGAAATAAACGAGTATTATACACGTACCTGCTGGCTTCTCTCATTGGGGCTAACCTTGTTGATGGACATATATATATATATATATATATATATATATATATATATATATATATATATATATATATATATATATATAAGCACCCATCCCTAAGGCTGACAAGGCACAAATAATGTATAAAGGTAGCTTTACCTATATAGAAACATCACCTTTTCCTTAAGTGTGTTACTGCAGTACTTTTAAACTGCAGTGCAGCTACAGCACAATGGTGCGCATGACAGCTGTATATTTTTGACATAGATGTGGGTGTTGTAAATACACAGTGCATACTACATATGGCATATAAACGTCACTAACACTAGTGCAATTTCTGTGCAATCTACCATGGTCTTTCATGAAAGGTAAGTAATAGACCAATTGGATGAAACCAGTTTTGACAGTACTATTTTGGGACCAGGGCACACAAATTAGGGCATTGAATAGCAGTGTCACAAGACAAAGCTTTAAATATATGTTTTATTTGTTTTACTTACTTTTGTGAGGGGACAACAGCTGCACACATTTAGTGAGTGCTCATTTCTTTGTCTTTCTTTATATTTGTGCAACATTCAAGCACATACTTTATATTTTAATTTACTATTCTAACATTTCGATCCACCATCTTGGAACGGTAAATTAATCTTAAAGTATAACCAAAAAGTCATGACAAGATGGCAGCCATATGTGAACACACCTGCACACCAGTAAAGTAGAAGGTCTAGAAAATCCCTTAATGTGCTTCCCTGCACAGGTATTAGAACAAGGACATTATTCTGCCTCTGCAGCAGCACACACCTATTCTATGTCATGCGAGTCCCACCAGTACACCTCTGTCAAGCTTTGTCTCAGTAACTAACTCTTCTTCTCATCTGCAGATATGTCTCACTAAACTAACTGTACCACGTGTCTATACAAGTTATGTGGTCTATTTTGCTTTCTGGGTCAGGTATCTGGCCTCTGAACACTGGACAACCGACAAGCAGATACAGATGACAGCTCTCATTTTACTGTACTAAGCCCTTGTCCATCTACTCACTGATAATTGCTCAAATCTATTGCCTTGGACTGGCCTCACCTTCAGCCTATGGGCTGACAAAAAGTCACCTGCAGATTACTGTAGGCTATATGGACACACTACAGTCCTTATCATGTGAGCAGGGCCTGGCTACCGGTGAGGTCCTACTGCCAACCCCCTCTCCTGTGTGCATAGTCAATGACCATGTGTAGCAGGGAGTGGCCACTTGCGTTGGGTTGGGTATGGGGTTTAGCCACAGAGCAAGCCTACCGCCCAAACTTTATTGTTTGTTGGATGCAGGTGTGACAGCATCCCTTGTAGACATCTTCAACTGTGTATGTCCAAAGTCTGAAAGCGGTGGTTTATTTTTGAAAAACAAAAAAACTCAATGTCTCTTACATGCTGCCAGCCACGGCCGGTGCAGGTAAGAGCGGTGTGGGGGGGAGTCGACATACGATGATGAGGTAGAATACCATTTAAAAAGAGAGAACCACTTAACGTGCACTCGTTGCATCGCCGAGTCGACAATGCAGTGAGCGCAAGGTAAGTGTTTTTATTTATTTTTTATTTTATTCTCCAGCGTCGTCATATGTCGAGTCCCCCCCACCCTGCCCCCCCTCTTACCTGCACCGGCCACGGCTGCAAGCTGCAGGTATGCTCCTAGCGAGTGGGGGGATGTTTAAAATTGTATCCTGTTCAGGATCACCAGGCTTTCCCTGGGATGTCAATCAAAGGATTCCATGACAGAGCTACCCGAGGCACCACTGTTGGGAAGCTGGTGCGGCCCTTGACTTTAAATTGAGCGGGGAAACTACAAGTTTCGCCAGCGGGACATATGCCATTTTTTGATGGATGCCCACTTTTTCTACACTCTAATTGACCCCTTGGTCTGCCTTGATATATTTAGCTCAGACCGCCTGTGTTTTTTGCCCAGACCAGGGTTATGGATGATATGATTATGCCATTTGTGGCTTCAATTTACTTCACTGGCTTGAACTACTCACCCCTCACACCAGACTCTAAGGGCCTTATTTACAAGAAAGTGGAGCTGCACCGCAAGCCATTTGGCTGCGCTGTGCTGCGTCACTTTCAAAGCACGGGGATGTGTCATATTTACAACAATATGACTTATCCCTGAGGTCTCCCCTGTTCTGGCGCACAATTGGCTGCCATGCGCCAACGCAGGCACCCTTGCCCCATGGTGCAAGGGTGTCTGTGTTTTAGGGGGGATTATTTTTGTACAGGTAGGTGTCCCTTCCTGCCCAAAAACAATCACAAGAGGTGATTTCCTCTTTCTACGTGAGTTGCAGAATTCAGCAGGCATCGAAAGAGGAAAAACAAGGAGAAATAAAAGTATTTCTCCTCATTGCGCCTCCGGCGTAAGGATTCTGACGCATTCTCAGGTTTACGAAACATTGTAAATCTGGGAATGCGGCAGAATCCATGGGTGTTGCTTGGGAACACCCACAGCAACACCCAGGGAACACACCTTTCACGCAAAGAGCTGCATGAAAAGGGGCCGTATTTACAAGGACACGAAAAGCCACGCAGGGTGCCTTTACGTGGCCTTGTAAATATGGAGCACCACACCGCACCTCCGCTACGTCAATAAAAGCAAAGCAACAGCGGCACCAGGGGCTTGTAAATATGCTCCTTAGTACCAAGAGGAAGCCTCACTGCACAGCACAGTTCTACTGTCATTTAAAAAATTCACATGAAATTTACAGTTTAAGAAATTGTAAATAAGCTCCAAGGATGGAAGTGGGATAACAGATGTTCATGACAGAGAGATACACAGAGAGGAACAGGGAGGCACCCAGATTAGATTTGCATTGATTAATGACGCGATTAGCTTGGACTGGAGCAAAAATGTGACAGAGCCAGAACTCAATATCTGGAAACTTAAAACAAAAAAAAAACCGTGGGAAGGTTTACAATCTGACAATTGAATGTGGGACTTGGGGTGAATGTGGAAAGTATGTAGATAAGGATTGCGTCTGTGAAATTATGAAATGGATGGCTAGATAATAAATATGAATTAGGCGTATATTATCCTGACACCAGGCCACCAACAGTGCTTGTTTGATCTGGTTACTTGTGCTTATAAGGGAACGTTCATAGCCCGACAGAAGATCGATGAATTGAAAATAACACATTTGCACTTTATTTAATCAAACAATTTGCATTCTGCATGTAGCATCCCTTGTATTATTCCTGATGATTTATGGTTTGAGTGGTTATTTTAAAGACTGCTCTACATTGTATTTCAAAATTTAAATATGTCATTGAAACACACTTACAGTCGGGAAACCCCATTTCATAGACATTCCTTGCTTACTTTGACCATATTTTAGTAATTTACAGATATCCTACCCTGTCCATATTGCTATGTGTCTTGTTTTTAGAAACATTGGAGTGCTCCAGGCTTCTAATGGCCGGTAGAAGCCTGCACTGGCAGCTGCCACAAACAACGAGTGGTGGGGCTCGTGGAGGCAACGCGGGAGGGGTAGCTCAGGAGAGGGAGCGTGAGGGGCAATATATAAAAAGAAATAAAAAACGTACCTGAAGCCGACGGCTGCCTCACGCGTTGCATTGAGCTCCCTCATCTCTTCCCGGCAGCCTCTGGGAAAGACTCCCATCCAATGCCCGCTGCTCTCTGAGGAGAGCAGACGAGGATTGGCCAGAGTGTGCTGAAAAGACGCTCCGCTTAGGCCATGGAGCCGGTGGGGGTTTCTTCAGCCCGGCTGTTCAATGCAACCGGGCTAGAGAAACCTAAGCGCAAATGGTGTTTTGGTCGACCTGGGACAGCTGGCCAAACACACATGCGCATAGCACTCTCTCTCCTGTGCCCGCCCCGCCCCTCCCTGCACAAGCTGGCTCAGTCTCGAAAAATGAAAAATAAAATGATGCTAGAACATCGTTTTATTTTTCATTTGCTGGCTCTGAGCCAGACAGTGGGGCGACGCTCCTCCGCCATTGCGGAGGAGCCGCCCCTGGAAGCCCGGAGCTCCAACATTCCAATGTTTTTCACAGCTGTTGCTGTGAACAAAGGCCTCACGCAACCCAAGGGGATTTCAACCACCTCGGGCTCTGTGAGGCCTTTGTTTTACAAATTAGAACATTCGGCCCTCTAGGGGCTCTACCAGCCATTAAAGGCCCTCACCTTCGGCTCAGGCCTTTAGCACTGGAGAGGGCCTTTAATCAGGTAGAGTCCGCAATGGTGGGCTCTAAGGCTATAATAGCACTATACTACTATTATTAGTAAAAATAGCAGTACTACTATTACTATTAGTAAAAAAACACTTCTACTACTACTGCTAATAATAATGATTATTGTAACAATTAGAGTAATAAGAGCAAAACTAAGAATACTAATGATAGCTGTAATAATAATAATAATAATTGCAACAATAAAAGTAATAAGGGGCACTTATAATAGTAATAATGATAACATTACTAATACTACAACTAATCATAATAATAACAATTTTGATAAGCAGCATTACCTCTGCCACCATAGTTTTATTACCCACCACCATATTTTGAGATCTCCAGCAATTTTGCGTAGATCTTTGTGCCTTCAGAGGAGCTGCCATCATGGCCTCTTCTCTGGAGGCAATGAAAGATCGCTCAGCAGCCGCCATGTTTTAGGCTGCAGCTCAACAAGCATGTTTTAGTTTTTCAAAAACAAACTCCCAAAGTGAGAGTTTGCTTATGAAAAACAAAAGGACTAATGACCCTCAAGCCAGGGAGTTTTCTTCCAGGGTGGGGATTCATTTATTTTCAATTCCGAACCACCAGGGCTTCCCTACACATTCCCGTTGGCCCTAGGCTTGCTCGATGTCTGCCCGTATGTGCTTTGCCGAATAGAGCTATGACCACGTCTCTGGACGGAAGTGTGGAAACAGCAGTGCTCCTACCTGTGAGCTCTTGTGAGCTTTTGTCATCCACTCCCCTCTTAAGCCATCTGTTCTCAACATGCTGAGGGTTGCAAAAACGTTTGACTTTCATCGATTGAGGTCCATTTTTGTTAGCATCTTCCCCTGTGGTCGAGGACAATTGTTTGTGATAATCTCCCATTCCTTCTTTTGATGTCATTGTACCTCATTGCCATGTCTCTGCATACTTAGGATAGTGGCACACATTGTTCACTTTCTGAGCAATATTCTTAAACAGACATGTGTGGATTTTGAGGGGCAGGGTTATTTAGCATCAGTGGGGCCTTGTGACAATCACATAGGCATTTGTTTGTAGAGTTGATAGGATTTGACATTAGGAGACTTTCTTCAGAGCTGACAGATTGCTTTATGATCATCCACTTAATAGCTCTTTGTACATAGTTGCTCTGTATTAAATTCATTAACACTTTACAAGTTCATTAAAGCCAAGATTTGTTTGTGGAGCTGCAAAAAATGGATCCTCCCACCTATTCCCAATATGGGGTTGTTTACTTCCTATAGCTCTGGTTCTAGACATTTCCAGACAGTCTATTGATCTGTAATGATGAATATGTTGCAGGGCTGAGAGGAGTGTGACAGGATGCCTTGTCCTAATTACCTTTGCAAGCCAGAGTACTAATGAAAGGAAATGCCAGACCATCACTTTTGTATCACAAACTAATGGTCTCCAAGCCACCAAAGGGACAGTGAGATGTATGTGACATCAAGCACCCTTTCTATGACACTCAATAGCATCACAGGATTGACCTCTTGTCCCCCCATAGCCATATTTTTGTTATTTTCTTGCCAATACTTTCATGCCCCCTGACACCAGTGGTAGAAAGGGCAGTGCCAAGGCAAGCGGCAAGCTATGGATAGCAGCTGCTACCACTGACTGTCTCTATATTAAGCTCTTGAATAAACTGCAAAAAATGGAAATGGCAAAAATAAATATGTTTTTAATATGTTGGTTAACTGCTTCAAGAGTTTGTCGGCTGGATAACACCCCTGGATTAGAGGAAGAAACACACCCTTAGATGTTCATTAACTAATAAATATTCATTAGGCATTGACCTTGGACACTTTGATGTATATTCCTGACAGCATGGTATATCAGTCTAGTGATGACTGGTGTGGATAGGCAATGGCCTTAGCTGCAGCCCTGTCCGCAACTGCCCCATTGGTTACAAATGGGCCCAGAAGGACCCACATCGAGGGTCTTATTGTTAAGACAAACGTAGCTTCTTCTTTCACCTAACAAAAAACGCTTCTCTTTTTCCATGCTGCAAATAGCCTTTTTGGCTTTGTCTCACTAGCCCTCTGCTTAGGGTGCCAACAATAGTTATCGATTATGGCTGAGTGTGTTAACCACTGATAATTGCCCACCCAGTAATTATTGTTCCTAGATGAACGCTAGGCTGTGTAATAGAAGAAGCATGAAATTAACAGCTGTTAATGCTCAACAGCATGCGGAAGAATAGTCTAGTCATCCTCGCCCCCTTATTTGACCGCCTTTAGTCAGACAAGCTTGTTAACTAGACCCTTCTACTTCATGGCCCAGCTTCAGATTTTCAATGAACATAGAATACAGGTAAACTGCTATAGAAATTGTCAGCATTCTAAGCCTTCTAAATGAGTGAGGTCATTAGAAAGTTCTATAGGGTGTGACAATGCACAATATTTTGGTGGCAAACACTTTGGCCCTCAGTTAAGGTAGGTCAAAGTATTGATAAATGTGGCAGTAGGTTTTTTGTTTTATCTCAAAGTGAACTTCACCCATTTTTGAAAAAATGCCATATGTCTGTTACATGGCAGTTGAAACCTAAAACAGTGTGGTAATGCCATGAATAAGGATCATCCCTGATTTGTTTGTAATCTTTGAAGAATATGCATGCTTTAGAGACAAAAAATTGGGTGTGTCACTGTCAGTTCACTTTCAAAACTTTGCTTCAACTTCATTAAAATACTCAAGATAGGGAATGGTTAGGTCAGCGCGGGTGTAATCTTGGTCCCGTGCAACTTCCCTCTTTCTTTCCCCTGGTGTATGGTAGACCTTCTACCCACCCAGGGATCTTCACTGGTGATCAACAGTTCTCATCTTCATTTGAAGGCCACTGGAGCTACCACAAAGCATTGTACGCCCTTCTCCATGTATGTGAGTTAATCCTTAGCCATGTGCTCAGGCTGTCCAATGGAAGAAGGTGAAAAGGTTTAATGGGGCGCACTGATCTGTCCAGGGCGCACAGATCAACAAGCAGCACGGCATTATCTCAATGGTGTGGAATGGATTTTCTGAGTCCAACGGTAACCATGAAGGCTATTGGAGATGTGCAGACCAATGAAACACGCATGGGTGATCAAGATCTCTCCTGTGAAGTGAATGTGCATTCACCTCTATGAGAGCCTACAAAATGCAAGACAAGGTTAATCAAAGTCTTAGAACCAAATACAAAGTTAAGGGGAGCCTTAAACTGTCACAACAAACAATAAGCATTGGCAAAGCCAATATGTCTTGCCTCTTATCTGGCCTTTGGGAGCTATTGGCTTTGTCGGTGGTTTTGAGCCGTGCTGCACATCATCGACAATGTGAGCTGGATAGGTAACTAAAAAAAAGAAAAGCATTCAAAGTATTCTTTCTAAGCGGGTGAGGGGAAGCAAGACATGGAGAGGCAGAAGCAACAAGGAGTAGGGAAGCAACACTGTGCAAAATTACAGGAAGCAACACAGAGTGTGCAGGTCGGTGAGAAGCAACATGAGGGTGGGCAGAGGTTGACAACACGGAGAGAGAGGGCAAAGAGGAGAGCTGGTGAGAGCAAATAGGCAAAAGAGAGCAAAGTGGAGCAGGCAACGAGAAGCACACAGGTGAGAAAGCAACAGGTGAAGTACACATGGATCACAGCAACATGGAGGGAGTGGGGAGAAGAACACGGGTCACAGAGCGCAGCACAGACTGCCGGGGGAGAGAGGTACATGAGGTAAACAGCTCAAAAACACAAGCACTACAATGAAGAGCTTAACCCAAAAGAAAAATGTAGTGCTTGAAAAACAGGCAGTAGGAGCACAGAAGCCAGCCTAACCAAAGAGGTGCTAAAGAGGCTATACAGAATGGCAGGGACAAACACAATATTGATATGCTGGCAAGCAGGCAAATGAGAGTATCAGGAAAGCCCGCCAATGGTAAGCAATGAGTGGGCTCCAAGCTCCTGTATATTCTCCATAAGCCCATAAAATGTCTCGCAACAGACAGCACATGAGCTGTCTAGTAGGAGAGACCTAGAAATCAGTGGTGCTGAAAAGGTTTCAGCCTGCTGAAACTTTCTAAAAAACTAGTCATTAGTACACATGTTCACATGAAACCACTTTTCAAAGATTCTTTACTTAGGACAGGTTTAACTCAGAAGCACTTGCCTGTAGACACATTCTGTACTCATGTCACAATTTTACTGAAGAGGAAAACTCACCCTCAATGACATCAATGGCAGGGTTACTTAAAAGTTTTCCTTATGCTACAGTCAAATAGGTATTACCATGAGACCTGCTTTGTGACCTCAAGCCTACCACATGGTTAACACTTAAGTAGCATAATAGCAGACGTTGTTTTATTATGAGTTTAGGAAATGAGAGGATAATATCTTTGTTACAAAATTGCAGAACAGTAACCCTTTCCATTAACAACTGAGCTCAGTATAATTACAAATACTGTGTTTTTGAAATTCACTGTAAATATCTTCTGTCTAAAAGGGAAAAAAAAAACATTCCACAAATAGTAGTCATACTTTGTCCTATATTGGCTTTGAAGTTTCGTTTGTGCCTCTGATGACTTTTTAAATGGCATGGTTTGCAATCCCAGCCTCTGTTTGTTGTTTGGATGTTGCCAAAGCCTTTCATTTTTCGTTGGTTTAAGTTTTTTTAAAGTCTTGCATTGTTCACAGTAAATTCTACCCACTCTCCCAGACAATGTGCAGCAATCTCTGCCATCTCCAAGCAATGGCCTAAAAATAGGGTAACGTGATGTCCCCGTCTCATAGGATACACCATGTTCTTGAACTAGGGCTTTCACTGAATCACCTGAAAGAGAAATTGACAGTAATATCACATTCCTATAGTTTGTGAAAGAAATGTGCAAGACAGAGAACTGTAGGTATGCTCTTTGCGGCGTTGATTAAGAGCAACAATAAAGATTGGTATGCAAATCTCTTGATTGTCTGTGCATCTGAGTCCCTTTGCAAATATTTTAGGAGACAAAGCTTCAAACTGTGGTGGCAAAAATAATATTTGTACATTGATAAAAATGCTCCATGCTTCATCCTCCACCCATAAAGTGCTCAGTGCTCAATAATAAAATAAACAATATCATTTTTTTTCAATCTATAAACACATAAATGCTCACGGTTTTAAGCATTTTCATTGTATCTGTTTCCACAATGACCTACGTTAATGTAGATTTTATTCATGTTACTAGGGACACATAGTGATTAATTTCCGGCAAAGTTTCCATATATATATATATATATATATATATATATATATATATATATATATATATATATATATATATATATATTATCTACTGGCGGTCGCCAGTAGATAGTTATAGTTACAACCTATTATCCATAGGAAATCCGCGACATTCTATTTGAAATAACTCTCTTGCCGGTTGACGTATCTTCGCAAAATTTTCAAACTTTGTGGGGCGCTCCGGTCCGCTCCTACCCTGAAAGTCTCGGGGGATTCGTCAAGCGGGGGCCGAGAAAAAGGGGGTCCCAAAACGCGTTTTCCCCATGCAATTTTCCATAGGAAACTTTAGACACGGCTACAGCCCGAATTGCTGAACGGAATTACACCAAATTTGGCAAAGAGGTAGTTCTTGGTTCAGAAAGAACCCTTTTTGTTAAATGGTGTAAATCCGTTCAGTAGTTGCTGAGAAAATCAAAAGTAAAAGTACATATATATCTATGGCCGCGTCGGATTCGCGCACCCTCCCGATCACGAGCTGCATGCTAATTGGCTGTCAACACTCCAAATCAACTCCAAATCAGGAAGTGTTGGCAGCCATTTTGTCCCTCGGTAGAACCGAGGTACAGAAACAAGTGCGCAAAACGGGAGCGCGGATCCTGCCGCGCTTCGATGTTAATTGGCCCCCGGGTGGCCCAAGTCCCGGGGGCATGGTGGGGGGGTTTTAATTTATGGAGGGGGGGCCTTTTTTAAAACCTGTGTGGGGGGATCCAGCCCCCCCACATGCCCCGGGGACCGCCACCTCCCGGGGCACTAAACATTTAAATATGGGGGTCCGTTACGGACCCCCAAGCCCCAGGGACCACCACCTCCCTGGGCTGTGCACTGAATGGGAGGGGGCCGCGCGGCCCCCTCCTGGAGCCCTTGATGGCCCTGGGGACCACCACCCCCAGGGCCGGCTCCTGCAGTGTCCCGGGTGCCTACCCCGGGACACTGCTGTTTGCTATGACAGGATGGGAGCCTCACGGCTCCCGTCCTGTCATAGCAAACTTGGTTTGCATTTTGAAAGAGAGAGCAGGAAACCTGCTCTCTCTTTCAAAATGCAAACCAGTTGCTTTCCACATGGGGAGCAGCATGTTAGCTGCTCCCCATGTGGAAAAGCAATGCCGGCTTCCGCAGGAGGCGGGGAGCCGGCTGGGACTGTGGGGGGATGCGGCCCCCGGGGGAAGTAAAGGTCGCAGACCAGTCTTCCCCCGGGGTATTTGCGCAATGGCCGGAAGGACAAGGTGGGGGTGGGATTAGAGGGGTAAAGGAAGGGGCGGGAGCCGGGTGGGTATATAAGGTGTCAGGAGAGGAAGATCCGGCCTCTTCCTGACACCTGAGCACCACCGGGGGGTAAAGGAAAAGTTTGTCCGAGATAGTTAGGCGCCTAGCTGATTGGTCGATCGGCGGGGTTTTTTTTTCGTAGTGCAGGGCAGTGTTAGGGAGGGTCACTCACCGTTTTTCAGCCACATTGGAGTCGTGCGACGCGGAGACAGTCCGCGCCGAACCGTGGGTTTGGCCGGGTGGTCGTCCTCGTTGATGTTTGGCGGCAGACATGCGGACGGGCTGGCCTGCCCGTTCATGATGGCGCCGGGGGTAGCGGCCGGTACGGTGGTGGCGTGTCCGCAGGAGCCACCACCGTGTATGAGGATCGCACCAGGTAGGGGGCGGCTTTCACTGGAGAACAGGGAGCGGGCGGCAGGGCCTGTTGCGCGTCTGCCCGCTGACGCGTGCATGCTAAGAGCGCATGGGAGGGGGGCCATCGCGCACCTCAGCGAGCCTTGGGGGGGGCCTTTGCGCACCTCAGCGAGCCTTGGGGGGGGCGGGAGACCTTCGCGCGCATCAGCGGGCCTGGAGTGGAGAGGCGTCGAGGGGGGAGGGCCGGGCGACAGGGTGTGCCGCAGTTTCCAGTCCTGGGTTTTGCTTTAATGCAATTTTATATAGCGCGAACATTACCCGAAGGTGTGAGAGCGCTTTAGAGAAGGGAATCTTTGTGGGTGGCCCACAGTGTGCTTTCTGGATGCGGGGACAAGGGCAGCTGCATTGGGGGGTGCAGGCCACGACGGGCTGGGGGAGGTTTTTTACATGGGAACTTGGCCGGGAGCCACGAAAAGGGGCCTACCCCGTCATTGCAGGAATGTGGGGTCCCCTCACATGCGGACACGCACTACGAGGGGGGGCAGTCCCGGGGGGGGGTTTCGTGGGGCGAGGGGTGAGCTGTGGGTGTTGGCAGAGGGGGGCAGCAGCCTCCCCCCCCTTTGTTTCTCTGGTTGGGGGGTCCAGCTGGGAGGGGTAGTGCCATGCACAGGGGCTGCAGCTCGGGCAGGTGGGGGGGGTGCTGCGGTGGGGCAGTGGCAGGCGGCGGTTTTCCAGGGGGAGGGGGTGTGGCCCCCTGCTCTTTCGGCCGGCGCAGTAATTCTGGGGGAGGGGGATCCCGGGGGTTTTTTCAGCTGCTCCTCGGTCTTTCCGACTAGGGTTGAGGGACTGCCAGCACGGCACGAGGCCCGGTGGTGCCTGGGACCCACCAGGTTGGTGCGACCTGTTGGGGGGGTGGGGAACCAGGACCGGCGATTGAGGCCGGCAGAAGGGGGCACCGCCAGCGAGGCGCACAACGGCCTCGAGACGCTGGCCGGAAGCAGTAGGGGGTCCGCGGCGGCCTTCCCTCCGACGAGGGATCGCGCAGCGCACATTGCAGCGTTATGCATATTACACAAGTTATGAATTCAGTTGTTGAAGATGGCGTGGATGTTGGGGGACGAAGTTGGAGGAATGCGCAGGTGTGCGACAGGGATGAGAGTGTTGACTGGACGTTGAAGTGCACAAAGGGATGATGCTGAAGGGGGTAGTGAAGGGGTGGGGGGAGTTCAGGTAACCAGACTCTTCTCGTTGTTTGTTGCAGGAGTCAAAGGCGGCCACAGTCAGAGCTGCGCACGAAAGAAAGTGGGGGAACAGCAACTCCCAGTCGGGAGGAGGAGGTCCCGGACGGACACTCAGGTACAGATCTAAGGCGGAGGCCTTGGGACGGGGGACGTTGGGCGAACGATAGAGTTCCGGCTGGGGTATGTAAGGGCTGTGAGGGATGGGGCGGAGGCATGGGTCCAAACGGACATTGTGGTGCCCAGGGGATAAAAGAGCGTAATCAATGGGTCGCTGATCATTAGCTGTTATATGGGAGGAGAGTGACATATGGGGCCGGGGGTGCGTCATTGGTCTCAGAAACAGCGCGTCAACGCAATTTACAGACTCTACCCGCAGCTGGGGCGTGCCAGCGCCTTTGGCGGCATGACGATGGGTTCCCTTACGTAGTGGAGAAGGGGCAGAGACGTCTGATCCGGGGGGGTGCGCAGGTTCATTGAGATGTTATATAACAGGCAGGTCCCTGCGGGGACAAGGGAGACCGACGGCCCCGGTGCCGGATAACTAATGGCGTTCCGCAGGAGGGTGCGGGCGAAGGGGAGTCATACACCCGTTGGGGGCAAACTGGGCCACCATGGCAAAACGGGGGGCCTGGAGGGGGGTGATGTCGGGCCAGGAGGTCCTTTCCCGGTTAGCTGGAGGCCATGGGTCCGTGGCGCTCGATGTCTCACAAGAAGAAGCCGGGACAGCGGTGCAGACGTAGGAGGTCATATGGAGGGGGTCAGGTATGGACTGTCGAATCTACGAGGGTCTAGAGAGGCAGGCGAGCTGACGTAGGCTGACTACGGCAGGGGCTGGCAGAGTATGGAGAACTGGGTCACTGAGAGACATTGCCGTCATGTATGTGCAGCCCCCTTTAGGGGGGAACGTGGTCGTGTTCACTTAACCCGGGGGGGTGTCTCAGGGACAAGGACAGCTGACGGAAGTGACGAATATGCTGATGACGGAAAAAGGGTTGCACGGCAAGAAGGCTTTGCGTCAAGGCTTACCAATTGCACGGGGCGGGCTTGATGGATGGCTGTGCTCACTTGTTGGGAGTTGGGGTTGCGCAGAGCTCCGGGGCTACCTGGGCACAAGCATTGTTGCAGCGCGAAGGGGACGGCGATATACGCGAGGACGTGCAAAAGAGCGGTAAGAGCCTTGTGGGGGCTTGTACAGAGTACAGGGCGTCGCAGCCACTGAGGCCAAGAGGGGCGTCGGACGGGGAACTTGCGCTCCAGGGGGGGGATGGGCCCTTGCTGGAGGGAGCTCAGCAGGTGGGAGGGGGGCTTGGTGCCGTAAGCTACAGTTGGGTCCAGGGTGGCCTCATGGGTAGTAACGGGTGACGTTGAAAAGGGGGGGGGTTGTGGCTGCGTGCTGCAGTTTCTCTGAGGGTGGGGGGATATTCGAGCCAGGTACGGCATGGAAGGGGAGGCCTATGGCAGCGAATAAAGGGTCGGGGAGAGCTACGCAAAGGGTACGCGGGGAGGAGGTACCAGGGAGACAGACTGCAGACGTACAGGCATGGCCGGTGCAGCTTTGCTGTACCGGAATGAGGGGTTTTTAGGCGGGGTGCACTGCGGGATATGGGAGGCGTGTGAGTTAGGGTATGTGCGGGGAAGGTTGAGAAGTTATGACACAGGGAGCCGGCACACAGTGGTAGTGTCGTAAAGACATTGACAATCGGTTATACTTAGAGGGTTAGTGGAACTGGGAGTAGGGTTGTGAGAAACACTGGAGACGGGATGCTATGGTCAATGTGGAGCAGCAAACAAGGGGGAGGTGGCTGTGGAGACAGGCTCTCTAGCGCCTGGCATGTTTGAGTTGGCAGCAGTTTTCGGGGGAGAGTAGAGCGGGTGTCGAAGAGCAGGGGGAAGTAGGGAGAGGGCATGAGGCAGCGGTGATTGGTGGCAAGAGCGTGAAGGCCTATGGCTGGGGGAATTTGTTTTTCCAAATGTGGAAGGTAGACTGTCAGTTATGCAGGTCCTTATAGGTCTCATGCGAAGGCCGAGCTGTTGGGGTGGGGGGCTACCTTAAAGGCGACGTACGATCCCTACGTATGGGGGCTGTCACAGTGGTGGTGTCAGGAGGGCCCTGTGGGGGGAGGAGGCTGAAGGCTGAGGACGATGGGAGGACAGAAAGGTGTTCTGTGACGATCGGTACTGGACGAGGGTTTTTGCGGATAGATTTGGAACGATGGTCGAACGAGGGCTAAGGGACAGAGTACGTATTTCTTGCAGGACTAATCTTCTTTTTCTATCACAGGAGCTGGGAGTGGATCGGGATCCAGGGCGGTCGCCTGGATGGGGTGGCCATTAACCCGGGGCATTGGACTGCAAAGGTGGCGAACTGGCCGGTGTACAGACGTCACTGGGAGGGGAACACAGTCAACGGGATGTAAGATGACGGGATGAACAGTGGTATGAAATTGGGGGGAGTTGTGGCCAGTACGGCTGACATCGTGTCAAAAGAAATAAGAGGTTGCCCCGATATGTGGATAATTGTGGGTGAAAAGAGTATTCTGGGATATGTCAGGTTTGGCTTTACAATTATGAGGCATGGAGGGGGATATGGTTCAATAAAATGGAACGTGGGGCAATTTGGGCACGTGAATGAATTTTGCCGGGCAGACGAGGGGATCGGGGTGCTATCAAACTGAATTGCCCTGTAATGGCCCGTTGGTGGGGAGACTGTTTTGAGGAGAAACAGGTGGTCTTGTTTAACAAGGGGGCATTTTTTCCAGACAAGGATTGGCCTGGAAATGTTCTTTATTTACACGAGACGCAGGTTTAGGTGGTGGATGGTCGTTCACCGCAAAGGGGGGTACCGTCCATGGTCAATGATTGGCCCGACAAAAAATGTTATTTGTTACTCGGGGGGGGCAGGTACAGGTGGTGGATGGTCGTTCACCGCGAGGGGGGCGCATGTCACAGACAAGGATTGGCCCGAAAATGTTACTGGTTTACACGGGATGCCAGTAAAGGTGGTGGATGGTCGTTCACCGCGATGGGGGCACCTTTCACGGACAAGGTTGGCCCGAAAATGTTACTTGTTTGCACGGGACGCAGGCCCGGGTGGTGGACGGTCGTTCACCGCGATGGGTGGCATTTGTTCCGAAGAGGATTGGCCCGGAAATGTTAATGGTTGCACGGGAAGCCCGTTAAAGTGGTGATGGTCGTCCACTGGGTTGCCACAGAGTTGGGAAGCGGTAGGTGCACAGGAACTGGGGGAACACGTGGTACTGCGTAGGTTTGGCACCTTTCGCGGCCAACGATGGTCCCAACAATAGTACTTTATACGGGACACAAGTTTGGGTGGTGGATTGGTCGTCCACCGGGTGCCGCAGGGTCGGCTGACGGGAGGCGAAGGGTGCCCAGGAACTGGGGGGTGGGGCAGGGAACCGCCCTACGGGGTTTCCCTGGTTGGCGGTACTTTGGAGGGGTGGTGAGTCACATACGGGCGGATCCACCCCTCGGGGGGAGAACGGTACACGGGTGACTGATAGCGGGGCGCGGGAGGCAATGAAGGAAATTCAACAGAGGATGCTTGCAAGGCAAGTGAAGGTGAGAATGGGGAGAAGGAGGTCACCGAGTGAATGGGGAAGAGTCAAACAGGTGAGATGGTTTTGAGAAGGATGAATGAAGAATGAGTCGGTATGGGATGGGAAAAGTATATTTATTGCATTTATTTACTGTTTTAATAAAGTCTAAATAATTGCAACCTTGTCCTAATAAAATGGCCTTTTACGCTTCAAGTAACAGCGTGGAGTGTGGTTCTTGCGCGATGCGGCCCCCGGGGGAAGTAAAGGTCGCAGACCAGTCTTCCCCGGGGTATTCGCGCAATGGCCGGAAGGACAAGGTGGGGGTGGGATTAGAGGGGTAAAGGAAGGGGCGGGAGCCGGGTGGGTATATAAGGTGTCAGGAGAGGAAGATCCGGCCTCTTCCTGACACCTGAGCACCACCGGGGGTAAAGGAAAAGTTTGTCCACCCACCCACCCTACAGGTCTTAAGCAAAGGGCTTAGGGTGGTTGTTTGGGTCTGAGCGTGCCAGTTTAGGGCAGGTTGCGGAGCAGTGACGTTGCGGTACTTTGGAGGGGTGGTGAGTCACATACGGGCGGATCCACCCCTCGGGGGGAGAACGGTACACGGGTGACTGATAGCGGGCGCGGGAGGCAATGAAGGAAATTCAACAGAGGATGCTTGCAGGGCAAGTGAAGGTGAGAATGGGGAGAAGGAGGTCACCGAGTGAATGGGGAAGAGTCAAACAGGTGAGATGGTTTTGAGAAGGATGAATGAAGAATGAGTCGGTATGGGATGGGAAAAGTATATTTATTGCATTTATGTACTGTTTTAATAAAGTCTAAATAATTGCAACCTTGTCCTAATAAAATGGCCTTTTACGCTTCAAGTAACAGCGTGGAGTGTGGTTCTTGCGCGATTGGGGACCCCCACAGTCTCCAACGTGAGGCCAGGCCCCGGGGGATGGGGTCCCGGGGCCATAAGTGGCCCGGGAGGGGGCCACGCAGCCCCCTCCCCAAAGTTAAAAAAAAATAAAAAAAAAAATAAAGGAAAGGCCGGCCCCGGGGGATGGGGTCCCCGGGGCCTTAAATGGCCTGAGGAGGGGGGCCACGCAGCCCCGTCCAAATAAAAAAAAAAAAATCGAGGCCATGCCCCGGGGGATGGGGTCCCCTTCCCGTTTTTATTTTTAAAATTTGAAAAAAAAAAAAAATGCTCAGGCCCCGGGGGATGGGGTCCCCGGGGCCAAAAGTGGGCAAGGGAAGGGGGCCACGCGGCCCCCTTCCCGTTTTTTTTCATTTTAATTTTAAAAAGGTAGGTAAGGCCCTGGGGGATGGGGTCCCCAGGGCCTAAAAATAGGAAAAAGGAAGGGGGCCACACAGCCCACCTTCAGGGGAAAAAAACAAAAAAACGATCGGGCCCGTAGGCCCCGCCCCTTCCTTCACCACTCTGCAAACGCGCCCCTGGCGCGTTTGCAGAGTGGGAACTAATTCCCCTTGAATACTGGGGTCCCTGGGGGCCAACTAGCCCACCAGGAACCTCCAGTATGCGCCAGGGGCTGCCTTGCAGAGACGTGTACATAGGCCACGCCCCTTTACACCTCTCTGCAACGCAGCTCTGTGGTGCTTTTTGGAGGTATATGGTGGGCTAGTTGGACTCCAGGGACCCTCAGGATTCAAGGGATTAATCCCCCAACTTAAAACGCGCCACAGGGCGCGTTTGCACAGTGGTGAAGGGAGGGGGCGGGCTTCATGTGACATGTGTGCAAACAGGCCCCGTGGCGCGTTTTAAGATGGGGATTAAATCCCCTTCAATCCTGAGGGTCCCTGGGGCCAACTAGCCCAACAGGTACATCCAGAAAGCGCCACAGAGCTGCGTTGCAGAGAGGTGTAAAAGGGTGTGGCCTCTCTACACGTCTCTGCAACGCAGCCCCTGGCGCATACTGGAGGTTCATGGTGGGCTAGTTGGCCCCTAGGGAACCTCATGATTCAAGGGGACTTAATCCCCCAACTTAAAACGCGCCACGGGGCGCGTTTGCACAGATGTCACCTCAGGCCCCGCCCCTCCCTTCACCATTGTGCAAATATTCCTCTAAAATCTGCCTTACTACGAATTCCGATTTACTCACCTGTTATCAGGAGAGACCTCAGTGCTGCATCTTCCAGCCCAGTACTGATCCTCAAAAGTAATTTTAACCGTACTTACCAGTAACTTGAATTTCCTTCCATAGGATATCATTGCCTGCTTTTTGCTGAAAAAGTTTCTAAGTGTTGATTTTTGAAACATACAAATATTCCTCTAAAATCAGCCGAAATCCGAATTCTGATTTACTCACCTGTTATCAGGAGAGACCTTAGTGCTGCATCTTTCAGCCCAGTACTGGTCCTGAAAAGTAATTTTAACCGTACTTACCAGTAACTTGAATTTCCTTCCATAGGCTAACATTGACTGGTTTCACTTGGAAATTCTTCTAAGTGTGGAGTTTTGGAACTTTAAAATATTCCTCTAAAATCAGCCGAAATACGAATTCCGATTTACTCACCTGTTATCAGGAGAGACCTCAGTGCTGCATCTTTCAGCCCAGTACTGATCCTCAAAAGTAATTTTAACCGTACTTACCAGTAACTTGAATTTCCTTCCATAGGATATCATTGCCTGCTTTTTGCTGAAAAAGTTTCTAAGTGTTGATTTTTGAAACATACAAATATTCCTCTAAAATCAGCCGAAATCCGAATTCTGATTTACTCACCTGTTATCAGGAGAGACCTCAGTGCTGCATCTTTCAGCCCAGTACTGATCCTCAAAAGTAATTTTAACCGTACTTACCAGTAACTTGAATTTCCTTCCATAGGATATCATTGCCTGCTTTTTGCTGAAAAAGTTTCTAAGTGTTGATTTTTGAAACATACAAATATTCCTCTAAAATCAGCCAAAATCCGAATTCTGATTTACTCACCTGTTATCAGGAGAGACCTCAGTGCTGCATCTTTCAGCCCAGTACTGGTCCTGAAAAGTAATTTTAACCGTACTTACCGGTAACTTGAATTTCCTTCATAGGCTAACATTGACTGGTTTCACTTGGAAATTCTTCTAAGTGTGGAGTTTTGGAACTTTATAATATTCCTCTAAAATCAACCAAAGTACGAATTCCAATTTACTCACCTGTTATCAGGAGAGAACCCAGTGCTGCATCTTTTAGCCCAGCACTGACCCTGAAAAGTAATTTTAACCGTACTTACCAGTAACTTATATTTTCTTCCATAGGAATCCATTGTCTGGTTTTCAGCAGAAAAGTTTCAAAGTGTCGATTTTCACAAACTACAAATATTCCTTAAAAATCGCCTGTATGACTTAAACGCATTCTTTCAACTGTTTACAGGAGATGCACCAGTGCTGGATCCAGGATCCAACACTGAGTAAGAAAAAGTAACGATAACAGTTTTTACCTGCTAAGTGAATTTCCTTCCATAGGATAACATTGGTGATTCTATGAGAAAAAGTTTCAAAGTGTCAACTTTTAAAATACAATAATATTCCTTAAAAATCACGACTGTAACCAAAACGCTTTTACTCAACTGTTTACAGGAGATGTACCAGGACTGAATCTAGGATCCAGTCCTGTGGTTAGAAAAGTAATCCATAAAGTAACTAATTGCATTTAACTAGAAATTCACATTGAGCTGAATGTTGCATTGTGTTTGAAAATGTGTTGCCCATTGCAACAACTGTAACTACTGTACTTAAAAGTCTATTGCCTATGTGCAAAGTATTTAAACTAAAGTAATTCATTCTGAGAAAGTATTTTTTGTAATGTAATGTATAATGTAATTACAATGTAATTTAAAAAATAAAATATGTAAAAAAATTGTTTCTAAAAATGTAGTAAATCAGTATGAAAAAAATTAATATAACAATTAATACATTTAAAAATTGTCATTTACAAAACCTTTGAAATTCACTGAAAAACCGTAGGTTTCAGACATGTTATAGTTAGGAATTAGCATTTAAAAAACCTTTGAAATTCACTGAAAAAACCATAGGTTTCAGATATGTTATAGTTAGAAATTAGCATTTAAAAAACCTTTGAAATTCACTGAAAAAACCATAGGTTTTAGGGACAGTTATAGTTAGTTGGACATTTTACTCGTACAAAACCCGTGAAATTCCCCCGTTATAGTTAGTTCAGCTAACTATAACTCGCGCCCGCAATGCACTGCTGATGACGTCACATATTACATCACTCATGACATGGTCAGTGACATCACTGATGACATCACTGATGACATCTCAAATGACATCACTGATGACATCATCCACGTGATAATCTGATGCAGCTCTTCACACCCTAATATAACCTTTGATACACCCAATCTAAATTACAGACTGCCATTCGCAAAACCATAGACACTCCAACACCAATAACTACATACCCACTCACTGATTCTTAGGTCTACACACACATCCACTCACTCACCCGTACAGTCACTCATACTTATGGTCACTCAGTACAGGACTATCATATGCACTCTTACTCCTATATAGACACTCAAACACCGCCACTCATCCATAGAGGTACTCACACACCTAGTCAGTCATGCAAATAATTAAACACACTGCCATTTACTCACCTATACAGTTATGCACACACCAGCTCACTTAATCAAACAAATATTAGCACATTGTTACGCTCTTATATAATCACTGATACAAGCACACACTCATCCATACAGCCACTATCACAATCACTCACTCTCGCTTATAGCTATTTATATACTCCAACACACATATATACTGCCTTTCACATATGTAGTTACTCACACATGTACCACTGGGACATACATTCACTCACTAACACACTCTTACACACACTTACCCACCCATACAGTCTATCACAGATGCACTCTTGAAACCATCCACCCAGTGAATCACCCACTCACACATCTATGCACAGTCGCACACACCCCATCCACACAAACACTCAGGCACCCATACAGATACTCAGACAACAAATCAATAACTCTTATAGACACTCATGTAGCTATTCACAAACCCATGCAGCCACTTACACAGCAACAGACAGACGGATACAGACATTCACCCAGTTTAGTCACTAACCCATGCATTCAGTAAGATACGTTAAATCACTCACTTATAGAGTCAGTCACGCACCTACTAAATCATCCATACAGACACTTACACACCCACTCATTCTTCAATACGTCTTTTCCTATATATATTAAAAATATTTAAACTTTACAGAAACACACAGTCACTGGATGATGTCATCAGTGATGTCATTTGAGATGTCATCAGTGATGTCATCAGTGATGTCACTGACCATGTCATGAGTGATGTAATATGTGACGTCATCAGCAGTGCATTGCGGGCGCGAGTTATAGTTAGCTGAACTAACTATAACGGGGGAATTTCACGGGTTTTGTACGAGTAAAATGTCCAACTAACTATAACTGTCCCTAAAACCTATGGTTTTTTCAGTGAATATATATATATATACATACATACATACATACATATATATATATATATATATATACATACATACATACATACATACATACATATATATATATATATATATATATATATATATATATATCTATATTATCTACTGGCGGTCGCCAGTAGATAGTTATAGTTACAACCTATTATCCATAGGAAATCCGCGACATTCTATTTGAAATAACTCTCTTGCTGGTTGACGTATCTTCGCGAAATTTTCAAACTTCGTGGGGCGCTCTGGTCCGCTCCTACCCTGAAAGTCTCGGGGTGATACGTCAAGCGGGGGCCGAGAAAAAAGGGGGGTCCCAAAACGCGTTTTCCCATGCATTTTCCCATAGGAAACTTTAGACACGGCTACAGCCTGAACTGCTGAACGGAATTACACCAAATTTGGCAAAGAGGTAGTTCTTGGTTCAGAAAGAACCCTTTTGTTAAATGGTGTAAATCCGTTCAGTAGTTGCTGAGAAAATCAAAAAGTAAAAGTACATATATATCTATGGGCACGGAGGATTCGCGCACCCTCCCGATCACGAGCTGCATGTTAATTGGCTGTCAGCTGGCTGTCAACATTCCGATTCAGGAAATGTTGGCAGCCATTTTGTCCCTCGGTAGAACCGAGGGACAGAAACAAGTGCGCAAAGCGCACAAAGGGGGAGGGTTGAAACACCCTGACCCCTAGGTTTGCTCAGGGGTCCCACAAGGACCCCTGGGCAAAAAAAAAATTTTTTTTTAAAAATCGGCAGGATGCGCTCAGGGAGCGCGAACCCTGCCAAAAAATCGAAGCGCGGTCTCCCGCGCTCGATAGCTAATTGGCCCTCGGGTGGCCCAAGTCCCGGGGGCATGCTGGGGGTAATTTTATGTGTGGGGGCCTCTAAGGGCCTCCCAAGCCCCGGGGACCACCACCCCCGGGGCTTTATGTACAATGGTGCGGGAGGGCTCTGAGCCCTCCCGCAGCCCCGGGGACCACCACCTCCCCGGGGCTTCTTTATTTTTATTAAAACCTGTGTGGGGGCTCCAGCCCTCACACGCCCCGGGACCACCACCTCCCCGGGCACTAAGAAAATTACAATGGGGGTCCGTTTTGGACCTCCAGAGCCCCGGGGACCACCACCTCCCGGGGCTGTGCACTGAATGGGAGGGGGGCCGCGCGGCCCCCTCCTGGAGCCCTTGATGGCCCTGGGGACCACCACCCCCAGGGCCGGCTCCTGCAGTGTCCCGGGGTGCCTACCCTCGGGACACTGCTGTTTGCAATGACAGGACTGGAGCCTCGCGGCTCCCGTCCTGTCATTGCAAACTTGCTTTGGATATTGGAAGAGAGAGCAGGAAACCTGCCTCTCTTCCAATATCCAAAGCCGATTGCTTTTCCACATGGGGAGCAGCATGTTAGCTGCTCCCCATGTGGAATAGCAATGCCGGCTCCCGTAGGACACGGGGAGCCGGCGGGACTGTGGGGGTTTGGGGACCCCCACAGTCCCCAACGAGAGGCCAGGCCCCGGGGATGGGGTCCCCGGGGCAGTAGGGCTCGGGAGGGGGCCACGCGGCCCTCCTCCCAAAACAAAAAACAAAAAAAACGATCGGGCCCGCAGGCCCCGCCCCTTCCTTCACCACTCTGCAAACGCGCCCTGGCGCGTTTGCAGAGGGGGAACGAATCCCCTTGAATACTGGGGGTCCCTGAGGCCAACTAGCCCACCAGGAACCTCCAGTATGCGTCAGGGGCTGCCTTGCAGAGAGGTGTACAGAGGCCACGCCCCTTTTACACCTCTCTGCAACGCAGCTCTATGGCGCTTTGGAGGTATATGGTGGGCTAGTTGGACTCCGGGGACCCTCAGGATTCAAGGGGACTTAATCCCCAACTTAAAACGCGCCACGGGGCGCGTTTGCACAGTGGTGAAGGAGGGGGCGGGGCTTGAGGTGACATGTGTGCAAACAGGCCCCGTGGCGCGTTTTAAGATGGGGAATTAAATCCCTTCAATCCTGAGGGTCCCTGGGGCCAACTAGCCCAACAGGTACATCCAGAAAGCGCCACAGAGCTGCGTTGCAGAGAGGTGTAAAAGGGGTGTGGCCTCTCTACACGTCTCTGCAACGCAGCCCTCTGGCGCATATTGGAGGTTCCTGGTGGTCTAGTTGGCCCCTAGGGACCCTCAGGATTCAAGGGAACTTAATCCCCAACTTAAAACGCGCCACGGGGCGCGTTTGCAAAGATGTCACCTCAGGCCCCGCCCCTCCCTTCACCATTGTGCAAATATTCCTCTAAAATCAGCCGAAATAGGAATTCGATTTACTCACCTGTTATAAGGAGAGACCTCAGTGCTGTATCTTTCAGCCCAGTACTGGTCCTGAAAAGTAATTTTAACCGTACTTACCGGTAACTTGAATTTCCTTCATAGGCTAACATTGACTGGTTTCACTTGGAAATTCTTCTAAGTGTGGAGTTTTGGAACTTTAAAATATTCCTCTAAAATCAGCCGAAATACGAATTCCGATTTACTCACCTGTTATCAGGAGAGACCTCAGTGCTGCATCTTTCAGCCCAGTACTGATCCTCAAAAGTAATTTTAACCGTACTTACCGGTAATTTGAATTTCCTTCATAGGCTAACATTGACTGGTTTCACTTGGAAATTCTTCTAAGTGTGGAGTTTTGGAACTTTAAAATATTCCTCTAAAATCAGCCGAAATACGAATTCCGATTTACTCACCTGTTATCAGGAGAGACCTCAGTGCTGCATCTTTCAGCCCAGTACTGATCCTGAAAAGTAATTTTAACTGTACTTACCGGTAAGTTGAATTTCCTTCATAGGCTAACATTGACTGGTTTCACTTGGAAATTCTTCTAAGTGTGGAGTTTTGGAACTTTAAAATATTCCTCTAAAATCAGCCGAAATACGAATTCCGATTTACTCACCTGTTATCAGGAGAGACCTCAGTGCTGCATCTTTCAGCCCAGTACTGATCCTGAAAAGTAATTTTAACCGTACTTACCGGTAACTTGAATTTCCTTCATAGGCTAACATTGACTGGTTTCACTTGGAAATTCTTCTAAGTGTTGATTTTTGAAACATACAAATATTCCTCTAAAATCAGCCGAAATCCGAATTCTGATTTACTCACCTGTTATCAGGAGAGACCTCAGTGCTGCATCTTTCAGCCCAGTACTGGTCCTGAAAAGTAATTTTAACCGTACTTACCAGTAACTTGAATTTCCTTCCATAGGCTAACATTGACTGGTTTCACTTGGAAATTCTTCTAAGTGTGGAGTTTTGGAACTTTAAAATATTCCTCTAAAATCAGCCGAAATACGAATTCCGATTTACTCACCTGTTATCAGGAGAGACCTCAGTGCTGCATGTTTCAGCCCAGTACTGATCCTCAAAAGTAATTTTAACCGTACTTACCGGTAACTTGAATTTCCTTCATAGGCTAACATTGACTGGTTTTCAGCAAAAAGTTTCAAAGTGTTGATTTTCACAAACTACAAATATTCCTTAAAAATCGCCTGTATGACTTAAACGCATTCTTTCAACTGTTTACAGGAGATGCACCAGTGCTGGATCCAGGATCCAACACTGAGTAAGAAAAAGTAACGATAACAGTTTTTACCTGCTAAGTGAATTTCCTTCCATAGGATAACATTGGTGATTCTATGAGAAAAAGTTTCAAAGTGTCAACTTTTAAAATACAATAATATTCCTTAAAAATCACGACTGTAACCAAAACGCTTTTACTCAACTGTTTACAGGAGATGTACCAGGACTGAATCTAGATCCAGTCCTGTGGTTACAAAAGTAATCCATAAAGTAACTAATTGCATTTAACTAGAAATTCACATTGAGCTGAATGTTGCATTGTGTTTGAAAATGTGTTGCCCATTGCAACAACTGTAACTACTGTACTTAAAAGTCTATTGCCTATCTGCAAAGTATTTAAACTAAAGTAATTCATTCTGAGAAAGTATTTTTTGTAATGTAATGTATAATGTAATTACAATGTAATTTGACAAATAAAATATGTAAAAAAAAATTGTTTCTAAAAATGTAGTAAATCAGTATGAAAAAAATTAATATAACAATTAATACATTTAAAAATTGTCATTTACAAAACCTTTGAAATTCACTGAAAAACCGTAGGTTTCAGGCACGTTATAGTTAGAAATTAGCATTTAAAAACCTTTGAAATTCACTGAAAAACCATAGGTTTCAGACACGTTATAGTTACAAATTAGCATTTAAAAACCTTTGAAATTCACTGAAAAAACCATAGGTTTCAGACACGTTATAGTTACAAATTAGCATTTAAAAACCTTTGAAATTCACTGAAAAAACCATAGGTTTTAGGGACAGTTATAGTTACTTGGACATTGCACTCGTACAAAACCCGTGAAATTCTCCCGTTATAGTTAGTTCAGCTAACTATAACTCGCGCCCCGCAATGCACTGCTGATGACGTCACATATTACATCACTCATGACATGGTCAGTGACATCACTGATGACATCACTGATGACATCTCAAATGACATCACTGATGACATCATCCACGTGATAATCTGATGCACCTCCTCACACCCTAATATAATCTTTGATACACCCACTCTAAATTACAGACTGCCATTCGCAAAACCATAGACACTCCAACACCAATAACTACATACCCACTCACTGATTCTTAGGTCTACACACACACATCCACTCACTCACCCGTACAGTCACTCATACTTACGGTCACTCAGTACAGGACTATCATATGCACTCTTACTCCTATATAGACACTCAAACAACGCCACTCATCCATAGAGATACTCACACACCTAGTCAGTCATGCAAATAATTAAACACACTGCCATTTACTCACCTATACAGTTATACACACACCAGCTCACTTACTCATACAAATAGTAGCACATTGTTACGCTCTTATACAATCACTGATACAAGCACACAATCATCCATACAGCCACTATCACAATCACTCACTCTTGCTTATAGCTATTTATATACTCCAACACACATATATACTGCCTTTCACATATGTAGTTACTCACACATGTACCACTGGGACATACATTCACTCACTAACACACTCTTACACACACTTACCCACCCATACAGTCTATCACAGATGCACTCTTGAAACCATCCACCCAGTGAATCACCCACTCACACATCTATGCACAGAGTTGCACACACCCCTCCCACACAAACACTCAGGCACCCATACAGATACTCAGACAAGCATTCAATAACTCATATAGAAAATCATTTAGCTATTCACAAACACATGCAGCCACTTACACAGCAACAGACAGACGGATACAGACATACACCCAGTTTAGTCACTAACCCATGCATTCAGTAAGATACGTTAAATCACTCACTTATAGAGTCAGTCACGCACCTACTAAATCATCCATACAGACACTTAGACACCCACTCATTCTTCAATACGTCTTTTCCTATATATTTTAAAAATATTTAAACTTTACAGAAACACACAGTCACTGGATGATGTCATCAGTGATGTCATTTGAGATGTCATCAGTGATGTCATCAGTGATGTCACTGACCATGTCATGAGTGATGTAATATGTGACGTCATCAGCAGTGCATTGTGGGCGCGAGTTATAGTTAGCTGAACTAACTATAACGGGGGAATTTCACGGGTTTTGTACGAGTGCAATGTCCAAGTAACTATAACTGTCCCTAAAACCTATGGTTTTTTCAGTGAATTTCAAAGGTTTTTTAAATGCTAATTTGTAACTATAACGTGTCTGAAACCTATGGTTTTTTCAGTGAATTTCAAAGGTTTTTTAAATGCTAATTTGTAACTATAACGTGTCTGAAACCTATGGTTTTTTCAGTGAATATATATATATATATATATATTCAATAGGTTTCAAGAGGTTGTTCCAATTTTCAATCAGACACATTCTCTATTAGGTTGTGGTCGGTTTTGCTTCATTTGGTTTTCTAGGTTTCATGATTCAGTTTTATGGATGCCCCCTTCCTCTATCAAACATTGTCAAAGTAGCTCTGGCATACTTTGAGCCTGCAACTTTAAGATGATGTGGTAAAACATCCTCGTTTTGCTCAATCACAGTGATTCAATTAATCAAATGCTGTCTTTAATATATATGACTGACTGAGATATTTGTAGAGCGCACTACTGCCGAGGCGTCTTGGCGCTGGGTAATAGCTATCCAACCTGAATGACTGACCTAGATCTTGGAGAAAAGCCATGTTTTAATCAACTTTCTGAAAAGGGGCCTGCTGTTCAGTGTTATATATATAATGATAATGGTGACATAGGTATGGCCTGGTAAATAATCACACAATACATCTATACTAGTGTTTGGTGAAATTAATAGAAGCATGAAATGACATAGGTTTAACTATATATGCACCTCTTCAAAATCCTGTGGGAGAACAACAGCAAAAGTAATCAGAAACCAAAGAAAAATAGAACAATCTGCAACAAAGCATCGAGTATACCTGGCACACAACACTAAAACCTTGTTTATATTAAAAAGGTAGGTACATGTTGTATCTACAGCCTCAGAGACTTTAGTACTAGCAACTAAGTAGCAATCTCTATTGAATTTGTTCTTTTTTTCTGTCTTGGCCGAGAGGATGATGAGGACAAGGATGGGTGTTGCTCCTGCAGGGCTTGGGCAATGCATGGTTACAGTGGTAACCGGCTGGCATTCCAGCTGGGCAGGGTTGCCGACAGGAGTGGGGAGCTTGGGAGAGCGGCACGGGAGCTGGGAGTAACAAGCATTTGCAATGCAATAGGTCTCGCAACTGCGAGTTTTGGAGCTATTGGTATTGTAAATGACAATGCCTTTAATTTATGTTGTACAAACCAAAACATAAATAAAAGGCATTGTCATTTACAATGCCAATAGTTTAAACTTGCGTAAATGCGAGACCTATTGCTTTGGTAAATGCTTGTTCCAGGAGGATTCCTCCTCGCAGGCCCCCAAATCCTGTTTCGTTTCTTCCCTGTGCCAGTTTGTTGTCCCGCTCCCACATGCACTCCTGACGTTTTATTCACACCCTCCCAACTGTGAAGCATTGTTCGCTTCCTGTCCAAAAAGTGCTTGCAAAGGTGCAACATTGTCACAGTGACTGGTGGGTTTGAGAGGGGTACTAGGTATGTCCAAGAGGGGTAGCATCTTTGCAAGATTTTCTCTGTAAGTGCTGATCCCATAAATGAGATGCACTTTAACTTACTGTGTGTACATTTATCTTATGTAGCTATCCCCAAAATGTGACAAGGGTGGGCCAGTGCTCAATTTGTAAAGAAATAATTGCCAGGGCTCTCGCCAGGAGGCCACTGCAGCTTGCACCACCCATTGCCCCTGTCAAAATTGCCATTACATTACCTGCACAACTATTAATCATCAGACTGCTACCAGTGTGACAATTCAGACTGTTAGAGGCCTCCACAGCTATAAGAATGGTTTGGGCTGCAGGTATCTGTTGTTTTTAATGTATAATGAAATAATAAAACTATTGTTCTGCTTATCTCTAAATCACACAAACAGCGCCACCATGTGGCAGACTGTCTAAGTGCCGATGTTGACAATTAATTGCTGGTGTCGAGCACCGTAAACTACTGCCTCAAATTAAGCACTGGGTGGGGCCCTCCTGGGTCTATGTTAGACATCCCTCTCTGAGGAGTTTGACATTCTGAAGTTATCTGGGGGGCCAGCAGAGCCTGTGAGCCCCGATAAAATGCAGGGAGTATTACTGCCCCAGAGTGCACCTTGTGGGGGCAGCTACTGAGTGTTCCTGAATGGAGAGACCAGCTGATGTACCAGGAGAGGATGTGCCAGGAGGCGGGAGCTGTACCTCCTGCAATGGAAGCCACCCCCCCTTCCAGATTCTTCTAGCCAGGGAGGCAGGGCAGGGAGCCTAGGAAGAGCACTCTAAGCTCGCTCCCCCACTTGGTGATGGGGTGTCAGAACACATAGTGACTTGAGAAGTCTGGGTGTAGTACATCCCACTGGTAGTTTGTGTTACTGACTTATTCCTAGACATTTAAACTCACATTTAACCCTGAAGTATAAGACACCCTGCATTGGAGAGTTTCAGTGAGGAGCAGTTGGCAAAGTGGTGACACTTAATAATAAAAAGTCCCTTGTATTGTAAAGCAATAAGCAAATATAATGCACCAACTTGACACTTGTACGGTGTTCCAACAGTGCACATGTAACACCTTAAGCACATTTTATGAATGTGATATATCGCCCTTATAAATCATCTGTGCTTCAGGAGTCATTATATGTGTATAAGGATCAAAACTGCCACAGGCACACACATCACACACTCACACAGTTATCTACAAGCATCAGACATCCACAAGCATCAGGCATCAGACATCCACAAGCATCAGACATCAGGCATCAGACATCCACAAGCATCAGGCATCAGACATCCACAAGCATCAGGCATCAGACATCCACAAGCATCAGGCATCAGGCATCAGGAATCAGACATCAGGAATCAGACATCAGGAATCAGACATCAGGAATCAGACATCCACAAGCATCAGGCATCAGACATCCACAAGCATCAGACATCCACAAGCATCAGACATCAGACATCCACAAGCATCAGACATCAGGCATCAGACATCCACCAGCATCAGACATCAGGCATCAGACATCCACCAGCATCAGGCATCAGACATCAGGCATCAGACATCCACCAGCATCAGGCATCAGACATCAGGCATCAGACATCCACCAGCATCAGGCATCAGACATCAGGCATCAGACATCCACCAGCATCAGGCATCAGACATCAGGCATCCACAATCATCAGACATCACACATCCACAATCATCAGACATCCACAGGCATCAGACATCCACAGGCATCAGACATCCACAGGCATCAGACATCCACAGGCATCAGGCATCAGACATCCACCAGCATCAGACATCCACAAGCATCAGACATCCACAAGCATCAGACATCAGGCATCAGACATCCACAAGCATCAGACATCAGGCATCCACAAGCATCAGACATCAGACATCAGACATCCACAGGCATCAGACATCCACAGGTATCAGACATCCATCAGGCATCAGACATCCATCAGGCATCAGACATCCATCAGGCATCAGACATGAGGCATCAGACATGAGGCATCAGACATCCACAAGCATCAGGCATCAGACATCAAACAAGCATCAGACATCAGGCATCCACAAGCATCAGGCATCAGACATCCACAATCATCAGACATCAGACATCCCAAGCATCAGACATCAGGCATCAGACATCCACAAACATCAGACATCAGGCATCAGACATCCACAAGCATCAGACATCCACAAGCATCAGACATTAGACATCCACAAGCATCAGACATCCATCAGACATCAGACATCCACAAGCATCAGGCATCAGACATCCACAAGCATCAGGCATCAGACATCCACAAGCATCAGGCATCAGACATCAGGCATCCACAAGCATCAGACATCAGGCATCAGACATCCACAAGCATCAGACATCCACAAGCATCAGGCATCAGACATCCACAAGCATCAGGCATCAGGCATCCACAATCATCAGGCATCAGACATCCACAAGCATCAGGCATCAGACATCAGGCATCAGACATCAGGCATCCACAATCATCAGGCATCAGACATCCACAATCATCAGACATCAGACATCAGGCATCCACAAGCATCAGACATCAGGCATCAGGCATCCACAATCATCAGGCATCAGACATCCACAAGCATCAGGCATCAGACATCAGGCATCAGACATCAGGCATCCACAAGCATCAGGCATCAGACATCCACAAGCATCAGACATCCGACATCCACAAGCATCAGACATCAGACATCCACAAGCATCAGACATCAGGCATCAGACATCAATCATCATACATCAGGCATCGGACATCCACAAGCCACGTGTGCACTCACTACTGTCACAGAGTACACGGCGTACACGACATCGCAGCCAAAGAGGGAAACGTGTTGCAGGACATGTTCAAATACCATCAGCGCGTCTTAAAGCGTCTAAACCGTTTCACTCAAATCTATTGTTCTTCAGAATGCAGGAAAACACCGATATATGTTTTGGCGGGATATATATATTATTTATACATTTAGTTTGTAAAGAATGTCAGATTAGAGGAAACAGGATACTGAAAGTCTGGGGTCTACTAGTTATATCTCCTCCAGCAGAAGCGGCGATGACAAAACAGAGATAGAATTTAAAACAAGCGCGGCCGAGACACAAACAGCAGCGTGTTTATTTTTTAAAGTGAAAGCGGGATGCAACAAGTAATTAAAGTGCACATCGGCTGTCGGGGCGCAAGCTGAAAAACACGGCGTGCGCGTGCCCATGTATGCCGTGAGCGTGCCCGTGAGCGTGCACATCGGCAGTCTGGGAAAGTGCACATCTCCTGTCCCCCTTCCAAACTCAAGTCGACGACAATAGATCTCGCTTAGCGAGCAGCTTTGCTGCGTCGCTAGGCGAGACCTAAAAAACAAAGTGACACACATTTCCGATGGCCGCTGAGCCTCTGGGTGTGATTCAGTGCATTGCACTTTGCACATGTGTGAGCCAGTTTCTACTCTTCCGGTATGCGGAAGTAAGGGGGAAGTTAAAAACTGGTGATCGGGTGAGTACCGTATTGTGGTTAAATGTTTGAGAGAATTCTTGGCATCTAGAGAAATATTTGGCATTTCAAATATTTAGCAGCGATGGGCAAGCATTCAAGAAAGAGAGGCATATGAGGCCTCTTCGGAGTCTTCTTCTCCCACTCTGCCAAAACGTCGCAGGGAGAGGGATGATACAAGGATTAGGAGGCTAATTAAGGAAACTTTATTCAAAATGGGGTCTGATTCCTGCTTGTCAGGTCCTCACAGTCTTCTGGATCAAAGGAGGAGGCCCCCGGGGCAGAAGAGCATAAGGGCAAATATATTACTAGGGATATGTTGCCTGATTTAATTATGCATGTGAAATCCAACATGGGCTTTCCAGAGGATGAGGTTCCGGAGATTTCTGCTGGTTCACTCCTTTGTCATTTTCAGAGTGCTGCTCTGTTGGATGTTCCTGAACATCCTTAAAGTACTGAGGTCCTGAAAAGACAGTGCAAGGACCCGGACAAAATCATTCTCCCCCGGTTTATGGCAAAGTTGTATCCGCTGCAGGATATGCAGCGGGATCTCACTGAGTCAATCCGTAATGACTTGTTTGTGGCCAGTTTGATGGGGAGAACATCGTTGGCAGGGGATGCTGCTAGCAAAGACTCTGTAGATAAAAAGATTTTTTTTGCCTTTCGTAAGCTGTATTCTTGTTCACTTCTAGCTCTGCGAGCTGGAATATATGGGACATATGTGGCTCAGTCCTTGATCTCGGACATTAGGTCTCTCTTCAGGTCTATGGAGGATGCATCTGATTGTTCAGATTAGTGAGAGCAAATAGAGCATCAGATGGAATACATTTCGGACATGTCCTTTGATGTGGTGAGGACAACGACACTGTATGTGGGAGCATACGCGGCTGCCAGGAGTAACGTGGTCTTAAAGGACTGGCATACAGACTCAGCTCAGAAGGCATCAGCTCTCAGACTTCCTTTTCAATGTAATCTGTTTTTTGGGGCAGAACTTGAGGGAAGACTCCACAAGTTGTTTAAGGAGAAGAAGCCTAAATCACTCTTTCGGCAGCCCTCCCGGAGACAACAGCCCTTTAAGAGGAGGTTTCAGGCTCGTAGGAGTAGAGACAAGAAGATCAAGTCTTCCCCAAAACCTCACAACTGACTATATGGGAGATGAACAGGTGTATGCAGTAAGAGGTCGGATCCAACAGTTTCTACAGGTGTACGAGGCATAAACTTCAGATGCATGGTTGTTGGGAATTCTCCAAGATGGGTACCGGATAGAGTTTTCAGCTCTGCCACATCCTTCAGGGATCCGGCCAACTCCTTGGTCCTCACTTAAGGAAAAGAGGCTGTTTCTGTCTCAGGGCTTCGACTCTCTTCTTCAGAAGGTGGCTATCCTTGAGGTTCCTCAGATGCAGAGGGGCGGGGGGTGTTTATTCTATCATTTTTCTAATCGAGAAGTCCACGGGGAGGTTTCAGGATTGTATTGGCCTTGATATATGCAGACCCTGCAATTCAAGATGGAAACACTGAAAAGGGTAATTCCATTGGTGGTCAAAGGGCATCTGATGTGTACTTTGAATCTCCAAGATGTATAATACCATGTCCTGAATCATCCTCAACACCAACAGTACCTCAGATTTTGCATCCAGGAGAAGCACTTTCAGTTCGGGGTGTTGCAGTTCGGACTGAAATCAGCGCCCCAGGTGTACACGAAGGTGGTGGTGCCATTGGTGGCATCTTTCATCTGCAGGGGATTCACCTGTATCTGTACCTGCACAACAGGCTTCTTCATGCACCAAAGAGATCACAGCTCTGTCACAATCTGGCATTAGTCTGCTCTCAGATTCAGACCCATGGGTTCCTGCTCAGTCAGGGGAAGTGCCAATTGGTTCCTATCAGTGATCTGACTTTTATAGGGGCCAATTTCTGGACGGATCTCAACAGAGTTTTTCTTGCAGCTCCCAGGGCGGTGGTCTTGGGGACTCTTGCTTTGAGAACTATGGATTGTCTCTCCCTTCCAGTTCGTCAGTGGTTGAGATTGCTAGGGGACATGGTGGTGACAGTTTTCACAGTGCCCTGGCTCGGTTTTATCTCCGTTAACTATGGTTCCATCTTCACTCGTTTTGGGACCCCAAGCCAGGGAATTTTGAATGTGTGGTTCCAGTGACTCAGTGGTTCGAGGTACAGAGGTTGTAGACACGCCTGGATTCTCTTTCCAGGGACATGGCCCTTCAGCGGATCCTCCTCTGGTTCTCACGACGGATGTCAGCTCCTTTGAATGGGGAGCCACGCAGGGGGGCAGGTCTCTGCAAGTGCGATGGTCTCTACAGGTGGTCAGAAATTCCTCCAATTAGCGCAAACTTATGGCTGTGTACAGGGCAGTGATGGGGTTCCAGCAGTTTCTTGGGGTTTGCAATCTGGTGGTTCGGTCAGACAACCAGGTTACTGTGGCCTGCCTGAACAATCAGGGGTGGGATCCGGTTCAGTTCCCTGAATGCTACTGCTACCCTACTTTTTCAGTGGGGGGGGGGAGTTCATTTACAGTCTTTGGTGGTGGTCCATAGCAGAGGGGTGGATAATGGGGTGGCGGATTCCCTCAGCCAGTTCTTTCCTCCTTCCCAAGAAATGTCTCTAACCAGAGAAGTTTTTCTTCAACTGTGCGAGAGGTTTGGTGTCCCTTTTCGAAACCTCTTTGCTTCCCGGCTCAATGCACAAGTTCCCAGGTTCTGGTCTCACAATCCTCAGGAAGGGGTTTGGAGGGTGGATACATTGACCCTTCCATGACCAGATCAGCTGTTATATGCATTTCTGCCTGTTCCTCTGGTTCCCAAATTGCTGACAAGGTTATTAAGGAAAGCGAGGGTGATAGTGGTTGTTGTCCCATTTTGGCCCTGCATAGGCTACGTCTTTTGGTTTAGAAGTTGAGAGGAGGGAATTACAGAGTAAGGGACTCCCCCGACATCTAGCAGAAGCAATTCAGCAGTCCTGTAAAAAATCTACCTTGAAAACCTATGAGCGTCATATTGTGTAGTTTTCAGCGTTAATGTAAGCCGCTCCAGCTTTCCCCACTGGACTGCACCTGAATGAGATGCTCCAATTTCTATGGTAAGGATTTGAAAACATCTCGCTGTATCCTCCTTGTGTGCCCAGAGGTTATTAGAGCTTTTAGGTTGTTTTGGGGCCATTTGGCTGATGCTATAGATTTGGTGGCATGGTTGTTGCAGAGTTTTTTTTTGTCACGACCTTTGTTGAAACCCTTGTTTCCTTTGTGGGATTAACTGATAGTTCTAAAAGCCTTGGGTTTTCCTCCATTTGAACCTTTGGAAGTGGTGGTTATTAAGTTTGCGACCTTCAAAGTGGTGTTTTTGGTGGCTTAACTTCTGCCCGTCACATTGGTGAGTTGGGGGCTTTGTAGGCTCGGAAGCCTTTTCTGTCCTTTTCTGAAGATGGGGAGGTTCTACGTTTGGATTCTTCTTTGGTGCCAAAGGTGGCGTCCCAATTTCATTGGAATTAAGAGATTATTCTTCCAACTCTTTGTGCTGAGCTGCATTCTTCCTCAGGGGACTAGTGGTATTTGTAGAATGTGAAACGTGCTCTGATGGTTTATCTGGATAAGTCTAAGGGCCCGATTCCGATGTCATTCAGGCCTCCGAATCGGATTTGGCTTTCCCGGATCCGATTCGTAGCCCTTGTTTACGACGCAATCGTACATAGGTCCGAACGACCAAGTATGATGCGAAGATCGCGTATGCGCCGACCGAATCGTTTCCGGTACCCGAACCTACCCGTACGACACGTTCGTAGTCGAATCGTGCCGCGCTATGGAGTCGAATTCTGACCGAGCGAGTACGATGCATGATTCCGACAGCCGCTTCACCTCGGTCTCAGCGAGACGAAACGGCTGTCAGAAGCGTAGGCCCCCCCCTTCACCCGGGGCCCTCCGAATGTGTCACGGGGGTGAGCCCATGGTTCCCCCCGATCCAAGCATGCACAGTGTGCCGGGTACCATGGGGTGCCCACCACAGGGTGTACGCTTTTCCCCACCCAACCCTTTTCTGCTATGGGCGCCTGTGTACACATCTGTACACGGGCTCCCATAGAGTTCAATGGGAGTCCGAGCAAACCAAGTCCGTAAGCATACGGCAGCATTGTACTCGCTTGTTCGGACTACCGGAGCACGTCTTGCTCGGAAAGCCCTCCGGATCCGAGTCATACGGAGGGCTTTCCTAGCGAGATTGGAATTGGGCCCATAATCTTTTTAAAAGACTGATTCCTTGTTTGTTTCTTTTGGAGCTTCTTCTCGTGGAGACAAAGCTTCATCTTTGTCCATTAGTCGGTGGATTAAGCAATTGATTTCTCTTGCCTATTCTTTGTCTGGGACTCCTCCTCCAGCGGGGATTCAAAGGAGATCCACCCGGTGTGCTGCTGCTACCTGGGTGGAATTAAAAGGGGTGTCCATTTCTGATATTTATCTGGGAGCTATGCGGGCTACCCCAAATACTTTTGTTAAACATTACAGGTTACAAAATGTTTTATTTGATGAGAACATTTTGGTTTGGGTGTTTTGCCTTCTGTTGTGTCTTAATTACCCACTTACCTTTCTGAATAAATCACTACGGGGTGCTGCATTTTTGTGTTGAGTGTACTTGTGCGGTATTTTTTTTTCTCTACGAATGCTGGATTGCTTGGCTTGGGTATTCTCACTTGTGATGAAGGGGACGAGGACAAGCGGGACCTGGGAGTAATGTCCTATTACTAACTGGTAATCTTCATTACATCTGGTCCTATTGTCCTTGTCCCATTCTTCACTCTCCTCCCTCCCTCGCGGATTGCCGGCCTTTATATGGTGGGGGCTTGGTAGCTTAGGAGAAATGCTGGGTAGGAATTGTTGATGTATCCTCCAGTAGGAGGGTGGGGCAGTAGATACTAGTATTTCTCTGTTCTTTTTTTCTGTATGGCTAGATAGGTTATCTTTCTTGTGATGAATAGGACGAGGACAACAGGACCAGGAGTTATGAAGATTTCTGGTAAGTAATAGGACATTCTGATCTGCAGGTCACAAGTTTGAATCGAGCAAGAGCAATTCAAGCTCTCATCCTCCTATGGTTGTTAATTTGTGAAAATGTAACTTGGATTAATACTTGTAATATAGAGTGCATAGAAAGTGCAAAACAAAACTATGAAGAGCTGAATAAATGGCAAATTATCACAGTATTACTGTAAATCTGCAGTAGTAAAAAAAAGTGCAAGATTACGAATGCTGGACATTTTTGCCACTCTCCTGGCACTCTAAACGAGGCCATAAGAAGTATCTTACGGTATTATAATGGGCGAGTAGATGGCCCTGTGGTCCATTATTGCAGTGAGTTTCTAAGTATCAATGTGTTCTGCTCTCATCATCAGAAGCCGACGAGAAGAGCCATTTGGGAAGACGGAGGGTGTGAGGAAGGAAGTGATGAGGCCATTTACAGCACGTTGCACCTTATGCGAGACATTTAGAGCAGATGTAACTGTTTTAACAAGATCATCATACTTCCCTTAAGAGCAATCCACTTCCATGAGTGATGGTGGCGGCTCAGGAGCACCTGAGCCTGACAGAGCCGCAGAGCTGATGTGTTCAACACCAGCCAAACTTCATGTCACACATCTGGCAGCTGCAGTCTCACTGCAGGGTCGTACAGTATATGGTGTCGGGTCTGACCTGAGGGTAGGGGAGGGGTAGGACTGGGCAGGTGACCTACCTAGACAGTGACTGCTATTGTTTTGTTCTCCAAGCTAGCAAAATAGCTCACTGAATTGAAAATGGCAAATAAATGGGTTTGTAAAATATTGAAATTCTAAGATACTACAATTTCTCTCATGGTTGATGTGCTTTTGTCTCCAAGGAATGGTACCTTTTGTGATGCAACTATTTACCATACATTGAATTAATTCAATGAGCTATACTGAAATATAATTGGCAAAGTCATGAATGTGAGTGCTGCTCGATAGGCTTCACCAATGCTTACTTCATTCAGCATTGCCAAAAAGAAAAAAATCATATTGGTTGCCAGTGAGTCATAATGTATGTGCACACAAGTGCATGCATGGTGGCAACTGAGGAATAATTTTACTTTATGACAAAAAACAGTCAAGATGGCCTTTGTGCATCACCATCTATGTGCATGTACAGTCAGCCATCATGAATAGTTTTTTCTAAAAAAAAAGTATGTGCATTCATGTGGAGGCATGGCATCAAACCAATGCCATTTTAGCCTTTTTAATTAAACATGAATTTACCATTCCAAATGGCCTATGGACTTTTTGAAAGGTACATTTAAAAAAGTATGCACAAGGGCACATAAAGATAAGTGAGTGGCCGAGTAGGAGTATGCAGAAACTTGGCCCTTGCACAAATAATACAAAAATAATAATAAAGCAAATAAGAGGTGGAAAATCGGAGGGAAAAGGAAAGGACAGAGAAAGAAAGCGATGTAAAGGACAACTGGGACAGCGAGTGACCCGATAGCAATGTGGAGATATCAAGTCTTGGCAAAACCAACTATGTAAAAATATGTAAAGATTTTTAAATAGCCCAGTGAAGGGGGCAGCAGGTGAGCAATGGCCGGCTGTGGGTGGGGGGTGCAGTGTGGTGAGCAGTCAGGGGAGAGCACAAGAAAAACCACATGCTCCCATGCAGTGACAAAAGTCAAATGAAGCAATAAATTGTTTCTGTCAGCAGTAAAATTATACAAATCACTCAATCAAAATGGTGGTAAAGAGGCTATGCTACAAGGATTGGATAAAAAACCAAGGTAGAGAGGAAAACAATCGAATCAGGAGCATCGGAGTGAGATCAACAGTAAAGCTGCCGATTATGATCTGACCCATATCCCACTCTATGTGTTAATGCATTGAAGACAAAAGGTCTTTGACCACCTGTAGGAGAAACTTCAAAGCTCCAGCTACTTTAGTAAATAAGGGGAAGAAAGTCCAAGATAACAGCAAGATCTGAAATAGCAATGCACTCTTTTATTTCATGTGCAAATATAGTAATATTTGCACCAGGTTCCTATATAAAGTTTCTTAAAATCTGCATAATATGTGGTTCTAGGTGCCATAAACTCACTATCATAGATTGTACTAGTGAGTTTTTTTGAAACATTTGTTTGGGATTGAGCTACTCAGTTTTCCACCTCCGAGTCACACACCTGAATGTGAGTAAAGTTAGGGGTTGGCAAAATTCTGTCCCATTGAGTGATTTGCTTGGTAGTGTCAGCAACAGGTCAGGAAAAAGAGAACCCTCACATCTAAAGCCCGATTACAAATTCCGAGTAGGGGACATCAGCGTGCCAAGGATTAATGAACATGATTATAATGCACATGATATCCAGTTGGGTTTCCGAAAAACAACTAAGAAAGAGACTAAGGGCCTCATTTACTATATTTTGACACAGGGCAGCAAGCCTTCCTGCTGCGCTGCCGTGCGTAAAAAAAAAGGGCAGGAATGCACCGTATCTATCAAATACGCCCCATTCCTGTCCTCCCCTGCACAGGCGCACAAACAGCAGCTGTGCGCTAATGCAAGCACCCTTGTGTCATGTTGCAAGGGCGCCTGCGTTGCAGGGATTATTGTTGTTGTGTAGGAAGGGACAACTTCCTGACAAAAAAAAAAGCAGAATGCAGTACGGATAGAAAGAGGAACAAGCATTGGCATAGCCAATAGGTCTCGCCTTTGGGACCTTATAAGTGTTTAGCCATGCAACAGTTGATGTTGTTGCACCAAGGATATTGTGCTGCATAACTAAATACTTATAAGGTCCCAAAGGCGAGACCTATTGGCTATGCCAATGCTTGTTTTGTACTTGCACTGCTGGCAACTTCTTCCTGCCTTTTTTCATGCTTGTTTGTTTTAAAAAAAATTGTTATGGGGAGCGGGACATAAATAACGGGGGAGTGGAGGTTGTAAAACAGTAATTTAATTATAACACGAGCAGCGGATGGACACCAGGGGAGAATCAACAGATGCCAGATTCCAAGGGCAGACTGACGTGATGCTTAGGTGGTGCGCTGATGCAAAATGGTGGTGGTTAATGATGTTTGGTGCTCAGGTGGTAACACTATATGGGGTGGATTGGAGGTACGTTGTGGATTGTGGAGTTGAAATAGGTTGTTTGGTGTGTAATTATGCGGTGTGTATTGGAAATGTGTGGAGTTCAATCGTGTGGCCTGTAACTGTGGTGTTGAGTGAAATTATGCTTAGTGAAATTGTGTCATGGTGTGGAGTGCATTTATGTTGATTGGTGGTATGTGGTATAGAGTGCATTTATGTGGAGTGTGTTTATGTTGCATTGAGTACAGTGCAATTATGTGGCGTATAATTATGTGGCACTGAGTGGTATTATGTGGAGTGTATTTATGTTGCATTGAGTAGAGTGTTATTTTGTGGCACTGAGTGGTATTCAATGGAGTGTATTTATGTTGCATTGAGTAGAGTGTAATTATGTGGTGTGTAACTATGTCACAGTGAGTGGTATTATGTGGAGAGCATTTATGTTGCATTGAGTACAGTGTAATTATGTGGTGTGTATTTATGTGGCATTGAGTGGTATTTGGAGTGTATGTTGCATTGAGTGCAGTGTAATTATATAGCATATAATTATGTGGCACTGAGTGGTATTGTGTGGAGTGTATGTTGCATTCAGTAGAGTGTAATTATGTGGTGTGTAATTATGTGGCACTGAGTGGTATTTGGAGTGTATGTTGCATTGAGTGCAGTGTAACTATGTAGCATATAATTATGTGGCACTGTGTGGTATGTGGAGTGTATTTATGTTGCATTGAGTAGAGTGTAAGTATGTGGCATGTAATTATATGGCACTGAGTGGTATTATGTGGAGTGTATTTATGTTGGATTGAGTAGAGTGTAATTATGTGGCGTGTAATTATGTGGCACTGAGTGGTATTATTTGGAGTGTATGTTGCATTGAGTGCAGTGTAATTATGTAGCATATAATTATGTGGCACTGAGTGGTATTGTGTGGAGTGTATGTTGCATTTAGTAGAGTGTAATTATGGTGTAATTATGTGGTGTGTAATTATGTGGCACTGAGTGGTATTTGGAGTGTATGTTGCATTGAGTGCAGTGTAATTATGTAGCATATAATTATGTGGCAGTGAGTGGTATTGTGTGGAGTGTATGTTGCATTCAGTAGAGTGTAATTATGTGGTGTGTAATTATGTGGCACTGAGTGGTATTATTTGGAGTGTATGTTGCATTGACTGCAGTGTAATTATATAGCATATAATTATGTGGCACTGAGTGGTATTGTGTGGAGTGTATGTTGCATTCAGTAGAGTGTAATTATGTGGTGTGTAATTATGTGGCACTGAGTGGTATTTGGAGAGTATGTTGCATTGAGTGCAGTGTAATTATGTAGCATATAATTATGCGGCACTGTGTGGTATGTGGAGTGTATTTATGTTGCATTGAGTAGAGTAAGTATGTGGCGTATAATTATATGGCACTGAGTGGTATTATGTGGAGTGTATTTATGTTGGATTGAGTAGAGTGTAATTATGTGGCATGTAATTATATGGCACTGAGTGGTATTATTTGGAGTGTATGTTGCATTGAGTGCAGTGTAATTATGTAGCATATAATTATGTGGCACTGAGTGGTATTGTGTGGAGTGTATGTTGCATTCAGTAGAGTGTAATTATGGTGTAATTATGTGGTGTGCAATTATGTGGCACTGAGTGGTATTTGGAGTGTATGTTGCATTGAGTGCAGTGTAATTATGTAGCATATAATTATGTGGCACTGTGTGGTATGTGGAGTGTATTTATGTTGCATTGAGTAGAGTGTAAGTATGTGGCGTGTAATTATATGGCACTGAGTGGTATGTGGAGTGTATTTATGTTAGATTGAGTAGAGTGTAATTATATGGGGTGTAATTTTGTGGCACTGAGTGGTATTTGGAGTGTATGTTTCATTGAGTGCAGTGTAATTATGTAGCATATAATTATGTGGCACTGAGTGGTATTGGGTGGAGTGTGTTGCATTTAGTAGAGTGTAATTATGGTGTAATTATGTGGTGTGTAATTATGTGGCACTGAGTGGTATTTGGAGTGTATGTTGCATTAAGTGCAGTGTAATTATATAGCATATAATTATTTGGCACTGAGTGGTATTGTGTGGAGTGTATGTTGCATTCAGTACAGTGTAATTATGTGGTGTGTAATTATGTGGCACTGAGTGGTATTTGAAGTGTATGTTGCATTGAGTGCAGTGTAATTATGTAGCATATAATTATGTGGCACTGAGTGGTATTGTGTGGAGTGTATGTTGCATTCAGTAGAGTGTAATTATGTGGTGTGTAATTATGTGGCACTGATTGGTATTTGGAGTGTATGTTGCATTGAGTGCAGTGTAATTATGTAGCATATAATTATGTGGCACTGTGTGGTATGTGGAGTATATTTATGCTGCATTGAGTGGAGTGTAAGTATGTGGCGTGCAATTATATGGCACTGAGTGGTATTATGTGGAGTGTATTTATGTTGGATTGAGTAGAGTGTAATTATGTGGCGTGTAATTATGTGGCGCTGAGTGGTATTATTTGGAGTGTATGTTGCATTGAGTGCAGTGTAATTATGTAGCATATAATTATGTGGCACTGTGTGGTATGTGGAGTGTATTTATGTTGCATTGAGTAGAGTGTAATTATGTGGCGTGTAATTATATGGCACTGAGTGGTATTATGTGGAGTGTATTTATGTTGGATTGAGTAGAGTGTAATTATGTGGCATGTAATTATGTGGCACTGAGTGGTATTTGGAGTGTATGTTGCATTGAGTGCAGTTTAATTATGTAGCATATAATTATGTGGCACTGAGTGGTATTGGGTGGAGTGTGTTGCATTTAGTAGAGTGTAATTATGGTGTAATTATGTGGTGTGTAATTATGTGGCACTAAGTGGTATTTGGAGTGTATGTTGCATTGAGTGCAGTGTAATTATGTAGCATATAATTATGTGGCAGTGAGTGGTATTGTGTGGAGTGTATGTTGCATTCAGTAGAGTGCAATTATGTGGTGTGTAATTATGTGGCACTGAGTGGTATTATTTGGAGTGTATGTTGCATTGAGTGCAGTGTGTTTATATAGCATATAATTATGTGGCACCGAGTGGTATTGTGTGGAGTGTATGTTGCATTCAGTAGAGTGTATTTATGTGGTGTGTAATTATGTGGCACTGAGTGGTATTTGGAGAGTGTGTTGCATTGAGTGCAGTGTAATTATGTAGCATATAATTATGTGGCACTGTGTGGTATGTGGAGTGTATTTATGTTGCATTGAGTAGAGTAAGTATGTGGCGTGTAATTATATGGCACTGAGTGGTATTATGTGGAGTGTATTTATGTTGGATTGAGTAGAGTGTAATTATGTGGCATGTAATTATGTGGCACTTAGTGGTATTATTTGGAGTGTATGTTGCATTGAGTGCAGTGTAATTATGTAGCATATAATTATGTGGCACTGAGTGGTATTGTGTGGAGTGTATGTTGCATTCAGTAGAGTGTAATTATGGTGTAATTATGTGGTGTGTAATTATGTGGCACTGAGTGGTATTATTTGGAGTGTATGTTGCATTGAGTGCAGTGTATTTCTATAGCATATAATTATGTGGCACTGAGTGGTATTGTGTGGAGTGTATGATGCATTCAGCACAGTGTAATTATGTGGTGTGTAATTATGTGGCACTGAGTGGTATTTGGAGTGTATGTTGCATTGAGTGCAGTGTAATTATGTAGCATATAATTATGTGGCACTGAGTGGTATTGTGTGGAGTGTATGTTGCATTCAGTAGAGTGTAATTATGTGGTGTATAATTATGTGGCACTGAGTGGTATTTGGAGTGTATGTTGCATTGAGTGCAGTGTAATTATGTAGCATATAATTATGTGGCACTGTGTGGTATTATGTGGAGTGTATTAATGTTGCATTGAGTAGAGTGTAAGTATGTGGCGTGTAATTATATGGCACTGAGTGGTATGTGGAGTGTATTTATGTTGCATTGAGTACAGTGTAATTATGTGGCGTGTAATTATGTGGCACTGAGTGGTATTATTTGGAGTGTATGTTGCATTGAGTGCAGTGTAATTATGTAGCATATAATTATGTGGCACTGTGTGGTATTATGTGGAGTGTATTAATGTTGCATTGAGTAGAGTGTAAGTATGTGGCGTGTAATTATATGGCACTGAGTGGTATGTGGAGTGAATTTATGTTGCATTGAGTACAGTGTAATTATGTGGCGTGTAATTATGTGGCACTGAGTGGTATTATGGGGAGTGTATGTTGTATTCAGTGGAGTGTAATTATGTGATGTGTAATTATGTGGCACTGAGTGGTATTATTTGGAGTTTATGTTGCATTGAGTGCAGTGTAATTATGTAGCATATAATTTTGTGGCACTGAGTGGTATTGTGTGGAGTGTATGTAGCATTCAGTAGAGTGTAATTATGTGGCATGTCATTATGTGGCACTGAGTGGTATTTGGAGTGTATGTTGCATTGAGTGCAGTGTAATCATGTAGCATATAATCATGTGGCACTATGTGGTATTATGTGGAGTGTATTTATGTTGCATTGAGTAGAGTGTAAGTATGTGGCGTGTAATTATGTCACTGAGTGGTATTATGTGGAGTGTAATTATGTAGCATATAATTATGTGGTGCTTTGTTTTAAATGAAATGCCAGGATGTTTAGTGTCCATTTCCTAATGTTTGTTTTGTGTGTTTTCTGGGAGAGCTGTGTGCAGTGTGAGGGACAGACCTGAAGTGCGACTGGAAGCGCTGTGTGCAGCGTGAGGAACAAATGTGAGGTGCACAACGAGGTGTGTGCAGCGTAAGGGACAGATTTGAGGTGCACTGGGAGAGCTGTGTGTGGCGTAAGGGACAGATCTGAGGTGCATTGGCAGAACTGTGTGCAGCGTGAGGGATAGATCTAGGATGCAGTGGGACAGCGGTGTGCAGCGTGAGAGACAGATCTGAGATGCACTGGGAGAGGTGTGTGCAGTGTGGACAGACCTGAGGTGCATTGGGAGAGCTATGTACAGCGTGAGGGACAGATCTGAGATGCAGTGGGAGAGCTGTGTGCGGCATGATGGACAAATCTGAGGTGCATTGGGAGAGCTGTGTGCAGCATAAGGAACAGCTATGAGGTGTACTGGAAGAGCTGCGTGAAGTGTAAGGGACAGACCTCAAGTGCACTGGGAGAGCTGTGTGCAGCATAAGGGACCGATCTGAGGTGCACTGAGAGAGCTGTGACAATCCTGTTTCAACGACAGTCCATAACTAGGACTAGCAGCAGCAATAAAGGCTGAAGAAATCTCATCAATTGTCAACCCTTATTAAAAAAAATACATATGACACAAAGTATCAAATGGAAATTGGGTCCTGTTAAAAACAGCTGCATGGTTATGTTTCAAACTGGAACATTTTAATCATTCCAGCTCACTGGTGTCTCACAAGCTATGCTCGATCCAGTACACTGCTTCTTGATTTTGCCGCTGCTGCTTACATTTGGCCAAGACAGCATCATACCAGTCCACAATGCCCACACAGCAGCAGACCAATGTGAGGGACGCGCTCGCTCTGTGGTGGGGGAGGGGCAGAGCGAGGCGCTTGGGAGAGCGTGACAGGAAAGGCAGATGGCCTGGAGCATGCGAGGAAAGCGCGTTACTGTGCGCGTTCTCGCATGCTCTAGGCCAGCCAAAAGTTGTGGTCGCATTTCTGAAGACCACACTACAAAATGTCTCGCCCAGAGCCAGCGCTGAAGCGCTGGCTTTCAGGGCGAGACCTACAAATGAGGAGAAATAAAAGTATTCCTCCTCATTGCGCCACTCCTACGCCTCCCCTGGGGAGGCGTAGGATTCTGATGCAGACCCAGGTTTATGACACTTTGTGCATCTGGGAAAGCGTCAGGTTCTATGGATTTTACACGGGAACACCCATAGCAACATTCATGGAAAGCCCCTTTCACGCAGTGTAATGTGTGAAAGGGGCCCATATTTACAAACCCATGAAAAGTCACACAGGGTGGCTTTACGTGGCCTTGTAAATATGGGCAAGCTCATTGCCCTGCCGGTGCATCAAAAACAGTGACACACCCGCGGTGCAATGGGCTTGCAAACAAGGCTCTAAAGGCTTTGTAGTGGGATATGAAGGATTTGGTGAACAAAAGGAATGGCTACGCCTACACCAGGGTACATAACGAGAGCCTATCATTCGGGGGCTGCTGTGCAGGTGGTTGGCTGAACACACCCCTGATCAGTGGCGTAACGAAAGTTTAAGGGGCCCCCCTGCAATGTACACGGAGGGGCCTCCGCTCCGGATTTAATCCGGAGCGCTCAGACCTGAGTACTGTGCTGAGGGGGCCCCCTGCAGTTCGGGGGCCCCCCTGCACCGTGGGGGTTGCGGGGGCCTGTGTTACGCCCCTGCTCCTGATGTGGTCAGTGGTTCCACAGTTGTCACATCTTTGTAAAGATCTAGGAACTAAGTAGCTCAATGTTTGCTATCATTAATTTACAGCATGATTGTAGAAGGAGCTGTTACTTTAGTAAGAGTGTGGTTGAGCAAGGACCCTTTGAGCGTGTGTGAGAAATCCAGGTCTGTGGGTCCCAAGGCAGTCAGAAGATACAGGGCTCCTGTACTGTGGACCCCATACTGGTAACCCCTTTCACACTTGACTTTAATGATAGCAAGGCCGAGCTGTCCAAGAATTACTCAGGAGAAATGAAGTAGGCTAGAGACTCAGAACTCAGCAGTGCAAAAACAACACTTAAAACACCACTATCCCGTCATTGGTTTTACTTTTAAAAATAAAAGTACTTTACACATAAAACTAAATCTTGCTGACATATGAACTCATATATGCTGACTAACAGGTGAAAATATCTATTGAGACACCCACTAAAGTACAACACAACCTATATGTTGGGGAAATGATGTGGCCTAACGGCTAGGGCGGTCAATCTCAAATCTGGGGAACCAGGTTCGAGTCTCCGCAGGGAAGCACAACATCCTGCTGTGATTCTGGGCAAATCACTTAGGGCCAGATGTACTACCCTAAATTGCATGCGCAAACAGGTTTGCGACCCTTTTGCACATGCAAAATGGCCCAGGGTCATGTACAATTCCTAAATAGCAAGTGCAATTTATTTGCCACGTGCTTTTTAGGAATTGCGACTTTCTATTAGGAAGGGGCATTCCCTTCCTAATAGCGTCTGCAAAGCAATGCATGAATGTTTTGTGACCGCAATTGCGGTCGCAAAATACTCGCAAATTACTACCCTCTTCAAGAGGGTGGTAATGTAGTCGCAATTTGGAAGGGGTCCACAGAGGACCCCTTCCACTTTTTGACTGCCTCTAAAAATATTTTTTAAGGGCAGGCCTTAAAAAATTAAATGAAAACGTTTCATTTTTAAAAAAAATGCATTTAAAAAAAACTGCTTTATTTAAAAGCAGACCCAGACATGGTGGTCTGCTGAGCCCGGCAGGCCACTCTCGCTGGGAGGGCCTGTCATTCCCAATGGGCTTGCAAATTGCTAGAGGCTCATTATTATTCATGAGCCTCGCAATTTGCGACCCCATTGGGAATCGCAAACAGTGTTAAACACACTGTTGTACATGCCAAAAAGTGCCTCGCAAATTGCGAGTCGCAAATGACTCGCAATTTGCGAGGCGCTATTTTGCGCGTTGTACATCTGGCCCTTAATCTCCCCATGCCTAACAAAAAAAAGAATGTGTCCTTGTGTAATGCAACTGGTGCTCAAGTAAAACGCTCTGATACCTGATACCTTCGGGTCAAGTTTGCGCTATATAAAACTCCGGGGGAAAAAAAATAGGTAATGCACAACAAAGAAATGTTACTCAGGTCAAACAACCCCCCTAAATGCCGGCACAGATCAGGGTGGCAGGGCGAGGGGGGGAGAAAAAAAAGTACCTCCTCTCTGTTCTCCCGCTCTCTCCCACGTCGTCTCAGTCTCTCCAGGGCCGGAACAGGAAGCAGCCAACCCCCCTCCCCTAAGCCAATCACAACCCTGCAATGCAGCGTTGTGATTGGTCTGAGCGCCGTGGATCGGCGCTCAGCAAGGGAATGGGGGCCTGGACATGTTTTCCACGCAGGCTGGAATGCAGCCTGCACGGAGAACATGCAAAGTGCGCACAACTGTTTGACCGGCCCGAGAGAGCGGGCCAAATAGTCATTGCGCACTACACTCCTCCCCTGCTCTGAGAGCAGAGCAGCCCCGCCCGCCCCCACAAAGCTGTGCAGCAGGAAAAAATACAATCATAATAACCTTGAGTTATTATCATTTTATTTGTTCTTTCTTTCACTGTTTTGCTGCAGTGGGACGACGCTCCTCTGCCTCAGCGGAGGAGCCGCCACTGCTTGCATCACCACTTTGGGGAATATGCAAATTTTAATCACTGCCACACTGTCTTTGGGGCCAAGCTTTACCAGCTGTGGGAAGCCCTTAGATTCGATTGCCTTGGGGAAGAAATTGTTCCTCTCTGGTTTCTATTTTTTTATTGATTGTACATTTGTTCTCCTTACATTTATATAAAGCACCAGCGGCGGTTCCTCCATGGGAGCATAGGAGCGCCATCCCCCCTACACACACACACTGCTGCGCAGAAAGCTTGAAAAATAAAATGGTAATAAGAGTATTTTATTACCATTTTATTTTTCCGGCTTTCTGCCGAACGGAGAGGGCAGGGCGGGGCCAGTGCGCCATTGCTGCTGATTGGCAGCAATGACGGGTGCCCCTTTCAGTATGAATTACACATGTGGGTTTGGCCGGCTATCTTGCTATGGCCAAACCTACATGCGCAATTCAAACTCTCCAACCCGGATGTCTTAGACAGCCGGTTTGGAGAGCAGGCACAGGCCTTCAGTGGTCTTCGGGGCGCTGAGGCAGCCTGTTCCTGCCAATCGAGACACTTCACTCATGCAGCATGAGAGCAGTGTCTGCATTGGATAAGGATCTGTGGGAGCTGTGGGACCTTACACTCGGAGGAGTCTGGAGCCGGGGACTGGAGAACCCCGAGGACGTGCTGCAGACTAAAGTAAGTGAAACTTTTTTTTCATATTTAAATTTTTATGTTTATTTGTATGTATGTTTTTAATTGCATTTATGTAGACTCACCATTTTTGTGGATCACCCAACGCCACTGTAAAGCACTTGCTTGACTGGTGGTAAGCGGATGCCCCATATCCATGAAGTTCCATTGTTGCGTGTTCAAGCTCCTTGGAGCCTTTTGGTCCAGTTACCTTCCCTGATGCTTGACACTCTCCAGAAGAGCTGGGTGGAAACAAAAATGCTTCCTCCTACTCTCCTGCTCTTCTGCCCCCAGGGCCTGGGGAAATGGGAGAAGTGCACAATGGCACTGTCGATGGCTGGGGTGTCACCCTGCTCACAAAGCCACCCAGGTTGGCTAGGGGATTGGGCTCCCTGGAAGAGAAATAATACTTGGACATGGCACCCACCTCCTACCGGAAGCCACATAGCATACTGGTGCTCACACTGGTTTTTCTCCCAAGGGGAGCTACATGACTGCGAACACCCACAGGCAATACACTAAAACAGATGAAAGCAGTTCAACTTTTCTCAGCCAGGCAGGCTCAAGAAACGTGAAATGCTTGCCATGTATGAGTGGCAGGGTTAAATGAGAATATCTCTGTACCCACTGGAGCAATTTCAAGAGGATTTGTTGTGCAGTGCTCTTGGTGGCACCTAGACTCACCAAGGGCCCTATTATGTAAAGGGTGCTCTTTTCCTGTTTTCGCCTAGCGCACCTTAAAACAGGTGCGCCAGGTGCAAACAGGGAAAGTGCGCCCTATTACATGTAATGCGTTTCTCCCAGGGCAGCCTCGAACTTGCGCTGCCCTGTAGTCCAGCTCATTCATGTGAAAAACGGAGCCGCTGCTTTGAAGCCCCGCTGTGTTTTTACAGTGCAGGCGGCAAACGGCCTGCACTTTTAAAGGGGATTAGAGATCCCCTTGCAACCACCTGCAATGGGATGTTTGGGGGATCAACGGGACCCCCTTTCCCACTTCTAGAGGCTTGCTATCAGGGGGCGCCTCCTGAGAGCTTCTTTGCCTCTGAGCCCGCGTGTGTAAAACCACGCAGAGGCAAAGGGATTCCCTCATTTGCAAGGGGCCACGCCCCCATGCAAATGAGGGAACGCCGTCTGGAGAAAGCGCTGGCACTGTATGTTCTCCAGCACTTTCAGTATTACAGAAGGGGACGCACAAGAATCTGCATCCCCTTCTGTAATATGAAAGTGCCCCGGGGGCACACAAAGCGGGCACAAACTCCCATTGCGCCCCCGGGGCACTTCCATAATATGTCCCCAGGAGTGTTTATGTAGTGCCCCTGACATTTAAAATTACAGAAGCTTTATCCATTCGGTTTCTTTTCTTCTTGTGAAGCTTTATTTTAGAGTGCTCTTCCTCCACTGAGGTATATCTTTGGAGTCCCAGAGTCCCATCACTAGCTCCTGGTAAATTCTTGGTCCATGATCCCTTAGCTGCGCCACTTAGACCTGACATTCCAAGGCCCATGGCCTCCTGGCCTCTTGGTCTCGTGTCTAACCTCTGTGTATTTAGCAGAAGTATGAGTACTCCTTCCCGTGGCACCTCCGTCCAGAACTAGCTCACAGAAATCCATGTAGACCCCCATCCTTCAGGGGCTCCATCAAGGTCACCCTTCACTCTCATACAGAGGGAGTGGGGAATCCAGTGCCACTGGTTGTGGAGACAGAGTACACAAAGTCCCAAGACGTTCAACCCTAAAGTATACTCCAGGCAGGGGTTCATCAGTGAACCAATCTGTCCTTCTTCTTCCTTCAAAGTTTCTCCCACTTTGCAGGGGCTTAAAAGTGGGCACAAAGAGTCCAGAAAGTGGGTACATCTCACCATCTAGAGATGCAACACCCCCACTTGACTCCTAACAGATATTTCCAGGTAGCAGCCCACAGACTGGATCATCCCATGCATAGCACCTTGTGATTTTTAAAGATGGCGAAATCAAGTGGTGGCCAGGACCTCTCTCTTTACCTTCACTCCGCCCCTAAATTGACAGTGCAAATGTATTCCTTCCATCCAAGAGAACCCCTGATGAGGCCAGTGCCAAAGTTCTGACTGCTGCCCCTTTGTTTCTGGCATGTGCAGTCTTGTCAGAGATTATCTGCTGGTCCCCCAATGAAAATGTATCCTTTCTCTCCAGGGAGAAAGCTGACCCCCTACAAATGGGACTATTTTTCAGAGAGAGAGAGACTTTGAACTGCCAGTTGGCCAGCATAGTAATTAACTCGGCCCAGCTGGGAAGTTCAAACCCCAAATCTCATTAAGGCTGGCTTATGTAAATTTAACAAATGCCAAAATACATACAATTAAATTCATGTTTTATAGGCATTCAGTACTGTTTTCAGCAAAAGAAAAGTCAAGTAATTTGCTTTTCCATGTCGAGCCAATCCAAATTTCTGTTTTGCACAGTTTTCAGCCAAAGTGTAAACACAGTAATGAACTACAGACTTACACTTTAGTCAAAAATTAAATTCCTAGACCTGTGTATGCCATAACCAATGTATTCTGGGCCCCGTCTACAGGAGGGCTACTAGTGCACAGATAGGTCAGACAACATTGGTCGTCCCACTGTTTATGTGTAACCAGCGCAAGGCATCTTATCCCTGCTGTGCAGCAGCTGGCCTTCTTTAAAAAGACATCACTGGTGGTCACCCCGAAAAATCATTTTAAAGTGGGTGAGACTCCATTATGGTTTCTCACTCATGGCAAATATCCAAAGTCTAGGCAGTCCAAAATCTAACAATGTGGGAGACTTAAGCAGGTCAAAATCCAATATTGGGGGCACCAACTGCAAATGTGCTTGTGTAGTTATTTTCCCTATGTCATGCTGCATTGTAAAATTGTGCAAAATCCAGTAAAAACATTTTTAAAAAACTATTTTCTCAGCATGTCTTAAGTGGAGCTCTTCCTCTATTGATGACCTTCTGGGATAGTGGCTTTTGAAATGTGATGATTTCCTTGGTGCCTTACAACATGTGTTCATCTCTTTCTTTTTGGTCAGTTGTTATGCTCAATGGTGCCCTGGAGAGGAAAAATATTTCTGAAGAGAAATTTCATTTCCCAAATATTGTTTACCAAAATTCATACAATTAATGGCCTCATTACGATGTTGGTCGGAGTTGCCTCCGACTCACACCGTCGCAGTCTCAGGACCAACTGACCTCCGGTCGGCAGTCCCGACACCGCAATTACAATGCGACTGCACCATACTCCCATTTCCCTATGGGAGCTTGAGCTATGGCCATAAACTGGCCTTAGCACAAGATACAAAAGAGAAATGGGAGATTTTGGAAATCCCTGCACCACGTGGAAGGCAACGTCACGCGGTGCAGGGATAAACAGGGAGGCACCATAGGTGCCCCTTTAACCCCCAAACCGAGGCCGCAGGGATAAGGGGGCCCTGCTAGGGGCCCCCAAAGTCCCTTTCTGCCAGGCTTCCCATGTCGGAAAGCCCGGCATGGAAAGCCTGTGGGAAACTGACATTGTAATCCCGACGGCGGGAACGCCGCCCTCTAGGGTTTACATGCCGGTTCCGACTGGCCGACGGGCTCCTTGAGCCCATCAGAATCCAGAGGGAATGACCAGCTGATGTTATGTTTTATATAGGTACCCTAATATAGGCCCGGGTAATATCATACACCTTCACCTACATTACCTCCCCTATACTACACAGTAGCAAACCTTTTAGGGTTGAACCTTTACCTAGTTCTAGTCCTGGGCGCAGAAGAAGGGTTGCTCCCTGAACAATAGTGTCCTATAAACTTCATCAATAGTATGAATGAATATTCATAAGGGTTCTTGGAAACCAGGCTGGGGCTACGCCACCTGCATAATATCTACGTACAATGTTCATCCCATATGTCATCCTCAAATCCAACAATGGCTAACACAAGAAACAAGGGACAAAGGAACCCTAGATACTTTCTGCATAAATACAGCACATCTTGCTAGTGTTAGTTAGAGGGAACCGAGACTTCCAGGCCGACACACTGACCAAGAGACGCTGAGGCTCCTGCATGCAGACACTCCAGCTGACAGTGGTCTAAAACATCCCTCGCGGGGTGACCAACTCGAGACCAGGACGGGCTACTGCATTCTCACACTTCAGTTAATGGGGTTCGACTAAATCCTAGAGGGATTCCTGGCTTCACACCTACTCACATGCTAGGTACACTTAGGTACATCTAGATAGGCATCGTAGGAGTACGCGCTTTCTTTTATCATGCATTTTATATTCATGTATGCATTTATGATTATTGCAAAATGGTAGAACTGTACTATCCTTTTATATTCACTGTACTGCTAATCATATATATCTGCTACTGTCTAACGATTATTGCAGCACATCTATTTTACACGAGAACAACTGTGCAATAAATTCTTATTGTAACACGCCCAACTGTTTCCTCTGTGTAACTCTCTGAGACTGAATAAATGAGCACGAGTGACTGAGCGAAAAGTAGTACATTGTTTCCACGATCCTGAGGGATCAGGGTTGTCATGTTCTAAGGTTGCCAAAAACGATTCTCTCCCCGATAAGAGGAGACACTAGTGACACTGTGAGCTAGCTAATGCAAACAGGCTAACATTTTCAGTGGGGGTGTTCAGAGTCAGTCTGCCACCAAGCCCACAGTTCATGTTATCCGAACACGCAGATTCTGTATAGGATATATATAGGAACTACACGACACTGATTTCACTTTCGACCGCCTGGATTGTAATTAGGAGGTCGGAAGTGAAACCGTAGATGTCGGTCGCAAAGCCTCCGCATCAAAGTAAGGACATCGAAATAGGCCCCTTAGTGTAGTTTTTCTATTATTAACTCCAGTGGGGCAATAAGTTTGTAATAGGAACACAATATTTCTATCAGATTATACTTCGCTTATGTCATTCTGGTACCATACCTGGGGAGGGCACCATGAGGATGCTGTTGTGAGCATCCAGAAAATGTCATGAAAAGGGCATTTTTAAAAAAAAGTTTGCTATGCCCTCTACAGGCACCTTGCACTAGGAATAGTTTAGAGGTATTTTTTGTAGTGACAGCCAATATTATCTAGAATGTTATGTTAACCACATTTGTGCATCTCATTCACAACAATGGGATGTGTTTTTGAAGGATCAGTGACCTTTACCGTTCTATAGTTTTATCATAAGTGGCTGCATGGGTATTCAGTGCTTAATTTGTAAACAGAATAGGTGACAGGGCCCTCGTCATGAGGCCACTGCTCCTTGCACCACCCACTGCTCCTGCCAGTGCTGCTAATGACATTACCAACACAACTATGAGCCATCACACTCTTCCAAGTGTGACCATTTCGACTATTCCAGGCCCCAAAATCTATAAGAATGGATTGGGTGGCAGGTAGGAGTAATTTTAATGTACATTAAATTATTAAACAGCAGATGTTGTACTCATATCTAAATTAGACACACGGCGCCCCAATGTGGCAGACTGTCATAAGTGCCGGTGTTGTCATAAGTGCCGGTGTTGACAACTGGGTACTGGTGCCGATACCCGGAAACCACTGGCTCAAATTAAGGACTGATTCCTGCTAGGGTTGTGCAATATAAACAACTAGCTGTGTCTTTAGGTGGTACACTTGCAAAACATGTTCATCAGACATATGCAGCTGCTGTACTCTCTTGCATTTAGGGGCCGATTCCGATCTCGGCCGGTAGGGCTCCGAATCGGATTTGGCTTTACCGGATCCGATTCGGAGCCCTATTTCCCGACCGATTCGTACGTGCGTCCGGGCGAGCGAGAACGATGCGTGCGCTCGCGAAATCTCCGACCGACTCGTACGCAGGACCCGACCGCTCCGACCGACTCGCACGGGGATGACTCGCACCGCGCAATGGAGACGTTCCCCGGCTGGGTAAGTACGATGCGCACCTCGACCGCTCCGACCGACTCGCGCAGTCCGGCTCCAAGGAGCTGTCGGAGCCGCACTTTGGGGGTCCGTGTCGGACCTCCCTAGAAGCGTAGGCGTGCGAGTCGCACACAGGGGGGACCCATGGGTCCCCCCTACACGTGCATGTACGGCGCGACCCGCATCGACGCGTACACGCTGTAGGGGGCGCCCTTGTTTGCGTCGTGCCCATTGAGTCAATGGGAGCCCGTGTACGCGTCGTACGGCTGGCTCCCATTGACTTCAATGGGAGTCCGACCGAATCGAGTCCGATAGCATACGTGCACATCGTACTCGTTCGGTCGGGCTGCTAGGGTCCGATTCGGTCGGAAATCTCTCCGGGTCCGGCTCGGTCGGGGAGATTTCCGGCCCGAATCGGAATCGGCCCCTAAATGTTTTGATGGCTATTTCATTGACGTCTGATTCTCCACCATTTGTAGTAGGCGTGCAAAGACATAAAAAGATGTTCTTGTAACATGATTTGCATTTGTATCTGCCACTTCATTGTCATGGGTCATTTCCTTCAGATAGATACCAAAAAAAAGCGTAATTCTTAAATTATTCTACGCTACTTGTAATCACATAGTGTCTCATTCCGGTATATCATTTTTTGGTTGTCTGTGACATAACAAACCTATGCAAAGCATCCTTGGTCCCACCCTAAAGAGGGACAGTCCAGGTCAATTTCTTCGGTCACGTCCACTCTTACTGGAGCTCAAACAAACAAATTGGTGTCAGGTTTTTCAGCCGCATCAGTGAGGTTCAGCTTGAGTTCTGGTGAACAGTGAAACTGGGATCCATGCACAAGTGTACCCCTCTTACTTAGGGTGATTCGTTTAGGCAGCACAGAAACTGATCACTTTTTTCTCATTTCTTTCACAGTCATGTACTTCTTTCTTGGTCATCATCTTCAGGCTTGGCACTTTCGCTTATTCTAATGGCTATTGCTGCCAAACATACCCATTACCATAGGTACCATAATGCATCGGTAGGTGCGGTATCAGACTCAATAAGGGAGTTATTGCCAAAAAACATTAAAGTTTATGGAACTTACTCTGGCTGAGTTGGTGAAACATATTGTGTTTGTTCAATCATGTACACTTTACCTGCATGTGGTGAGTGAGTGCATGCTTTATTTATTTATTTTGACAGTTTTGTATAGCGCGAACAAGACCCTTGCGAATATCAGAGCGCTTTACAGGGCAAATGCAGGTGATTGACATAGACATATAAATACGAAGAGTTATGCGAGTACATTACTGATAACTATTAGAGACTAGCACATATCTACAAGAGTGTATAAGAGAGTTCAGGTGAATCTGGACAAGAAAATCGATTTAACTTCTTTTTTGAAGAAAGCAGCGGATGGATTAAGTCTCGTTTGGCTGTTTGGTTGGGGGGAGCAATAAGGAGGAATTCTGTTTTTAGTGTGTTAAGTTTTAAATGGTTGCTTGCCAACCAGGTCTGTGTTTTTTGGAGCGTTGAGTTAAGGGACTTGATGTCTTCTAGAGAGTGGACCTTAATGTAGAGTTGTGTGTCGTCGGCATACATGTGATATTGGATGTTTGAGGAGTTGAGAAGCTCAGTGAGTGGTTCCATAAACAGATTGAAGAGTGTTGGGGAGAGGGAAGATCCCTGGGGTACTCCCAAGGTGACTGGGGTGGGGTTAGATAAAGATTGTTTGATCTTGAATCTTTGCGTTCTGTCTTGGAGGAAGGAAGTGAACCAGTTTAGCACTGTTCCAGATAAGCCCATTCTATGTTTCAAGAGGTCTAGTAGGTTGCTGTGTTTGACTGTATCGAAGGCTGAGGATAAGTCAAGTAGGATTAACAAACAAGCTTTATTTTGATCCAGTATTTGTAGTGCGTCATCTATAATGTGGGTCATGGCTGATTCGGTACTATGTCCTGATCGAAAGCCAGACTGGAATTGATCGAGCAGGTTGAAGTGTTCAATGTGGTTACTAAGCTGCATGTGGACACATTTTTCGAGTAGTTTGGCCAGGGTCGAAATGTTGGATATTGGGCGATAGTTATTCAGGTCTGAAGGGTCTGCTGATACTTTCTTTAGGATAGGGGATACCTGACCCACTTTGAGGATGTCTGGGATGGTTCCTTGCAAAAGAGAGGTATTTATAATCCTGGTCCATAGGGGCACTAGCTGTGGAATGAAGGTCTTTAAGTGGCTTGCTGGGAGCGGGTCTGTGAAATGATTGGAGGGATTCAAAGCTGTGAGCGTGTTTAAGATAGTTTCTTCGCTGTAGAGGTTGAAGGTGGTCCAGGAGGCGTTGTTCTTGAGGTCGAGCTTTGTAGCGCAGTTAAGTGGGGTCACTGGTGTGGTCAGCGAGGTGTTAATGTGTGGGTGGGTATGGGATATTAGGTCGTTGAGTAGGTCTGTCTTTAAGTTTTCAGTCTTTGTTGTGAAAAAGGAGGCAAGTTCCTCGCAATTGGGGAGTGTTTCAGGATTGGCTTGGGGGAGTGGGAGACACCCTTAGATTGAGCTTTGATTATTTCGAATAGTTTTTTGGGGCGATTCTTAGCTTGGTCTAATTGTTTACAAATGAAGTCAGCTTTTGAACGTCTAATCTTTCTGAAGTAGGAGTTTCTAGTGCTTCTTAGTAGTTTGAGGTGGGCAGCAGATGGAGCGGATCTCCATTGTCTTTCAATTGCTATCAGTGATCTTCGATCTTCATTTAGCCTACCATCATACCAGGGGTTTGAGTCTTTTGTGGTGGTCCTTTTCAATTGTAGGGGCGCTAGATTGTCAAGTACCCTGTTAATAGAGTGGAAGTAGTGATTGGTCAGGTCCTGTACATCCTCTAATCCATCCGGTGGGGGCGCGAGGATGTGGTTAGCGGTTGCGAGCGCAGTAGGATTAAGGTTTTCTAGGTTCCTCCTCCAGATTTTCGTTCTCTTAGGTTGGATAGAGAGTAATTTAACTACTTCCTTAATTTGGAAAGTGATAATGTGATGGTCGGACCAGTCGCAAGGAAGAATCGATTCCAGCTGGATAGAGTCTACTTTGGAAATTACTAGATCAAGGGTTGAGCCTTTTTCGTGGGTGGGGCTATCACAAATTTGGGACAATTCGAGGTTGGACAGGAAAGCTTTGAGGCTGTTGACCTCTGGGTCATCTAGATCGTTCCAGTGGAGGTTGAAGTCCCCCAGGAAGATCTGGGTAGTCTGTTGACCGACATTTGTGGCTAGAATATCCATAAACTGTTCGATGAAGATAAGGTTGTTACCAGGGGGATGGTAGAAAGAATGAAGTGAGCATATTGGCTTGTTATTGATCGTGATGTCTAGGCAGAGGTATTCACAGGAAGAGAAAACCGGGGAGTTGGTGCGGTTCACAGAGAGGTTGTTACTATGAATGCAGGCAATGCCACCCCCAAGCTTATCAAGTCTATCCAGTCTTGTGATGTAATAGTTTGGGGGAACTAAAATGTCTAAGATGGGCATGGATGATTTGTTTAGCCAAGTTTCCGTTAAGATGATAAGGTCGGGTTTGTTGGTTATAATGAGGTCAGCTATATCAGCGGCATGTCGTGATGCTGATCTACAGTTTAGTAGGATACATTTTAGCTGGGCCTTGGTCAGAGTGGTATTCTGGTCATGGGAGATGGGAACTCTCTTGAGGTTATTTTCATCAATACCCCTGGGGGAATGTCTTGTAATTCTATATGCATTCGGATGGATGGGTTGGATTAAGGACAGTTTCTGTGTGTCGTCCATGTGCGCGGGTTTAGAGGGTAGGGGAGGGAGTTCGTATGAATGAAGTAGGGAAGTGAGCTCACTCGTTGATAGGGTTCTCTTTTTCCTGATCGGGCGTGATGAGGCATTAGGGTAAGGTACTGTATTCCATTTGGGGAATTGAGGCGGGGGGCTGGTGCATGGCTGATGAATGGGTTTCGCTTTTGGCTTGGATTGATGCCGGATCAGGTCGGGAAGAGTTTGGATGTCCTCTTTTATTTGTTGAAGGGATAATAGTATCTCATCGAGTCTGGGGTCAGGTGTAGGAGTTATCATATTGATGGCCTGAACTGTGGTTAGGAGAGGAGGGGTTATTGCTAGTGTGGTGTCACGGGGCATGACTTGAACTGGTTCGACACATGGTGATTTTTCAGTGAGGGAGTCCGTAGGGAAGGGATGGGTGGAGAGGGGATGTGAAGGGGTGTTGAATTGTGCTTTAGGAAGATGTGATTCGTTGTGTGGCATTCTTATTGAGTGGTGGTAACTGGGAAGTGGGGAAGTAACGCGGGGACTTGGGGGGGTTTTGGGGTTGGCTATAGGAGGAGGAACGATGAGATTCGTAGTGCAGGGAGAGGGAGAAGGTGGAGCTGCGGGTTGGTCTGGAATAAGTGTGTAAGAGAAGATTGGAGCAAAATCCGCAATGGAGTTACTGGGGATGATGATGGGGGTGGGGAGGGATGTACTAACTAAAGGGTGGGCGAAGGTGTGGTTGTGGAGATGGAGCGTGGTAGTGGAGGACGCGGGGGTATGAGGGAGAGCTGGGGGGGAGGTGATGCGAGTGAGAGGCGAGGTGGGTATAGAAGAAATTGTGGTGGTGCTGGGGAAGGAGTCGGGATTATGTGGGTGCATGTCATTAGATGGGGTGGGTGTATGTGAGCAATGGGATACCACGGGGGAATGACTGGATGGGACGTCAGGTAAGGGATCTGACAGAGGGTTAGGAGAATGGTTTGTTAGGGAGGAGGAATAGGATCTTACAACCTTCGCTTTGATGTTCGGGAAGATGCTGTCCAGTAAGTTCAGGTTATGGTCTGATGCCTGCATGAGGATGATTCCATTATGATAAATGGTAAATGTAGCAGTTGCTTTGTAGAACAGGGAGGGAATGATAGTTAATGTGAGACCGTGTGTAGTTTTCTTGGTTGATGCAATTGAGAATAGGGCGAGAAAGGCTTTTCGCCATTGTGCTCTCCTTTTGGTGTAGAAGATAATGTCGTTCGTTATGTGTCCTGTGTTATTTGAGAAATAGGGGTCAGAGATTGGGGTTTCTGGGTGTGATTTTAGTAGGCGATGTTTGAAACTTTTGGCCGCCTTTTTTGAGAGGCTAGGGGGTATTTGATGGAATAGGTGTGTAGGCCCATAGGTTCCATAATATGGTATGGATGTTAGGGAAAAAGGAGGGGATGAGAGGGTCAGATAGTGAAAGAGGTAGTAAGGGAGGAGATAAATTTGGGAGTATGAGAAGTTGTAGGCCTCCCTGTTTATTCTAGTAGATGACTCCTTGGGTAGGTCCTCACTCCATTACCGTTAGTGGGTCACGTAGTGTTAAGTGGTCTTTGCTATTTGTGAGGGTGGGATTGACTTGGCGTACTATGTCCCAGTCTAGGTAGTGACCAGGGATCCTTAGTCATAAATATTAGCGGTTCCTATTCTGTATAGTAAATAATATCAATCAATATGAGGGTTAAGGTGACTGGGGATGAGATCAATGGGCACATTCTGTTGTAGATACATAATGTGAATTTTGAGTTATAAATATTCTTCATCCTTTTTTTGTCTTTTGTGGATTCATTCCTTAATCTTTGGGCTTTTTTGATCCATCAGTCACATCCTGTGATCATAAAATTAGATAGGTAGGGTACCTTTCTATTTGAGCTTAGTGGTTGCTTAATGTCTTTCCAAGATGGCTGCTGGGTTATCTAGTGGTGGAATAGGTCTGGGGATTAGTCCTATCACTCTTTCCATGCAACACAACTACCTGGGTATAGTCCTCTGTCTGTTTCTATGAAGGTAGATCAACAGTGCATGGTCCTTTGTTTCTGTTTGATAGTGTGCTGAACGTTGTTAGTCCTATGTCTTTGCCTATGTGGAGGTGTGTGGTGAGTTGTCCTATCTTTGATTTACCAATACTGCTAGGCAGCCATTTTGAGGTTTAACCGTTTAGGCACAAAAAAATGGTGGGGCTAGTACTGTCCATCGAGGTGTGACCATCCAGATCATCGGTCTCTCTGCGCTCTGTTCTCTATGCCCCTCCACGTGATAGCGCGGTCGTAGGATACATCCAGATTAAAGGTGGAGACCAAAAAATGTAGTTGCAGTAGAGTCGAGCGTAGCGCTTAATTAATTGAGCGTGGCAAGCTCCTCTGCATCAGACTCTCTGCGTGCTGACTTTAATGCCCCTCAGCGTGAGCGCGCGGTGCAGGAGACATCCATTATAGGGAATCGGAGCTCCTATTGAAGGGGGAGCACTCTAGAATTATGCTCGGGCCATGAAATGGGAGGGGTCGCTTGGGCGTAGTGCCGCACATGCAGGGAGCCTCAGCATGGTCGGCAGTAGCCGGGCTCACCTCGGGGGAATGTGGCTCTGCAAGGGACTCTTCGCTCACCTCCGTGGATGTGAGATCTTAGGCGCCGGGCGGGATTGCTCTGATGTCTCACAGCGATGTCTCTGTCCTTTGGGCGAAGTGCTGCATATGCGGGGAGCCTCCGCTCGGCTGCAGCTCGGGTATCATAGGCGCAGGGCGGGACTGCTCCGATGTCTCGGTCTTCAATGTGATGCCGGAGGATTTGTAGCAAAACTGTGTAAATGGTGGGATTGATGCTGGGGCATGTGACCTTGTCATGAAACTTGGGATGAAGCATTACTTGTGCTTTTGGAATGCTATAAAAATGCTTTCTATCTAGGATCTAGTTATGCTACCATCACTATTGTGGTGTACCTTAAAACAGATTGTTCCACTTAACTTTCACCTATAGCAATCATTTAGCTCTAGCAGCTGAATGTCCATGTACTTGTCTCTAGGCACAGTATTGAGGGTTCCCTCTGGAGGACCCCCTCATAGCCTTATGCTCCCCTAAAGAATCACTGACAGAATATCGAAGGTCAGAATATCGACCTACAGAAATATCGAGGCAAGAATATCTACATTCTATCTACATTATGGTAAGTACAAAAATATCGAAATAAAAATATCGGTCAAAAATATCGTTGTTAAAAATATCGTTTTTTATTTAAGTTAAAAAAAGAATGTAAAATAAAGTAAATAATACATATAATTAAAATAAACATAGTTAAAAATATTTTAAGATGTTTAAAAATTATAAGTAATATATATGTAATGTAAAAATAAATTAAACATATACATATAATATGTAATATATATACTTACTAAATATTTTTAATAATTATTTTAAAAACTTATTAAAAAAATTAAAATATCATATAAATTATAAATACATTTATACACATAAAACAATAATATAAACAAAAATTACATAAATATATATAACAAATTAAAAACATTAAAATTATTTTTAATCTTTTTTAAATTAATTATATACTACATTAACTAAAATAATACAAAAAATATTAGATAGCGGAGGTAATAAAATTACTATTCCAACTCCAAACAGTGCAACAGTAGGGAAAATGTTGGATAGCGTAGGGGTAAAATTACTATTCCGACCCCAGTGAGTGCAACAGTAGGGAAAGTGTTGGATAGCGTAGGGGTAAAAATTACTATTCCCACTCCAGTGAGTGCAACAGTAGGGAAAGTGTTGGATAGCGTAGGGGTTAAAATTACTATTCCCACTCCAGGTAGTGCAACAGTAGGGAAAGTGTTGGATAGCGTAGGGGTAAAAATTACTATTCCCACTCCAGTGAGTGCAACAGTAGGGAAAGTGTTGGATAGCGTAGGGGTTAAAATTACTATTCCCACTCCAGGGAGTGCAACAGTAGGGAAAGTGTTGGATAGCGTAGGGGTAAAAATTACTATTCCCACTCCAGTGAGTGAAACAGTAGGGAAAGTGTTGGATAGCCTAGGGGTTAAAATTACTATTCCCACTCCAGGGAGTGCAACAGTAGGGAAAGTGTTGGATAGCGTAGGGGTAAAAATTACTATTCCCACTCCAGAGAGTGCAACAGTAGGGAAAGTGTTGGATAGCGTAGGGGTAAAAATTACTATTCCCACTCCAGGGAGTGCAACAGTAGGGAAAGTGTTGGATAGCGTAGGGGTTAAATTAACATACTTATTAATTAAATAATTTTTGTAAAATAAATAACATATTAAAAATTAATTAACTAAAAAATTAATAATAAATACCAATAAAATAAAATTAATATTTACTTAAATAACATTAAATTACTTCCCACCCTATTCCCCCATAAACACACAACCCGCTACACATAAAAAAGAACACAATTAATTTAATTATCAATTAATCAATTAATAAAAATTAATTACCAATTAATAATAAATTTACAATAAATTAATTAACAATAGCAATAAATAAAAAATAAGAATACATTAGTTATAATTAATATAATTATAAATTAATCAATTAATAAAAATTAATTACCAATTAATAATTAATTAACAATAAATTCATTATCAATAACAATAAAGAGAAAAATATGAATTCATTAATTATAATTAAATTACTTCCCACCCTATTCCCCTATAAACCCACAACCCGCTCTGATACTAAAACGAAAAATATACTTTAAAAAAATTACTAATTTCTAAACATTTAATACATATATTTAAAAATAATAAAAATACATTACAAAAAAATGTTAAACATACATATAAAATACATACTAAAATACATAACACTAATATAAATATCGATATTATTAACAACAATATTTTTGCTGACGATATTACTTACTTCGATATTACTTACTTCGATATAAAAAAACAATATTACTTACCTTAAGGTCGATATTCTGGTCACCAATATTCTTGACATCGATATTCTGTCCCTACGATATTAAAAACTGGATATTAGTGTAGGTCGATAGAAAAAAATCGATATTTTGACTGCGCACCCCCCTTAATGGGATGAGGCCCATGTGGAGAGGTGTAGTTCTCTCCTCCACTAGGGTGAACTTTATGTAGTGCAACATGTGATGCAGAAGAGAAGAAAGCTTCTATTTGGAGAGTGGATGCACACTACAATCGCCCTAATCCATTTCTAGATAATCTACCCTCCTTCTTCTCTCCTTATACTCACCCCAAACCTCATCTCACTACTATGATCTCCAAATAAGCACTTTCTAGACTTTCCTCTTCTATCCCCCTATTATTCTTTTCTATCCAACTAACAGACTCACATGTCCACCGCTCAAATTAACTGAAATTTCACTATACTAATCCACCACTAATCCTTTTTGGGTTCTGGAGTAGCGTGCTACTTGCCGAAAAGTGCTTCGACACCTCATAAGGGGTAGTAAACGCTATATAAATACAATTACAATACAATACAATGCAGAGTTCCCCGCATGCAGTGCTCTTTAACCATAAAAACTATAGGAACACAACCTGGCGCTTTGGCAGTTCAGGAACTAATCCATCATTTACTCCCAAGTGAGGACAAACAAAGATCTCAGTGTAGCTCAAACCTTCACTGGGAAGTGACATCACTGGGTCTGGAATGCATGCGCTCTGGGATACAAAACCTAAGGACTGGATTCCTAATTAAGGGAACGAGGCAAGGCAAGGCCTTAAAGATGGCCTCAGTAGCCATAGTAAACATGAACAAGCTGATACTGGGAAAATCATCATGAAAGTCCCAGTGGTTCTCCATGTTCACATGTTCTTGCACATGCCAGGCTCCCTAGGTTATCCTAACTCCTGATGCCTCTTAAACTGGAGCAAAGCCTGAGACTAGGGAAAACAATGGAAAGTCGTCTGTTAATGTTATGTCAAATTTTATTTGGTTGTTGGATATGTGCAATTATAAACCAAAATCATCTAAGGATGAAAGAAACAGCATGCCAGCTGAACTGAGAATACTAAAATTTGAGAATGAAAGAGTGAAAAGCCCGGTTTTTAACAACTTCGTGACGCTACCTAAACCACGCCTTAGTCTGGGTGTAAACAAGCATGTTTTGGCTCCTGCCACTGAGAAGGCTTTTTACTGAATCTAAAACATTTCACCTTGGAAATAGCTAGAAATTATTGTTTGCGACGGTCCTGGAAGATGACAACAGAACGTGTAGGCAATGAAGTCTGCAGAATTCTGATAGGTGGTTTTATGGGTAATTTTCATGACTTTTAAAAAGAAGCCTTTTTCGAACTTTAAGCCAATGTACCGATGTAGGAGTAGGAGAGATCTGAACCCTTCTAGAAAGATGGGGTGTCAGCCATTTGCTGCAATATTCACTAATTGGAGCTGAAGCAGAACTGTTTTAGATGCAGCGAAAGTCCAGTGCTTAATTTGTAAAAGAATAAGTGCCAGGGCCCTTGTCAGGACGCCACTGCAGCTTGCACCACACATTGTCCCACCCAGCGCTGCCAATGGCTGTACTTACACAACTACTAACCATCACACTGCTACAAGTGTGACAATTAAGCCTATTCCAGGCACCCAAAGCTATAAGAATGGCTTGGGCGGCAGGCAATAGTCATTTGTAATGTATATTGAATCAATAAACAACTGTTGTGCTCATTTTTAAATTAGATAGACAGTGCCACCATGTGGCAGACTGTTACAGGTTCTGGTGTTGACAATTTAGTGCCGGTGCCGAGCACCTGAAACCACCGGCTCAAATTAAGCACTGAAGATGGTACTGCTACAATATGAAGTACTTGGATTTGGGAGTTTTAAAATGGATGTGCAGGTTAGTCTCAAACAATGGAAATTTTATTTTTTAAGTCACTACCCTAATTGCCTTGACATCTAACAAAATATTTTGACACAGATGGGTGCCTATATCTCATACCAATTTTACAAGCAAGGCTCATAGGCCCATCACTGAATGTCAGATTCTGTTATTCTATACCAGGAGTGTCCAACCCTTAGTGAAATAAGAGCTACTTATGTTGAATGAAAAGCATCCTAATCTTAATGTTGTAATCCTGCCCATATCAGTCAAGATTACCTTAATGGGCACCGTAAGCAAGATTAACAGCAGTGGTCACCTCAGTGCATCAGACAGGGCTACCAGCAGCAATGTATATAAAAAGGCTTTATCAGTGCACAATTTCTCTATGTGGTTGATACATAACATCCATTGATGCAATGCTGCTGGCCTCAGCGAAATAATATTTGTAAATAATCTCTCCAACCACGTTTGATTTAAGCTCGCAAATATCTCCTTTAAATATATTTTGGAAATTCAACTTTTTTTCTCCAAACATCAGCTAATGAGTTTTGAAAATAGACACATTCTCGTCTCAGATACACTTTTTTTTTCAATTTTGGTGCACATTTTTTTATTCAACTAAGTAAAAGCTTCTAATTTAGTAGGCCTGGATGTACAGGAGAGCTACTTACAGGCAGCTGGAAAGCTACCAGTAGGGAAGAAGCTACTCGTTGGAAAAGCCTGTTCTAAACCAAAGAGGAATTGGATGTATGCTACACCTCCATTTTCAAATAGTTGAGTTTTAGAAATTCTGCAACCATTCCCCACCTAATATAGGCTATGGTTTTTACAAGAATCAGGTCTGGACTGGCCATTCATCTCACCTGGCATTTCCACAGGGGCTGGAACCATTGGAAGTCATTTTTGTGTGTGACAGAGAACAACAAGACAGAAAAAGTGAGAGAGAGGGGTGGGGAGCAGAGAAGGTTTGAACATTTTTGCTAGGCCTGCTTATGGTTCACAGTCTGGCCCTGACACGAATAGACAGGGCTGGCTTTAGGGCAGTGCGACCGGTGCAGCCGCACTGGGCGCTGACCAGTGGAGGGGGGTTCTGACCTCAGGGGGTACGCTGTGTTTAGCAATAACTTATGAGTGGAGAGATGAGGGGCACTTTTGCCTGGTCGTAGTGAGAGAATCCGAGGAGGAGGTCATGGGGGTGGGGGTGCCAGAAAAGATTGTCGCACCGGGCGCCACCGGCGCTACAGCCGGCCCTGTGAATGGAGGCAGCTTGTTCGCTGATCCCTAGTTTAAATCCTTAATAAGGCTGAAAATGATGTAGGTATCATAAGCATACATTTAAAAGAGGGTCCCCATCTGATATATAAGGGGAGCAAAGGACCACACACAAATATAGGTAAACAAAAATGCAACAAGGTTGGGCTTTGAGGGATTCTGTCACTTAACACTTATTAAATGTAGGTGAAAGCAGACATTCTAACTGATTGGGATCAGTTTCCATGAAAGGAGTGCAAATAATTAAACACCTGGGCCTCAAATCCTACTTTTTATAATCACATCATAAGAATGGCCTGATGGATGCTGTCAAAGGCTGCTGTTAGGTGCCGAAGGGCTCTAACACCACCTCCACCACCTCATGTCTCAAATCATCGATTACAGACAGAACCACCAACCCTTTGCTTTTAACAGCTCCAAGGCCAGCATGCATGGAATATCTTTCTGCAAACACTTGAATTCACAGACGTTTTTTTTTCTAAGATCTTTGAGAAACAAGGCACCAGAGGGATAGTCCAAAATTGATTCTGATCATTAGCATTCAGTGAAGGTTTTTTCAGTAATAGCTTGACTATGCCTTCTTTCTATTCATCGGGCATTTCTCCTGAGAGAAGCTCTGCTAGTAAAGGTACAATTGATTTTAGAAGTTTAACAGGGCAGGGGACTTGTAGGGATTCCAAAGTCTACTTGCTTGCAGCAACTATTGACCGGTTCCTCTTTTTGACCAATTGGAATAAGGCCAGAATACCCGATGCTTGACACACGATATAGATGTGTACGTGTAGAGGACTCACAAGAGCCTCATGTACTATCTAAGAGTGCATAGCAGAGATTTTCCCAATAAAAGAGTTAGACAGATCCTTGTAAAAATGTTTGGAAGGGTTTGTAATGCCTCCGGCTGACATCGTTAGGCTACTTCTTTGAATAGTTTGCAGGCTCTTATTATACAGGGAGAAGAATAATACCCTGTCTTAGGATATTGTATAAATATTTAATTGCATGCAGGGTTCAGTGGGGTAATAAAACTTGAGGGGGGGCTCCCAGCAAAATAAATGGAGGGGGCCTCCCACGCTCCAGACCCAGTCAGGAGCTCTCAGGCCAGGGGCCCGCCACCGTTCAAATTGCCGGAGGCGGCCCCCTGGAGCTCGGGTCCCCACCGCACCGCGGGGTCTGCGGGGGCTTTTGTTACGCCACTGGCACGGTTTTTAGGCTGTATGTTTTTTCACCCATGGAGCAGTTTCCCATCCAACGCCTTTCACATTGACAAGTTTCTGCTTTGTACTTCCTACAGTCATGTGAGAATAATATATTATCCAATACATGTTTTAGTTGAATTGAGTTATTTGATTTGTTTTTTAGGACAGTTTGATCATTGATTGCATTTGCATTTGATTTGGGATTGAACGAGAGGTGGAAGGACTGCTTTCATTGAACCTAAGCAGTTTGAGATCTTCTTCTGTCTCCAAGTGTTTGGCCTTGATTTACAAAACTTTAACAGGGGCTTTCGCACAATGCAAAGCTTTGCTACATGACGCAAGCTGGAAAACTACCACATTGATCAGCTTCCATGTCCAGACATCTTTGTGTCGAAAGCAGCCGCGGTCCGTGCAGGTAACAGCGGTGGGGCGGTGGGGCCGTGTAAGGGGGGATTCCGAGGGACGATGCCAAAGGAAACACAGCCAGATCACCTAACATTACGTAAAGTAGCCCAAGATGACTCTGCGTTTAAGTCTTAGCACCAAACAAAACCAAGTGCAAACAATTTGGAACAGGTAGGTCGCTTGACATTTAGCTGCACAATATATTTAACCACTGCAGAATTAAACAAACCACGCATTTTACTGATGGGTAGTTGTATGAAGATATTTGGTCCTGGATGCTGTTGCACTGTTCACTTGCTTTTGTGCTAATGTGTGACAGTAAATCGTGGCACTATTAACTGAAGGGTAACTGACCACATTGTCAGTGCATGACGCTTTAGACATGATGCAGCAAATTCTTCAGTAGTTCATTCAATGCAACTCTGCAGATTTCCTCTCAGTATTGCATTGCCTGAATCTTGGTAAATCTGGGCCCTCTGACTTTCTCCTTCCTAAAGATCAATTGGCCAGGTATGATACAGGCAAATGGTAGAGCATGATGCTTTCACCAAGCTAACGGAACTGAATCGCCAGATTTGAGGTGGACAAAACTAGAAAGAAGCATTGACAAAGCCAATAGAAGTCTCTAAGGAAAACATATTGACTTTGCCAATTCTCTTTTTTTGTTAGACAGCGTGGATGAGTGTACATCCACCATGGCCATCTTGAATTGGGTTTGTTTGAAGATTGGAAATTCATTAAAAAATTGACGAAATGGTTGGTTGTTCATCTATGATGGCTGTCTTGGCATTTGTAAGATTTGAACATTTTAGATTGTAATTGGTGAAGAGTTCGATGCATTTTAGAAGGTGTGTGCCTAGTGCAAAAGACCATTTTCAGATGGATAAGTGCCACAGGAGAATGGGTACCACTCCAAGCCATGATTACTTGATCTGAATTTGGTAGAAGTAGAAGAACAGAATAGTCTCTTCAAATTCAGTATTGAAGAACACATCTATCAGTGTGCTTAACCAATTTGGGCTAGACCTCTGAGGCTAATGAGCTGAATAGTACAGAATTAAGATAGGGAAAAATTCAAGATCCACCCAAATTCTCACATTAGAACAGAAATAACCATACACAAATATCCATACCTAGCTGTGAATATTACATCAGCTACATATTGACAAACTGAGTTAAAAAGAGTGGATTAACAGAAAACAGAATTAAACTAGGAAATATGTAAGCTGTTTTCTTGTGTCTAAATACTCACCTATAGTGACTCTCATAAAATAAATAAATTGCAATTTGGAAGTGCTCTATTTTATTTTCCTCCTGTTTTTACACCAGTTAGTGCTTATATGTGGCAGCAGAAAACATCACTCATAGTGTTTTATCAGAATACCATAGATTTTTGTGGAAGATGCAAATCCTGGATTTAAGAATGAGATTTGCTTCTGTTTTTTTTTTAAATATAGGATTCCTTACAAATTTATTTTTAAATTACCAAAAATACAACAGCGAAAACATGAAAATCATCATTAATCAGATATAATATGATGTGTGGCTTAATGCTGCATTGTAAATTTTGTACCCTTTCTTGCAGTATTCTACGTCAAAGGGGTGTGCGATGACTGTTGCTGTGCAGCTAATTTTTAGTGCCAGCGTTAGGGAAAACAAAGGGGTGCACCTTATTGTAAATACGGCACATTCCTGCATTTTGGAAATGTCGGAGCGCGGCAATGCCAAATTTGGTGCAGCTCCACGCTCCAACATTTCATTGTAAATATGCACCTCAGACTTTATTTATAGGAGTTCTGGAGAATCCACTTCCACGTCCCCATCCCCAAGAAGGGATATTCTGCTTCTTGAAAGCGCCACTTCATGGCAACCGCTAACCACAACACGACATTTTATTAGTGAAGACATCATCTCGGGACATAGCCTACACAACCAGAGGAGCAAAAAATAATTTCGGGTAACAATAATGATGCGGGAGGGAGTATGGATGACTCTGTGTAGAGTTCCCTCCCCCTCTGTCAGAATATAACTTGCAGAGAGACTTTCCCCAATGCTGCCAGTAAAAACTAGGGGGAATGTAGTGGGGACCATTGATGTGAAAATAATATTCATGTGAAAAAGGTAACGCAATAACGTGCTAGGTGGAAAGGCAGAGGAGCAGACACCAGAAAGAGTGAATCTGTAATCAACTGTAACTCACTTTAGAAAAAAGAAAAGCAAGCGCTCTCTACTTATTGATAAACATTTGTCAGCATAGTTCTGACTATAGTGTCTCATCTGGGCCAAAATACCAAGATCGAGATGCCATCCTACTGCCTTAAACCTAGTAACTTGTTGCCTACTCTACACTTGTAGAGAAATTCTGCCAACGGCATCTTGCCCCTAGACACCAGACATCCTTAAACTCTGAGGAACTCATTTCTGAGGCCCCTAGCATCACTTTTTTGATGCTCCGGGGGCACAATGTGCCGCAGCATATTTTCAAGGTCATGCAAAGCCAATTTGCATGGCTATTCATGGCCTTGTAAATATATGCACATTTCACGCAGAACACTGCGTGAAAGGGACGTTCCATGGGTGTTGCTGTGGGTGTTCTCACGCAACACCCATGGAATATGAAGCATTCTCAGATTTACGAGGAATTGTAAACCTGGGAATGTATCAGATTCTAATGCCAACCTAGGGGTGGTGTTAGGGAGGCTTAAAGAGGAGAAATATCCTTATTGCTACTCATTCTGCAGCACACATAGAAAGAGGAAAACCCCTCTCGTGACTGTTTTTGTGCAGGAAGCTGTCCCTTCCTGCACAAAAACAATCACCCCTGCAAATCAGACACCCTTGAACCATGGCACAAGGGTGCCTGCGTTGGCACAAGGCAGCCCATTGTGCATCAGAGCAGGAAAATAGGACAGTAATGCACCGTATCTCATTGATACAGTGCATTCCTGTCCTTTTCTTTTGCCGCAGGCCAGCGCAGCAAGATTCCTTGCGGCACTGCCCTGTGCCAAACCCTCGTAAATGAGGCCCTGAATTCTGGCTCTCATTACAGACTACTTTTTAGAAGTTGAACACCTGAGCATGTGCGATAACAGAACCTTCATTCAAAACTCTGCCATGGGATAAAGGTTTAAGGTTTGAATCTGTATGCCTCCTGTCCACGCCCGTGCAATACCCCCTGCTCAAAGACATGGGCAGAAAAACTAATGCTATGAAAGGCCATTAAACGAGTTCACTTTTATCACACATCCTTGCATGGGAACAGGGCCGGTCTGGGAACCTAAACCAGCTCTGGCAAGGTGCTCGGCTGCCCCCCCACGGGGGGTTGGGGGTGCGGCCAAGCTGTTTGCCAGGGCCGGTTTCGGCCGATTTTGTTACAGGGGCCGATATTGCAGCTATGCTGCAAAAACGGCCCCCAGGGGCCCAAAATCGGCCCCCACCCTGGCGGCCCACCGGGGAAACGCCCGGTGCCCGCTATGGCCAGTCCGGCCCTGCATGGGAAGAGAGAGAGATGGCAGGGTGCAAAGTCTCATCAGAATCCCTGCTGATCTTGAAAAGTATACCAGGGGAGAGCTATAGTGCATTTTATCAAACAGGAGCTTAGTGGAACAGGTCTCAAACTATTTGTCTGTTTCATCTACTTCTGCCTTTCTCAGCAAGAGCCAAGCTGCTCACCTTACACACTTCTCCCTGCACTGGAGTCTAAATTCAAGGTCTGCACTCTTCTCTGGAAATCCATAAAAATCCACTTCTTCTTTCTCATATAGAGGCATTTTCTCAAATAGAGTGTATTGGTGCTTAGATGCAAATGCATAATACAAAATGCCACATTTGAGTGCCTGTTTTTGTTCTCCTGAAGGCATCACTAAAATATGATATGAGTATTTGATTCACAATTCAACTACTGCGGTTATTGTTACTAGGGCAGAAAGGCAACTGTGCTGTTTTTTTAATCTTTTTAATTTAAACCAATTTTATTGAAGTTTTGAATAAAACAGAAAATACACAGAGCAACTTCTGTAAAAATCAACAGCAAATTCCAAGGAGTGAGAGAACTGTGACAATCCGGGAGAAACTATATCCGTATACATGTCCCGTAACATATATCCAGAAGGGCAGAATACAATCGTATGAGGTAGTGGAACAACGATCATGAGAGGTAACAGCACTGAGAGGGTATCACTTTGAAAAAAATATTCAAACCAGTCTCCGTAGTTAAGTGCACTGTGTAATAACTTGGAAAGAGAACAGAAAGGGAAAGGGGCATAGAGCGAAAACAAGTGGTGAGAGAATATATTTGGGGAGAGGATGTGCCCTAACGGCTAGGGCGGTCGACCTCGAAGCTAGGGAACCGGGTTCGAGTCTTGGCAGGGGCGCCCAACATCCTGTGATTCTGGGCAAATCCCTTAATCTCCCCGTGCCTAACAAAAATGAATGTGTCCGTCTGTAACGCAGCTGGTGCTCACTTAAAGCGCTCTGATACCTACGGGTCTAGTTCGCGCTATATAAAACTAAAAAAAGAATATATAAACAAAGGGGGGAAGGGAAGAAGTTAGTCCAGTTTGGTTGGGTCGGCATGTCTAATGGTGAATACTCGATTGAGGTGGTGAAATGCACCAGGGAACCAACCTCTTCGTTAAAGCTGTATGTTGGGATGCCCATTACAGTGGTTTGGATTTCTGTAAATATACATCAAAAGAATACCATAGGCGACATGCGCTAGATGTGTTGTGCAGTTTTTTGTACATCATGATGTCGGCACTTCTGGTAGAGCTTTGCATATTCCACCATTTATTGAATGGGATTTCGGACGTGGATTTACACTCAATACCAAAGGGGATGATGGACGGAGCGTTAGAGCAAATCAAACACTCACCCCCAGTCAACTGATCTGGGTTTAATCCATCATCATTCTTTAGCTCACTCCACCACCCCAGTTCAGACATGGCCATATGCAAAGCAGTCTGACCCTGTGCCTCATGGGAACAGTCCAGCCCGAACTGCCAAGCCATGTCTTCGCTGGACCGGAAACAAGCATACTGGGACCGGTTGCGGGTTCAAAACCCTCATCAGCCAGGCTATCTTGAATCCAGTGGCAAAGTGAGCAAGGGACCCACGTCTGGGCATACCCTGCCAACTTAGGGCGAACAAAGCGATACCAAAGGGGATGATGGACGGAGCGTTAGAGCAAATCAAACACTCACCCCCAGTCAACTGATCTGGGTTTAATCCATCATCATTCTTTAGCTCACTCCACCACCCCAGTTCAGACATGGCCATATGCAAATCAGTCTGACCCTGTGCCTCATGGGAACAGTCCAGCCCAAACTGCCAAGCCATGTCTTCCCTGGACCGGAAACAAGCATCCTGGGACCGGTTTCGGGTTCAAAACCCTCATCAGGCAGGCTATCTTGAATCCAGTGGCAAAGTGAGCAAGGGACCCACGTCTGGGCATACCCTGCCAACTTAGGGCGAACAAAGCGATACCAAAGGGGATGATGGACGGAGCGTTAGAGCAAATCAAACACTCACCCCCAGTCAACTTATCTGGGTTAAATCCATCATCATTCTTTAGCTCACTCCACCACCCCAGTTCAGACATGGCCATATGCAAATCAGTCTGACCCTGTGCCTCATGGGAACAGTCCAGCCCGAACTGCCAAGCCGTGTCCGGAAACAAGCATCCTGGGACCGGTGGATTTACACTCGGCTAGAATCGTTTTTGCTCCTAGTGAAAGGCCCAGTAATAACAGGTCCTTTTCAGGCTGTGGTAAGGGGAGTGGTTTGGGCATTAGCCCTAAGGTTGTTGTTAGGAAGACAATCTTGAAAGGAATCTTGAAGATGTCTTCTATCATGTTTGGTAGTCCAGTCCAGAAGGGGTGAGTTAGTTTACACATGAGACACGTGTTCAAGGGATCCTGTCCCCTCCCCACAACACCAACAAACGTCCAAAGCAAGTAGGCCTAGTTTATGGAGCCTGGAAGGGGTCCAGTATGTCTTGTGTATAGACCAGAATCTGGATTGAGCAAGTGGTACGGTGATCTTTGCCCATGAAGGTATATCGCCAAATTCTACTCTACACTCCGTCCGTAAAGTGGGACGTTTGAGAGGGTGGGATGAGAGGCTGCCACTTCTTTATTATACTTTTAGATAGCGAGATCTTAGGTGGTTCTAATAGTTTATATAAATGTGAAGCAGAGTGTTCTAATCTCCTAAAATTGCCCAGTAAACTGGTGAGATCAGGGGTGTGCGGGTGAGGCAGTTTCCGTATGACACTCTGGGGCATATTTACAAGCCCCTTGCGCCACTTTTGCGCCGCCGTTGCGTCACGCATGTGACGCAGCGGCGACGCAAACCATGCGCCGCGTTGCGCTATATTTACAACGTGACGCATCTAGGGAGATGCGTCACGTAGTAAACCCCTGCGCCACATGAAACCTGCGTCAGGTTTCATGTGGGCGTACCGGCGCAGGGGGCGTTCCGGGGCAGGAACGCCTCGGAAAAGTGACGTAGTGAAATCTACAAGATTTCACGCAGTCACTTTTCGAGCGCTGGTGCGTCAAATCCTTACGCCTGCTTCAAGCAGGCGTAAGGATTGACGCACCATGTTAGGGATAGGGAAGGTTGGAACAGTGCTGGAGTTGCGTCGCGCTTGCGACACAACTTCAGCACTGCGCCAACCTTTGCCCGGCAGATGCGTCACGCATCTGCTTATCCTTCCGTCACGATGCGCCGCATTGTAAATGCGGCGCATCGGACGTGCGCAAGGGTAAACTTGCGTGACGCATTTTCCCTGGCGCATCCCTGCTGATATGCAGGGATGCGCCAGGGAACGTAAATATGCCCCTCTTTATTTTAAAGAAATTATAGAATTCTATGTCAGGAAGGTTGTGGTTGTCCCATCGTGCAGAGAATGGAACAGGATTTGAGAATGTACCCAGGTCACCGATTGTGTTCATACCTTTGAGGGCCCACAGGTGCCAAAACAACGTTTTCCCTCTCATTTTAATCTTATGATTGTGCCACAGGGAAGCTAATAGTGAGCCCCACATGCGGCTGTTCAAAAGCTTATCTACTTGCAGTGAGGCTGAGATCGTGTCTAATATAACGGGTTGTGAGTGGTCTAGGTGCAGATTTTTGATGCATCGGATGGTTAATACCGAAGTTATAGGTATGGGGGTGGGTTAAACGTGTTCCAATCTACAACCACGGGGTGAGATTTTCTCGATCCCTGAACCACCAGGAGCTTTGTCCTGCCAGAAAGGCATGCAGATATCTTGGGAAGTCAGGTAGGTTAATGCTATCCCTCTTCCTGTTCAGTTTCAAGATGTTACCAGAGGGACTCCTGTGCTGTTTGCTATGTTATGCAGAGGGACATTTCATAGCAGTTCGCATTGGGCTGTTTTTTTTAGCTTACTTTGGATTAATCACCTTATGTACTGGCAGAGGAGAGCTAGAATCTTATTGGATGCTGCTCCTCTGTCATCACAAGCAATGGGACGTGACATGCATATAAATCACGTTTTGAATGTCCCGTATCTCTAATAGCTGTGACCCAGATAATAAACCTGGTGTCACAAGAGTTCTTTCCTTTTCTAGTGGCAGAAGTGGAAACCATCTTCGTAGGGAATCCTGTTACCGCAGGATCTAAGTACATGAGTGGTTTACTATAGCCTTAGAGCCTGCCGTAGCAAGCTCTAATGGCCATTAAAGGCCCGCTCCAGCGTTGAAGGGCGGGGCCTTAAATGGCCGGTAGAGCACGCTATGGAGGGCTCTAAGGCTATTAGGACATTCCACCCATTGAAGGTAGAATGTTCTAATTTGCAAAACCAAGGCCTCACACAGCCCCCTCCCCCACCAAACCCCCTTCCTCTCCAGTCTACTGATTGCTTTCTCACGTGTGTGCTTCTCCCCTGCCCCGGTGTCTCCCACATGTGCTTTCTTTCCCCACCTTTGGCCCACTCCCCGTTGCTTCCTTCTCACCCAAACCACCATACAACCTTTGCCCACCAACTTATTTTCTAAACAAAATAATATTTTATTTTTTATTTATTTTTTGTGGAGGCGAAGACTAGGCTTCAAATTACTTTTGGCTATCCCACCTTTAAAAAACATAATTTTGCTCTACCACTTTTTCATATGTTTTTAATTACAGATCCATCTCGGATTGGCAAGTAAACGAAATATGGTGCACCGGTCATTTTGTACTACGCAAACAAAAGATGGACGGAATGCTGAATTAATCAAATATTCACCCCCAGTCAAGATATCTGGGTTACATCCATTGTTCTTTTGCTCACCAAGCCACCCCAGTTTATATCCAGCCATATGCAAATCAGCCTTGACCCTGCTCCTCATGAAAACAGTCCAGCTCGATACGTCAAGCCAGGTCTTCCCTGGACCGGAAACAAGCATCCTGCGACCAGTTTTGGGATATCACTCCTCATCAGCAGGCTAGCTTGAATCCAGTGACACAGTGAACAAGGGAACCACGGCTGGGCATACACATCCAATTTTGGGCGAAAAGTGCAACTCAAACAAAAGACGGACGGAATGCTGAATGAATCAAACATTCACCCCCAGTCAAGAGATTTGTGTTAAATACATTGTTCTTTTGCTCACCATGCCAGTTTAGACCCATTGGGATGAGAATGCCCAGACGTGGGTCCCATGCTCTCCATGCCACTGGAGTCAAGCTAAAGCAGGGTAAAGACTGATTTGCATATGGCTGGGTTTAATCTGAAATGACATGGGGAGCAAAAAACGATGGATTTAGGCCCTGATCTCTGTACTAGGGTGACCTTTTGACATTGTTCTGTCCATTAATTGTTCTTTTTGCATTTGTCACCCTGAGTGGGACAGGTATGCCCAGATGTGGGTCCTGTGCTCTCCATGCCATTGGAGTCAAGCTAGCCTGGCTGATGAGGGTTGATACCCCGAAACCGGTCCCAGGATGCTTGTTTCCAGTTGAGGGAGGACCTGACCTGGCAGTTCGGGCTGGACTTTTCCCATGGGGAGCAGGGTCAAGACTGATTTGCATATGGCTGGGGCAAAACTGGAAGGGTATGGGGAGCAAAGAAATGATGGATTTAGGCCCAGATCTCTGTACTGGGGTGAATGTTTGACATTGTTCAGCATTCTGTCCCTCAATTGTTCTTTTTGCACACGTCATTTTGTAGCCATGCATGCGTAATGACTCAAAAGGCACATGGCACAACGCATGTTCGCATCTTTAAAATAACACAGCTGCTGCAGCAAAGTCACTTTTTTTGTTTTTTTCTTTGGACGTGCTGCATAACACATTGGCAAAACCAATAGATCTCAAATGTGAGACCTATTGGCATTCCTAATGCTTATTTGATCTGAGCCTGTATCACACAGTCCACTTAAACCAGAAATCATGTCTAACTTTCATTATTGTATTGTACATTTATTTATCAATCCTTTCCCCGGATCTACAATATGTACAAGTTAATTTATCAGCAAGCCAATATTATAGCAGATCTATGTCCAGTAATTAAGCCTCTCATTGGAAGGTGATCGCACATCCAAGAGGCTTATTTGTATTCAGGGTTTTGCTCTTCGGTCAGTAAAACATATTTTCTTGTTTACCTACTTTAGCATTTTGTGCAATTCACAAATTCAAATGTCATTGTTAATAGAAACCCCTGCACCACACTATAGACATAGATTTGTGTCAAGAATTTCACATTTATTTGCTGGTTAGTAATTTCTCCATACATTGTTGTATTTCTCAGTCAAACACAAATCCCAGAACACTAATAAGAGGAATGCTGTATGACATATTTTGAGTTAGGCAATGCCAAATATGTGTCAGTTATGATATAAGTTGCGGCCTGCATAGTCATGTATGTAACATTTGCAGTTGTTAAATCATATCGCTAAGGTGCACTGTGACACTAGAAAACTTAAAACTATTCGCCTGATTTAGAGGTTGACGGATGAAGTAAAGGCAGTCAGGGTGGAGGAGGACTTTACATCTGCCATGCTCCTTTTACCCCTCCTGACAAATTTAGAATTTACCTTAAGTGAACTCACTGTGTTTGTTTGAACCGCACGAAAGTGCAGACATAGGGGGCACAACATGTGCCCCCAGCCACCATGCCCAATGGGCGAAAACCCATGGGGGCCCTGTTTGGGGCCTCCTCCCTGCCTTTCCGCCAACCTTTTCATGGTGGGATCCCTGCCATGAAAAGTCTGTTGGAAAGCCTGCACGTAATATGCATGGTGGTGGATCGGCACGGCCACCATTGTGGCCAGCTTCCCCCACCGCTATGGGATCCAGGATCCTGGCGATGGCAGTTGGCTTGTGTCAGGCTAGTTGTGGTCCGATCGCCGCACTTGTAATCGGGTGGGCGGACCGCCAAGGTTGCAGCGGTCAGGCCTCCACCATGAATATGGCGGTCTTGGAAATGCTGTACTCGTAATCACGCCCATAGTAACCAAACGCCAGTGCTGATGAATTTCTAGACCAGTGGATTTGTCGCTTTCTCACAGTGTCAGTTTCTCCCTCCACCCCTGTCTGTTTCTTTGTCTCCTCATGTGTTTTACTGCTCACCCCACTTTCTGTGTCTCCTTGCCACAGTGGCATGCTCCGGTGTTGCTCTCTCTCAATATCCATTGTTTCCATGTCCCAGTGCCCCTGTGTCTCCCAGTTCTAGTGTTTCTGTGTCATTCTATACCACTGTCTTCTTGTTCCAGAGGATCCTTGTCCCCATGTCTGCTGACCTAAGGGATGGTTATCCCAGTGTCCATGCATGCTTCCTTGCCTAAGTAGCTCACTGTTCAAGTATCCACGGGTCCCATTTTCCTAGTGGCCCATGTCTTCCTATTCCAGTTCAGTCATGTTTTCATGAGCGAATGCCCTCATGCCTACCCATCTCGGTGTCACAGCTTGTCTGTGGCTATATCCCCGCTTCCACTGTGAACATCTCCCTAAAGTCCTATGTCTCACTGCCTTTGCCTCTGAATCCCTGCGTTTCATAGTCTTTTTTTTGTTTTTTTTTTAGTTTTATATAGCGCAAACTCGACCCGAAGGTATCAGAATGCTTTACATGAGCACCAGTGGCATTACAGACAGACACATTCATTTTTCTTAGACACAGGGAGATTAAGTGATTTGCCCACAATCACAGGATATTGAGTTTCTCTGCTGAGACTTGAACCTGGTTCCCCAGCTGCAAGGCCGACCACTCTAGCCGCAAGTTTCTGTTGCCCCAGTTTGGATTAATCCTCCTGTTTGTGCCTTTTTGGCTGCCCCTATCTAGCCCAGGTTCTCCTATTCCTTTTGTCTCCTTGTCCCTACCCACACACGTTTCTTCAAGTTTCAGGTTTTCGTGTCACCCAATCCAAGGCACAGATTTTCCATGCCCTTAAGTCAGTCTCCCAGTCTCGGTATGTCCTGCTATAGTGTCTTCCCCAGTGTGGGCATCTCATTACACCCATGTCAAGGCCACCATGTCTCCTTGTCTGATCATCCATATCACTATGTTTGAGTCTCCATGATTGTGTGCTGGATTCTCTTTTCTAATATACCTGCCCCAGTGCTTCCCTGCCTCAGAGCACAGATTCCCTGATCAAGAGACCATGCCCTTTTTCTTAAAATGTCTGTATTTTTCCCAGCTTCCAGTTCCAATGCACACGTATCCCTATCCCATGTTGTTTTCACTATCCCTGGGTTCCAGTGTCCCAGTTTCATGCTCATCCCAAAATCTCTAGTTCCTAATGGTCTTATTTTGATATATTATAGATGGAATGTCTGTGTGTCACACCTTCCAGCCCAGTGTTAGTGTTTTCCTGCCCAATGTCCATGACTTCCTGTCCAGTTTCCAGTGATTAATATCAAACTCTTCTCCTCTCATCATCACACAAGTGCCTGGCAATGCCAGTGCAGCTGACTGAGGATGCCAGTGCGAATGGGTGCAGATGCATTGACTGCCAGTACCGTGGGTCTAGTTGAGTTGCAGGTGCCCGTTCAGTGCCTGTGTCATTTGGTGCCAGAGTAGCGTGGGTGCAGTTATGATGTGGGGTAACATTGTATGCTTGTTACATTGTATCCAGTTATACAATGCCTCAATCTAAGAGTACTTGTTATATTCCATATAGGTACCATAATATACCCTTCACCTATATTCTTCCCTGCATTACACTTATAACGGTTTACAGTGAATGACCTTTTACCTAGATACAACACTGCATTCAGAACACGGGTTTTCCCTAGTTCGAGATCTCATACATTATGCATGAGGATTCTTGGAAGCACAGCAGGACGACCATCTCCTGTATATTATCTATGTATAAAGTTCATGCCCAGCGTTATCCTTAGGCCGACACAGTAATACAGCAAGGTAGGACCCCTGGGGAGACCTATGGGTATATATACATCACATCTGGCTAAGATAGGGCAGAGGAGACCGAGACTTCCCGGCCGACACACTGACCAGAGACGCTGACGTTCCTGCATGCAGATACTCCAGCTCGCAGTGGTCTAACATCCCTTGCGGGGTGTCCAACTCGAGACCAGGACGGGGTCCCACAGTCTCTCACTTCAGGTAATGGGGTTGACTTTGTCCTAGAGGGATTCTTGGCTTTACACCTACACACATGCTTGGTACATGTAGGTACATCTAGTTAGGGAAGCATCGTAGGAGTATGCATCTTTTTATCATGTGTTTTATATACTCGTATGTATTCATGATTATTGTAAGATGGTAGATCTATACCATCCATTTACCTTTATAGTACTGCTAATCATTTATATCTTATACTGTCTAACGGTTGTTTCAGCTCATCTATTCTACACCAGAATGACAACTGTTCAATAAATACCTATTGAAAATGCCCAGCCTGTTTATTCTGTGTATATCTCTGAGACAGACTAAGTAAGCACGAGTGACTGAGCAAAAAGTAGTATATTGTTTCCACGGCCCTGAGGGATCAGGGTTGTCATGTTCGATGTTTGCCAAGAACTATTCTCTCCTTGGTAAAAAAAAGATTCTAGTGGCACTGTGAGCTAGTTGGTACAAAAGGCCAACATACCCGGTGGGGGTGTTCAGAGTCAGTCTGACACCAATCCTGCAGTGTATGCTGTCCGAACGTGCAGATCCTGTGTAGTTTTATAGGAGCTACACGACATGGCACCACCAACATTGGTTGGGTACTTATTTAACAGTAGAATCTGAGTAATTCAGTCGTGCTATTCTCGGAGACCCCTACTCACAAAACACCAGACGTCTAGAGTGGGTGGGCACAAACTCTGCCGCAGCTGAGTAGGCGAAAAATCCTATTTATTGGCTGTTGGTTAATCAAGCTTGAAAGACACTTAGTTCCTAAATTGTGCAAAACACCTTATCTTAGTTCGCTTGAAAAATTATTACGTGTTATAAACACAATGACTAACCAGGACATAGACCCACTAGAGCAACCACTGCCCCTCTTGGAAGACGAGGAAGATGCAAACGCAATACATATTGCGGCAAATGTTAGAAATGCGGTCACCCTGAAACTGCTAGCGCATGGTCTAACACCTAGGGGTGGCGTAGTAGCTTTCGTAATTGAGGCACACGAATCATACAGAACAGAGGTATTTTATTTGTGGGTTACATTCCCAGCAGCAAATGCAAGAACAAAAACATTTCATTTCTACACAGAAGATAAAGCACCAACGGAATATTGTCCGTATGAGAGGTATCAGGATACTGATACACGTTCCTCTCGTTCCTTTCAGGGTTCAACAAAAAACTCAGAGAGGGAATGATGGTCAGACAGACAAGAAGAGTGTACAAAGTCCAGAGACAAGCAGCACGCTCAAGACTATACTTCCAAAAAAGAAGATAAACCAAAACAAAAGCCACAGTTCAAAAAGAAGAAGGTTTCAGGTCTAAAGATCAGACATGCCCAGAATTCTTAGGACTCGACTACTGAACGGGGAATGGACTCTGACGATGCTAGACAGTGCGGCAGAAGTAACAATAGCTCGCCAGAACCTGATGGAATTTCTGGTGACAGCGGACTTGAATGATTGCATCACAGTGGAAACACCTGATACTATGGTAAGTGTCCCACATAAGTTATATGAAATAACACCCCAAATGGAGGGGGACAACCCCAGGAAAGTTAGAGGTCTCTTTTGGGAGAAACTGACGTTTGGCTATGACATTTTGTTAGCTGAACAAGATTGGCCACCAGCATTCATCATGGACTGCCGTAGGGGAGAAACAGTAATTTTACCAGCATTTTCCGACCCTGACCCAAATATCTAAAATATACATATGCACGGGAATGGGTGGTAGCCCTAGCCCCAGCATTATACAAACACCATGTTGGATGGGATGAGGATTCAACCCACCACATTATTCCATTAAAAAATACTCCAACTGCACAGAGGCAGTATCCAATAAAGCAAGAAGCTAAGAAACAGGTCAGGGAGTTCTTAGATCAACTTGAGTACCAAGGGGTTATTGAAACTTGCACCTCTAAAATGAATAACCCTTTGTTTCCCGTATCAAAACCAGACGATTCATATTGTTTAGTTTTCGATTACAGACATTTAAACACTTGCACTAAGACATTTGCAGATCAAAATGCACACAGTGCCGCATTAATGAATAACATTGTGCGGAAAAAATACAAAACAACACTAGATATCTCAAATGGATTTTTTTGCCAAAATATAGCGCATGATAGCAGGTATTTAACTGCATTCTCCACATTAGGCTCCCAGCGTCAGTTTTGTAGACTCCCCCAGGGGTATAAGAACAGCCCGGGGTTATTTTCAGCTAGAGTAACTGAGTTACTTCAAAATTTGGATGAAGAGGCATAGTCCTATGTGGATGATATTTATCTAACGAATGATTACCTGGAGGAACACTTGAACAGAGTAAACACCATAATTTGGGGATTTGCCTCTGAGGGTTACAAATTCAACTTTAAAAAATCGAAGATAGCCCACCTCAATGTCCTTTTTCTGGGATATGAGCTTTCAATTGAAGGAAAAAGCCTAGCAGCTAACTTTTAAGAAAAGTGTGCACTGCTCCAACCTCCGAAATCATTAAAAAACTTACAATCAATCCTTGGATTCCTGAACTTTGGCAGAACATACATTTTGGATTACGCAGAAAGAGTAAAACTTTTCTACGATTTAATAAAACCTGACTTTTCAGTTAGTCAATGGACACAGGAACACACAGATATCCTTTGTTCCCTACAAGCTGATATGATAGCTTCAAAACACTTACAGACACCCGTAAATGTACGCAAATTAGTGATCCGCTTAGTTGCGAGTCAATCAGGATACACCTACCTAACTTATAATGAAGGTGAAACAGTACCAATAGCATACATCTCACATTTGTACACAAATGCTGAGATGCGCTTTGCATCAACAGAAAAAGTTCTAACAGCAGACCATCCCCAAACCTTCTCCCCCCACACATGTCGATTGGGTCTAATAGTTCTGGGTATGGGAACATTCTCACCTTATTCAAGAAAGTGGCTAATAAAAGATTGCCAACACTGATTCCAACGCCAGCTCTAGAAATCCCAACACATTATAACCTTTTGTGTCCCTCGAGTGAAGTGATTGAAGTGAGTGAGGTGTGTCCTTCCGTGATTGCTATATTGGCTGACCTCCCCCTGAGTAATCGTTTTGCCCTTCTTGCAGATAATCCGGCCATAAGCGATTCACATATTGATAAGGATCTGGATTATGCAAGAATATCCGATACAAGGCTAAATATGCATCCTTCTCAGGGACCAAGGGAGGCTGCCAATGAATCCATATCTTCTTATTATGATCTCCAAAGGGAAATAGCTGCCTTAAAAAGTTCCATTGAGACCTTGACTACTCTAGTGTCAAAAATCTTTCTCAAATTAGAAGAATGTACCAGACCTCAGCCCTGCCCCCACTTGTGCCAACCCCACCCAACCATGTCAAATTGAGGATGGGGTCTGTATTGTCTCTCCCTAAGCAAACTGGCCACAATGCCCCGATTAAGAACACTGCCCCCCAGTTTGGCCTATTCGATTGTAACGACAGGGCCCCTGAAAACCCACCATTTGTCAATTGTAGGCCTCAGGAGGACCAGGGTAGGAAACTTAGGGGCGAATCTCGGGACCTAGTTGGGCATGGGACGCTGATAAAGCAAGCGCCCCAGGGTTTGAATGGAAGCTGTAGTAAGGCGACTCTTTTCTCCTATTTTCCCCAACCACCTCATCCTATGCATACCACTCCCCCGCCTACACCTATTTACTTGACCAATATTCCTAAGGTGGTAAACAACAGCTCTAGATATGAGAATGGAGATACTCTTAAAAACAAAGCTATACATTGGCTGAGGCATACCAGGGGCTGTGGATTTATAATAAGGGGCGATATTGTCCGGGCCAAAAGATATGTCCTTGATCACAGCCCAACCGATGCTATAGAGCTCATTTTAGTTAGTGATCATTTGATACATAATCTAGTGGCCTTGGAAGCTAGATCTTATCCACCACCTTTCACAAATATTCGGTTGAAGCTAAACATCCCTTCCATAACCGAACAAGTCAAAACTGCTCCCTTGCTTCCTGGGGATTCACCTATTTCAACACTATCTCAGAAAGATTGACTTCTTTTTTCCACCTTCTGCCAGGGATTCCATGTACATCCCTAGCATAGACTCTGAGCGTACTTCCCTCCTAGCACACACTTATCAAGAGGGCCCCTCTCAAGAGATCGTGAACACGTCCTCAAATTCACAGACAGCCCTAGATATTGTCACAGAGCCAGGGTCGAGCGATCATGTGCAGGCTAGTGGTCCAGTCACACCTAGCTATTCTCTAACTAAACCGACTCATCAAAATATCCCACTACCTCCTCAGGTTCACTATTCAACGTCTAATGGCAGGACACTGAAAATAGCGACATGGAATGTGGCGGCCATAAGGGGGAAACTTGATAGCCCCCACTGGCTCGACTTCATCAACCAACATGAGATCTGCCTTCTGCAGGAAACATGGAGCCAGACCCCCCCACATACATTCCTGGGTTTATGACTTTTCATCGACCAACCATTCCATCTAAACATGGACGACTGTCAGGTGGGCTGCTCACCCTACTTAACATCACACTAAACTGTGATGTTAAGGAGTTGGACACCAACAGCTCAGATATTCTAGGGATTAGGATCAATAGTGGCAATGGTAAGTCCATTGTTATCTATAACGTGTATGCTAGAAGCACTAGAGGAGGCAGCTCCCCAACTCTGCACGCCCTGGATAATCTTTTGGAAGTTAGGCACGACGGCTAGCCCCTAATAGTTGGCGGCAATTTCAATGTCACCTTCAAGCCACTTGATTGGGTTGAGTCTCACGACGTGAGTGAGGAGGATAACGCGTGGATGGTACCACCTCTGGAGCTCAGCCCCATTAAAAAATGGTCGCAAGCAGCCTGGCAGCTGAATGCTATATCTCTAGAACATAGGCTAAGGGCCGCCATTGGGAGAACCAGCTCCGACAAAAGAGGGGGGATGACCTTTTGTGGACCGAACGGGGCTAGTAGGATAGACTACTTGCTAGTGGACCTGACCTTATGGCCTCTGGTACGGGATATGGTCATCATCCCGTCTTGTGAAAGCGACCATAACCCGCTTAGTCTGACCATCGAACACCCATGGGGTGAAAGGGGGAGGGTCACTCTGATCCCATTGAGTACTAAGGAGGTAATCCCTACTAATGACAAACGTCGGCTCAAATGGCCTGCTATTATGGTAGATGAACCCAAGACTAAACTAATTAAAAAAGATTTAGAAAAGCATCTGGAGATCCTATCAGCAGCAACCGATGACACGACTACACAGATTAGCTGTAGTATCCGGCATAGTGATTTTTTCGACCATCTGGCCAGTTATTTTTATGTTCATGAGCACAAGACCAGGACAAAACAGGGGAGACCATTAGGTTCAAACTTGTGGTTCAATATGGAGTGCAGGGTGCTGAGAGGGAGACTCTCTGCAGCTATTAGAAATAGGGACGCACTAAGGATACGAGAAGTCAGAAAGGAATATAAACAGGCTCAATCTAAAGCGAATAGAGAATGGGATGAAAGGAGATGGGAAGAACTAGGGAAGGCCATCCTGCATCCTGATGGCAGGGTGTTCTGGTCCCTTCTATCTAAGGGCAACTTTGAAAGATCGCCCCTTTGGCTAATAACATCCCAGCTGTTGAGTGGCACAAGCACTTTAGTGACCTGTATTCCCTTATCAACACTCATGACAGACCCCAGTTGTTCTATGATATAGGTCACCCAGTAGGTAACCTTTCTTTTACCAAAGAGGAAATTTTGTCTTCTGTAGATGCTATTATACCTGCGAAAGCCCCAGGTCCGGATGGCGACCTATTCCGTGAGGATAGGGACAACTGGGCAATATACTTTATGACACTGGCCAATGACAATGCTGGCGGGGGGAGGATCCCTGATTCATGGAAAGGGGCCGAAGTAATACCTATCTTTAAGAAAGGGGATAGGTCAATGCCCTCCAACTACCGTCCGATCAGCTTGATCGATTGTGCCCAAAAGGCCTTCTGCCGCTCCCTCCTGGCTAAGATCCAGCACTGGATGGATGAGAATGATATTCTCTCTCCACTCCACGAAGGATTTCGGCGGAAGACTGGCACAATCAATCAAGTATTTTGTCTTGTTACATTATACTGGAAGGTAGTTGTGTTGGGCAAGGGTAGCCTGTACCTTCCCTTTATAGATTTAAAAACAGCCTTCGACCTCGTGCCCAGGGATTTACTTTGGCGGGTGCTTAGGGACATGGGAATGCCCCTGGCAATCCTGGAAATCTTAATCAGGTTGCATGAAGAAAATTTTGCCCGGGTGAGATGGGGAAACCAGGGACAGACCACTGAGCCTTTTAAGATCCAGCGGGGGGTCCGTCAAGGATGTGTTTTAGCCCCAACCCTTTTCTCCCTGTATGTCAACCAGGTAGCTGACCTCCTGTGCTCCATACCTGCTGATGCTCCATCCTTGGCGAACCACAAAATTCCCACTCTATTATTCGCCGACGATACCCTACCGATCTCCAAAACTCCCATGGACCTCCAGAAATTACTAAACCAATTTAAGGCCTTTTGTGACGAGAGGGGCTTGGTCATTAACACCACTAAAACCAAGCTAATGATGCTGAACCCTCACAAATCCTTCAAGGGTATCTTGTTGTTGGACAACGTTCTGCTTGAGAGGGTCAGCTCATTCGACTATTTGAGTATCAAGCTGTCTGAGGGAATGGATTGGAAGAATCATCTAGGAAAGGCTTTTTTGAAACTTTCACAGCTAACCGGGGCTCTGAGGCGGGAGCATTGCCTATCATATACCAAGCCAGTGTCTCCTGCTCTCAAATTGTACAGCTGTAAGCCGTGAGCAGTGCTCTTTATGGGGCAGAGTTGTGGGGTACAGTAACTGCAAATGACCTCGCAGTTGTGGAAAATAAGTTCCTCAGGAATTTGGTATCCCTTCCTCAAAGTACTCCTCTCCTTCCTCTCAAGCTTGATCTGGGTATCAAGTCCATCAATGACCTTGCAAGGCTTCGCCCACTGTTGTTTTGGCACAGACTGGTCACCACATCTGATCTGGCACCTTATGCTGCAGCCCTTAACGAGGTTAAAAATTGGCTGGTCTAAAATCATAGATGTTCTCTTGTCCAGCATTGGTTTGCCAAATCAGGCTATTGGTCACCCACCACCCTATTCCAGGGGCCATTTAAACCGTATGTATTGGGCGTGGGTTGACCAGAATAATCTTCAGAAAAGACAACACGGCAGCCTAATAGATGCATTCATTGATTTGAAAACTAATCGTTACTTGGAGAGCTATTTTGACATCATCAAGGTGCCAGCTGACAGGAAACTGTATACACAGTGTAGGCACAGTAGCTTACCAATTAACGCCTTTACTAACTCTTGGCAGAATAACAAATCCCAACCTAAGGGCTGTCCTTCCTGCTCATGTGCACAGGAATCTATAGGCCTTGTCTTTTTGCCTGCACAGCCTATGCAAAACCAAGGAGTAAATGGTCAACTCCTGTGTGCAGGCAATTAGGGATTCGAAGCTCCAAAGACGCCTTACGGATATTAAAGTCAGATGCTAGACCCCTTTTCGCCTGCACCAATGTGAAATTCTTGGGCCATTTTTGGGCGATTAGAAGAAGGGCGCAGCTATCACTGTTGTCTGGCCCTGATTGAATAATGGAGACTGTATTGACCAGACAAGTGCGTCTCAATCCCCAATGAGATATTTTTTTATATTGTAAATAGCTGATTTTATTTCTATATTTTATGTATTTTAAATGTTGTCTATTGTCGATTCTGAACAAGGGCATTATCTAGGTATAAGGGGTAACTAACCCTAGTTGTTCAATGTATCAGCTGTAATTCTGATAATTGACTTGTACAATATTTGCTAGTGCACCAGCAATTTAACTTTAGCTTTTTAACTGTTGTGGCCTTATAGCCCTGCTTGCTTTGTCAGAGTGTTCTCAACTATGTATTATCCGGGAAATGAATTATTCTTGCCTTTCTACGCTGGTTTATCATGTCAATTTGTGTTCTTTTTTTATCTATTTATGGCCCATTTGTCCCCTGAATGCTCCTTTTAACTCAGTATGTACTAATTGTGAACTGTGTGGTTGTTTCATTTATGGTTTTACCAACCGAAATAAAGAATTTGATGATGATGACTGCTGTAGTGAGAGAAAGAGCACTGGCTCAAGGGAAGCGTATAATTGTCGTTACCCCAATTCCAGCCTTAGAGGCTGCGACAAAGGCAAGCGTTCCCAACGCAAAAGCCTTACATCCAAGATGGATACAATGGGCTAATTCTCTCACTGCAACAGATGTAGAATACAGGTACGACCCAAGTCTAAAAACACAAGCATTTCTGCAATACGAACAAGAATATCCTCCAACAAATGAAATAATGCCTCTGGATCAGTATGAATATATAATTTACACTGACGGCTCTGCTCAGCAGGCCAAAGGAATTAATCAGCAATACAGCGCCGCGTGTGCTAACGTTAAAGGACGCATACAGGATGGAAAGTTTAATCCGAGTTGTACAAAAATGCAGTCTGTAGGAGACTGCACGGCTCAACTGGCAGAATTAAAAGCACTGTTGCTGGCACTGGTAAATACGGATCAAGAATTCCCCACACTAATCGTGTGTGATTCCTTTTACTGTGTGCAGTCATACAATGAATATTTACACCACTGGGGACAAAATGGGTTCAAAGATGCAAAAGGTGGCACAATTAAGCACAAAACGCTATGGGAACAGGTAGTGGAGTTGAAAAACGAACTACCAAGGGCTCACGTGATGCACACACTGAGTCATCAACGTTATGGCGTTCATGTTTAAGGGAATTCATTGGCTGACGAAGCCGCAAAGGGGGCCGTAAACACGGCTTCTGTAGCTGCAATCACTCGTTCAAAAATGAGAATAGACAGTGACATTATGGTTGCGATTATTGCTACACGCAATAATACGGCAGTACCGAAACAATTTCCACTCAAGTACTCCTACAAGTTAGATGCAAATAATGTTCCATTTGCTCAGATTCCTGGAGTGGGGGATAGAGTAGTACCGAATATGGATCGCAGGTTAGGATTAATTTTAGCAGCACAAGAGGGTATAGGTTCTGTACACGCAGGAGTTACAGCGACTGTTTCTCTACTGAACAGTGCTACTGGTGGGCAGGATTAACAAAGCAAACTAAGGACTGTGTCTTGAAATGCGACATCTGTTAGCAGATGAGAGGCTCCACCGTAACACGTCCAGCGCAGACACTATTGCTAATATCAGACAAACCACTCACGTGTGTTTATTTGGACCACTGCGGCCCCTTACAAACAGATGGGGCTTACAAGTATATCATAGTTGCAGTGGATTCCTGCTCTAGATTCCTATGGGTGTGGCCCCAGCGCTCGGTTGACGCTCAACTGTTATAAAAGATTTGCAAGTTTTTATAGGGACATACGCAATTGGCACATTACATTCTGACCGTGGCCCCGCGTTTAGCTCTAGGGCTTACAAGGAAGCCATGGGAGGTTTGGGTGTAGCATTGCGGTACTCCTCTCCATACCATCCCGAGGGAAATTCGGTAGTGGAGAGGGAAAACCGGGACTTAAAGCAGTCTTTAACAGCTAGAGTATTAGGCTCGGTGTGAGTTGGGTAAAACATCTGTATGGAGTTCAAAGAGCGTTGAATAACATGCCAAAAAGCTCTCTAGGGGGTGTCTCTCCTTATGAGGTCCTATTTGGGACGAGAATGTGGGTACCTGATCTTGATTGTGACGGCACAGTGGCGGATGAAAAACCTTTTGACATCCATAAACATTTGGCTGTTTTACAGGAGCTAAATTAATCCAGGGCACTACAAAGCAATGTCCAGGTGAAGCGGACCGCCACTGGGAAAGTCAAGTCTGTCACGGCAAGACCTGTCTGGATCCCTAAAGTCGGGGACCTGGTAACAGAGAGAATAGCAGACAAAAAAGAATTTGGGCCATCATACAGAAAGCCTGTACCTTTCCTGGCAGTTGAAGGAACAAGAACTGTACTTCTGCCGCCTCTTGACGGTAAGAAGGAGAAAAGATTTGTCTCAATAGACCTAATTAAACCACGCTATGTGGCCGATACTGAGTAGTAGGCCGCGTGGACTCCGGAGTAACAGACACCCTCCTCTCGCAACTATACAAGAAGTTCAAACAGAAAGACTCACCACGTTTAAAGAGTCACCTGCACGGAATGATGGGCTATGCAACAATGCCATGGAATTCGTTCCTCTTGAAACTGAAGTTCAAACTCAGAACTTAAATGAAAGCAAATTTCAATTTGACCAAACACAGATATCTACGTCAACATGCCTCAACAAGAGCAAGCTACAGGTTCCACAAGACCTGCAGAAATACCGAAAATTGATCGAATTGCATCTGGCTATTTCATTGACTTTGATACCTTTTCATTGGATCCAAGTGAACCTGAAACGATGCCAGCCCGAAAAACTTGTCAACAGCGAATTAAGGATTTTTTAACTTTCTTAAAAAGACTTACCTGGTATCACCTTAGGTAGAACTCTGGGTAATTACCGGGATACTTTTCTTTCTTTTCTGGATAGGCTTAGTAACTGTCTTTAGTATGCTTATAAATGGAACTTATCTTCGAGAAAGCTCTGCAGCACAAAAAGTGAATGTGATTCTGAAACCGCATCTATCATCACATTGTGAAAAGAGAGACCTGTCATCAGGGAACATTACAGCAGTTCCTATACCTGACGGTATAGTGTGGGACAAGGTTGATTACAATATATTTGGCCCAACCAAACTTTTAAAAATACCACATTTATTTAAAATTTTATTAAATGATATCATTACCTCCAGTACATTTTCCGATGATTGGGATTATGAAACTGTAAATAATATGTTGTCTGATTTAGAAAAATCTGCTGCCTTTTCTAATAGTGAAATGTTGGAGGACCCATCAGATTTTGAAACAATGTGGTGCTATCAACATTATGGTCATCATTTTCTGCATAAATCTGCTAATCCCAGAAATGTTTTCACATACCACCAATGGGAACATTGCCCAACACCGCCAAAAAGGAGTTCAAAGACATTTGCACAAAAGTTTCCATAATTTTCAGGGTTTAACACGTCAGACCCAGCTTCATATTATTATAAGGTTGCACAAACACCAGCACAGAAAAATATGTTAACAAACACCAAACAGATTTATTCTGCCTCCTTTATTGCCCAACTGTCTGAACAAGGTTTCGACATATGGAGAGACACTATAGACTTAAAATCAGTCTGGGGTACTAGAGACTGGCAGGTTCAGGGAACAGAAGCGCTATTTAGGGCATGCCTTATTCCCCAGCAAATCATGTTTTTGAATGAAACGGTGCAACAAACGTCCTGTCTTGGACTAGCCAAAAACAAAGACTTGAATACACCTCGGATGCCCACACCATCACACACCGAGGATAACATAACATCGCAAGAAGGGATTACACTAGAGGACATCATACAATACAATAGATCAGACCCCGATTGGAAGGGATGGTTGATTTGGCCCACAGACACCAATAGATATCAGGAAAGATTCATGGGTAAATCTGAAGGGTTTAATATCAACAGGCCAGATCCAAGCTATGTACAGAGAGAACACCCAGGGGTAGTGACGTCATACAGTGTTGGGAAGTTATGCCTCGATTGGCTAAAAACCTCAACACTTACACATGTGAAACAACATTTATCCTTACTTACAGAGGATGTGGACCTATGGGATATTTTATTAGGTCCTAGGAAGCCACGTCATAAAAGTTTGTATTATGCTGTCTATAATGAGATTTGGAAAATATCACAAGAGGCCGCTGAGAGATTACGAGAAATAGATCGTATAAACCTAGAGAAAGCTCTAGCAGTGGTTGACAATGGGTTAACTACACTAACCTCCAGAATATATTCACTGGGCATCATTGAATCTTCTGCTATTGATGTACTAGAACAGGATTTGTCCATATTACAACACGGGCAATCACAATTGCGTTCTATTATGTTATTAAGCTTGACGCTGCAATCTTTGCGCGCAGGCTATCTGCCTTGGCGTTTCATAAACAGCACGTCTCTGTGTTAAAAGCAAAACGACAATCATGAACATTACCTGCGCCATCTTGTCTGGTGGAATTCTATGTGCACATAAGTTGCAGTCATTTTAATCTATCACAGCCATTTTGTACTCTGTTGGTCACCTTTGTTTCACCCTGCCCTTACTAGCATCCCTCTGACCCTCTGACCGACCTGGTACGTGTGCTGGGGGCTATAAACTCTATTGCCACAACAAACCTCAGCGCCACTTGCTGCCACAAACTCGTTTTTCCTCTCATCTCTGTTTTCAGGCAAACCTTTGGACACTCTACCCCTCACTACACCTAGTTACACAAACAGGTTCCAAACACCAAAAAGACTCTTGCAACATGATTTATTGCACTGCAAACAGCAAGACTTGTTGTTACCAACAATGGGACCTGTTTTTATCAACAGAACGGACTCTTAGATCTGGCCGGTCTCACATGTATTAGACCCTGAAGCAAGGTCCAGCTGCAAGATAAGATTGTCTGTTTGACCTGGGTGGGAAGAGAATTACTGTTGGGCTTGTGTGACAACCTGCCCGGGGCGGGGACCCCAAGCTTGTGTAACCATGTTGATCAAACAAATGCATTGTGTCAAACCTGTATAAAAGGAAGAGCCAAAGGAGTTATCAGCAGAACACTTCCCTCAGACATCCCGGTGTCTGCAGTTGACGTGATCTCCTCATAAGAAATAAACCTTTTTCTTGTCGTCCAGTTTCCAGCGCTTGCCTCATTATTTTGATAGCGAACCCAAAGTGAATTAGAGGTGGAACCCTGCACCGGGCAGCATTGAGGGTCTTAGAAGACTCGCTGCCTTTCACAAATGTTTTCTGTTTTCTTCATACAATCTAACAGAAAAACAGATAGAAATGGCTCAGAGGGGAGCAAAGTATACAATGCTGCGTATTGAAAAACTGGACAGATTAGCTTTTACAGTTGCAGAGTCTCTGCCGGTCACTACTTTTCAATTTTAATATTGCCTTGAACAAAAGCAGGCAGGCAGATATGAAGAAATGGGTAGGGAATTCATCAAGGAATCTTGGGAATTACCGTACAGAGTTCAATGCTGGAGTGGGGAAAGAGAAGTGTTTTTAAGCGGTACAAACTGCGAGAATACTTTAAGTGAATAAATCATATGCCAGGATATAATGCTTCATGGGGCCTGTAATGGTTCAGTAGCAAACTTATCCTGTCACTTTAGGGGTGCCCCAGCTGCCGTGATCACTCCAGTGTTCAGGCTACTTTCGAATGGGAGTTACTTGATGCTTAACGATCAAGGCTGCTGTGGGATGCTTCCGGGCATCGCATATCTGGTAACCGTGAGCTCCAGGGTTACTTGCTGTATGCAGGTATTGTTTCCACCAACAAATACAGTCAGGGAGGCGCCGTTATGGCTTTCATTGAATGTTTCATTAATACGGTTTGATGCTTTGAGCAGAATGAAAGCCATGCTTTCACAGAAATCTGTGCCCTTAACCTCCGCTCGAGAGACTTTTGATCTCCAGATAGCAAGATCTTCCACAGAGATACAGGCACTCATAAGAAAAACTGCCCCTTCCATTTTGCAGAAATGGTAAATCATATCTTTAACATGTATGATACGTCAGGCATCGTCCACCTATTTAAGACCATAGGTTCTGGACTATTAAGTCCCTTTCAGACGGTCCTCGGAGTTATACCAAACTTTATACACTCCGTATTTGGAAGCATATTTGGAGGGCTGTCGCTGATCCTGTTTCTAATAGCAGGTATCCTGATTGTTATTTTTCTGCTACGCCATGGACGTCCCAGTCACCAAGGAGAGGGAAACAGTACTCCTGGAGCAAAAATACCGTGATTGCATGGTACAACATCTAGGCACACCTCGCCTAAGAAAACTAAGTGCATCTTGGTTCTTGTCATTTAGACCAGTCTGGATGGACTGCATCTTACCTGTCCTCCGATGCCTGTTTTGCGGAGAAGAATGCGTGTTAGATCTCTGTCTTACACTCCCATCATGTGCGTAACCAGACGTTGATGCTTTACTGGACCCGATAACGGCCCATGTTCTGCAGTGTCCCCAGCGTATTCCGATGTTGATGGCGGCATTTCTAGAGCCACCACAGGTAGTATCGGCTCCTGTTGGTATGGACATCGGCTCCTCCTCTGACACCCAGGCCTTGGAGGGCACACAGGCTGCCCGAGCATCGGTTCTGGACAGTACAAAGATCATCTGTGCTCAATTGACATAATTTGCGAGGTGTTACAGGGACCGTGGTCTGCGGAGGCAGGCAACGAGAATGTTGCGTCTACCAGCCAGGACACATAAACATTTGACTCGTTTGGCCCGTCATGTGCTGGGAGAAATTCGACTTTTCATTTTGAGAAACAAACTGAAAATTGGCACTCCATAACAAAATTGACATTCTTTTGAGCATGCATGGCTTTCAAACGCTTATAGCAGTTCGAACTATACCTACGGACACATTAGGGCAATGGCTTGAGTGACAATTTCCTTCTTAAAATTTTTTAAGATATTTTAGAACTTTTTAAACATTGTTTTTAGCACAACAAGAACTATTGTTTAACCCCTTCGCTGCTAGGCCTTTTCCCCTCCTGTGCTAAGCCTTTTTTTGGCTATTTGGGGTAGTGCGCGCTTAGGCCCCTGTAACTTTTTGACCACATAAGGTATCCATGCCAAATTTGCGTCCTTTTTTTCTAACATCATGGGGATTGTAAAGGTACCCAGGGTTTGTGGATTCCCCTGGAGGGGACCCAGAAATTAGTCAAAATACAGCTAAATTTTGGTTTTTTTGGAAAAAGGAAAAAAAGGGCTACAGATGAAAGCGTCTTGATTTTTCCCTGCAAATGGCATCAAAAAAGGGGTTGTGGGGATGAAATCACCATCTTCCCAGCTTTCAGGGACAAGCAGACTTTTGTCAGAAAACCAACTTTCTTTACACAGTTTTGGCATTTTTCTGGGACATAGCCTATTTTTGCTATTTTTTGTGCTTTCAACCTCCTTCCAGTTAATGGTAGAAATGGGTATGAAACCAATAATGGATCCTGGAAAGCCATACATTTATGAAAAGTAGACAAAATTCTGAATTCAGCAAGGGGTCATTTGTGTAGATCCTTAAAGTGTTCCTTATAGAAACTAACAGTTAAATAAAGGAAAAATTGAAAATTAGTTGAAAAAAACAGCCATTTGTGTCAACGTTTTAACCTGTAACTTGTTCTAATATGACAGCTATTTGAAGGCAATATACCGTTATATCCGCTGGACCTTTCTGGTTGTGGGGATATATAGGACTTGTAGGTTCACCAAGAACCCGACGAACCCAGAGCCAATAATTGAGCAACATCTTGCAATGATTTTTTTTTAAGTACCGGGTATATAGCAATTATTTTGGGAAAATGTATACATGGAAAAATTGTTATGAAAGACACCTATGTATTTCTGAAATGGGAACAAAATGTAGATTTTAGAAACAGTAGATATTTGCACATTTCCGAAATTGGGAGTACCCATACTAGCATGAGAATTATAGGTCATTTTTCAAAATGACTTATTTTTTACACATTGTCTTTCATTTGGAAGGCAGAAATGCATCGAAAGTCAATAGGTAATAACAGTTGCTCTACAATTCTGTGTTACCCTAAGTCTCCCGATAAAAATGGTACCTCACTTGTGTGGGTAGCCCTTGTGCCCACAACAGGAAATGGCTCAAAATGCAACGTGGACGTACCACATTTTCACAATGAAAAATTACCCTTTTTTTGCAAAGTGCCTAGGTGTAGTTTTTGAACCCTAGCTCTGCCGGCACCTAGGGAAACCTAGCAAACCTATACATTTTTTAAAACTAGACACCCAGGGGAATCCAGGATGGGGTGACTTGACTGCCTCCCACCAGGTTCTGTTACCCAGAATCCCTTGCAAACATAAAAAATTGTCAAAAAAACCACATTTTCCCCACATTTCTGTGGTGGAAAGTTCTGGAATCTGCGTGGATCCACAAATTTCCACCCACCCCGCGTTCCCCAAAGTGTTACGAGAAAAATGGTACCTCACTTGTGTGGGTCGGCCTAGTGCCTGCGACAGGAAACGGCGCAAAACGCAACGTGGTCACACCTCAATTTCGCAGTGAAAAATGACCCTTTTTTGGCAAAGTGCCTAGCTGTAGTTTTTGAACCCTAGCTCTGCCGGCACCTAGGGAAACCTGGCAAACCTATACATTTTTGAAAACTAGACACCCAGGGGAATCCAGGATGGGGTGACTTGACTGCCTCCCACCAGGTTCTGTTACCCAGAATCCCTTGCAAACATAAAAAATTGCCAAAAAAAACACATTTTCCCCACATTTCTGTGGTGGAAAGTTCTGGAATCTGCGTGGATCCACAAATTTCCACCCACCCCGCGTTCCCCAAAGTCTTACGAGAAAAATGGTACCTCACTTGTGTGGGTCAGCCTAGTGCCTGCGACAGGAAACGGCGCAAAACGCAACGCGGTCACACCTCAATTTCGCAGTGAAAAATGACCCTTTTTTGGCAAAGTGCCTAGCTGTAGTTTTTTAACCCTAGCTCTGCCGGCACCTAGGGAAACTTAGCAAACCTATACATTTTTGAAAACTAGACACCCAGGGGAATCCAGGATGGGGTGACTTGACTGCCTCCCACCAGGTTCTGTTACCCAGAATCCCTTGCAAACATAAAAAATTGTCAAACAAACCACATTTTCCCCACATTTCTGTGGTGGAAAGTTCTGGAATCTGCGTGGATCCACAAATTTCCACCCACCCCGCGTTCCCCAAAGTCTTACGAGAAAAATGGTACCTCACTTGTGTGGGTCGGCCTAGTGCCTGCGACAGGAAACGGCGCAAAACGCAACGCGGTCACACCTCAATTTCGCAGTGAAAAATGACCCTTTTTGGCAAAGTGCCTAGCTGTAGTTTTTGAACCCTACCTCTGCCGGAACCTAGGGAAACCTAGCAAACCTATACATTTTTGAAAACTAGACACCCAGGGGAATCCAGGATGGGGTGACTTGGCTGCCTCCCACCAGGGTCTGTTACCCAGAATCCCTTGCAAACATAAAAAATTGTCAAAAAAACACATTTTCCCCACATTTCTGTGGTGGAAAGTTCTGGAATCTGCGTGGATCCACAAATTTCCACCCACCCCGCGTTCCCCAAAGTCTTACGAGAAAAATGGTACCTCACTTGTGTGGGTCGGCCTAGTGCCTGCGACAGGAAACGGCGCAAAACGCAACGTGGTCACACCTCAATGTCGCAGTGAAAAATGACCCTTTTTGGCAAAGTGCCTAGCTGTAGTTTTTGAACCCTAGCTCTGCCGGCACCTAGGGAAACCTAGCAAACCTATACATTTTTGAAAACTAGACACCCAGGGGAATCCAGGATGGGGTGACTTGACTGCCTCCCACCAGGTTCTGTTACCCAGAATCCCTTGCAAACATAAAAAATTGTCAAAAAAACCACATTTTCCCCACATTTCTGTGGTGGAAAGTTCTGGAATCTGCGTGGATCCACAAATTTCCACCCACCCCGCGTTCCCCAAAGTCTTACGAGAAAAATGGTACCTCACTTGTGTGGGTCGGCCTAGTGCCTGCGACAGGAAACGGCGCAAAACGCAACGTGGTCACACCTCAATTTCGCAGTGAAAAATGACCCTTTTTTGGCAAAGTGCCTAGCTGTAGTTTTTTAACCCTAGCTCTGCCGGCACCTAGGGAAACCTGGCAAACCTATACATTTTTGAAAACTAGACACCCAGGGGAATCCAGGATGGGGTGACTTGACTGCCTCCCACCAGGTTCTGTTACCCAGAATCCCTTGCAAACATAAAAAATTGTCAAAAAAACCACATTTTCCCCACATTTCTGTGGTGGAAAGTTCTGGAATCTGCGTGGATCCACAAATTTCCACCCACCCCGCGTTCCCCAAAGTCTTACGAGAAAAATGGTACCTCACTTGTGTGGGTCGGCCTAGTGCCTGCGACAGGAAACGGCGCAAAACGCAACGCGGTCACACCTCAATTTCGCAGTGAAAAATGACCCTTTTTTGGCAAAGTGCCTAGCTGTAGTTTTTGAACCCTAGCTCTGCCGGCACCTAGGGAAACTTAGCAAACCTATACATTTTTGAAAACTAGACACCCAGGGGAATCCAGGATGGGGTGACTTGACTGCCTCCCACCAGGTTCTGTTACCCAGAATCCCTTGCAAACATAAAAAATTGTCAAACAAACCACATTTTCCCCACATTTCTGTGGTGGAAAGTTCTGGAATCTGCGTGGATCCACAAATTTCCACCCACCCCGCGTTCCCCAAAGTCTTACGAGAAAAATGGTACCTCACTTGTGTGGGTCGGCCTAGTGCCTGCGACAGGAAACGGCGCAAAACGCAACGCGGTCACACCTCAATTTCGCAGTGAAAAATGACCCTTTTTTGGCAAAGTGCCTAGCTGTAGTTTTTGAACCCTACCTCTGCCGGAACCTAGGGAAACCTAGCAAACCTATACATTTTTGAAAACTAGACACCCAGGGGAATCCAGGATGGGGTGACTTGACTGCCTCCCACCAGGTTCTGTTACCCAGAATCCCTTGCAAACATAAAAAATTGTCCAAAAAAACACATTTTCCCCACATTTCTGTGGTGGAAAGTTCTGGAATCTGCGTGGATCCACAAATTTCCACCCACCCCGCGTTCCCCAAAGTCTTACGAGAAAAATGGTACCTCACTTGTGTGGGTCGGCCTAGTGCCTGCGACAGGAAACGGCGCAAAACGCAACGTGGTCACACCTCAATGTCGCAGTGAAAAATGACCCTTTTTTGGCAAAGTGCCTAGCTGTAGTTTTTGAACCCTAGCTCTGCCGGCACCTAGGGAAACCTAGCAAACCTATACATTTTTGAAAACTAGACACCCAGGGGAATCCAGGATGGGGTGACTTGACTGCCTCCCACCAGGTTCTGTTACCCAGAATCCCTTGCGAACATAAAAAATTGTCAAAAAAACCACATTTTCCCCACATTTCTGTGGTGGAAAGTTCTGGAATCTGCGTGGATCCACAAATTTCCACCCACCCCGCGTTCCCCAAAGTCTTACGAGAAAAATGGTACCTCACTTGTGTGGGTCGGCCTAGTGCCTGCGACAGGAAACGGCACAAAACGCAACGCGGTCACACCTCAATTTCGCAGTGAAAAATGACCCTTTTTTGGCAAAGTGCCTAGCTGTAGTTTTTTAACCCTACCTCTGCCGGCACCTAGGGAAACCTAGCAAACCTATACATTTTTGAAAACTAGACACCCAGGGGAATCCAGGATGGGGTGACTTGACTGCCTCCCACCAGGTTCTGTTACCCAGAATCCCTTGCAAACATAAAGACTTGTCAAAAAAACCACATTTTCCCCACATTTCTGTGGTGGAAAGTTCTGGAATCTGCGTGGATCCACAAATTTCCACCCACCCCGCGTCCCCCAAAGTCTTACGAGAAAAATGGTACCTCATTTGTGTGGGTCGGCCTAGTGCCTACGACAGGAAACGGCGCAAAACGCAACGTGGTCACACCTCAATTTCGCAGTGAAAAATGACCCTTTTTTGGCAAAGTGCCTAGCTGTAGTTTTTGAACCCTAGCTCTGCCGGCACCTAGGGAAACCTAGTAAACCTATACATTTTTGAAAATTAGACACCCAGGGGAATCCAGGATGGGGTGACTTGACTGCCTCCCACCAGGTTCTGTTACCCAGAATCCCTTGCAAACATAAAACATTGTCCAAAAAACCACATTTTCCCTACATTTCTGTGGTGGAAAGTTCTGGAATCTGCGTGGATCCACAAATTTCCACCCACCCCGCGTTCCCCAAAGTCTTACGAGAAAAATGGTACCTCACTTGTGTGGGTCGGCCTAGTGCCTGCGACAGGAAACGGCGCAAAACGCAACGTGGTCACACCTCAATTTCGCAGTGAAAAATGACCCTTTTTTGGCAAAGTGCCTAGCTGTAGTTTTTGAACCCTAGCTCTGCCGGCACCTAGGGAAACCTAGCAAACCTATACATTTTTGAAAACTAGACACCCAGGGGAATCCAGGATGGGGTGACTTGACTGCCTCCCACCAGGTTCTGTTACCCAGAATCCTTTGCAAACATAAACAATTGTCCAAAAAAACACATTTTCCCCACATTTCTGTGGTGGAAAGTTCTGGAATCTGCGTGGATCCACAAATTTCCACCCACCCCGCGTTCCCCAACGTCTTACGAGAAAAATGGTACCTCACTTGTGTGGGTCGGCCTAGTGCCTGCGACATGAAACGGCGCAAAACGCAACGTGGTCACACCTCAATTTCGCAGTGAAAAATGACCCTTTTTTGGCAAAGTGCCTTGCTGTAGTTTTTGAACCCTACCTCTGCCGGCACCTAGGGAAACCTAGCAAACCTATACATTTTTGAAAACTAGACACCCAGGGTAATCCAGTATGGGGTGACTTGACTGCCTCCCACCAGGTTCTGTTACCCAGAATCCCTTGCAAACATAAAAAATTGTCCAAAAAACACATTTTCCACACATTTCTGTGGTGGAAAGTTCTGGAATCTGCGTGGATCCACAAATTTCCACCCACCCCGCGTTCCCCAAAGTCTTACGAGAAAAATGGTACCTCACTTGTGTGGGTCGGCCTAGTGCCTGCGACAGGAAACGGCGCAAACGCAACGCGGTCACACCTCAATTTCGCAGTGAAAAATGACCCTTTTTTGGCAAAGTGCCTAACTGTAGTTTTTGAACCCTACCTCTGCCGGCACCTAGGGAAACCTAGCAAACCTATACATTTTTTAAAACTAGACACCCAGGGGAATCCAGGATGGGGTGACTTGACTGCCTCCCACCAGGTTCTGTTACCCAGAATCCCTTGCAAACATAAAAAATTGTCAAAAAAACCACATTTTCCCCATATTTCTGTGGTGGAAAGTTCTGGAATCTGCGTGGATCCACAAATTTCCACCCACCCCGCGTTCCCCAAAGTCTTACGAGAAAAATGGTACCTCACTTGTGTGGGTCGGCCTAGTGCCTGCGACAGGAAACGGCGCAAAACGCAACGTGGTCACACCTCAATTTCGCAGTGAAAAATGACCCTTTTTTGGCAAAGTGCCTACCTGTAGTTTTTGAACCCTACCTCTGCCGGCACCTAGGGAAACCTAGCAAACCTAAACATTTTTGAAAACTAGACACCCAGGGGAATCCAGGATGGGGTGACTTGACTGCCTCCCACCAGGTTCTGTTACCCAGAATCCCTTGCAAACATAAAAAATTGTCCCAAAAAACAAATTTTCCACACATTTCTGTAGTGGAAAGTTCTGGAATCTGTGTGGATCCACAAATTTCCACCCACCCCGCGTTCCCCAAAGTCTTACGAGAAAAATGGTACCTCACTTGTGTGGGTCGGCCTAGTGCCTGCGACAGGAAACGGCGCAAAACGCAACGCGGTCACACCTCAATTTCGCAGTGAAAAATGACCCTTTTTTGGCAAAGTGCTTAGCTGTAGTTTTTGAACCCTAGCTCTGCCGGCACCTAGGGAAACCTAGCAAACCTATACATTTTTGAAAACTAGACACCCAGGGGAATCCAGGATGGGGTGACTTGACTGCCTCCCACCAGGTTCTGTTACCCAGAATCCCTTGCAAACATAACAAATTGTCAAAAAAACCACATTTTCCCCACATTTCTGTGGTGGAAAGTTCTGGAATCTGCGTGGATCCACAAATTTCCACCCACCCCGCGTTCCCCAAAGTCTTACGAGAAAAATGGTACCTCACTTGTGTGGGTCGGCCTAGTGCCTGCGACAGGAAACAGCGCAAAACGCAACGCGGTCACACCTCAATTTCGCAGTGAAAAATGACCCTTTTTTGGCAAAGTGCCTAGCTGTAGTTTTTGAACCCTACCTCTGCCGGCACCTAGGGAAACCTAGCAAACACACACATTTCTGAAAAGAAGACACCCAGGGGCTTCCAGGGAGGTATGGCTTGCGTGGATCCCCCAACGTTTCCTTACCCAGAATCCCCTGCAAACCTCAATTTTAGCTGAAAAAATCACTTTTTCACACATTTGTGTGTGGGAAAGTGTGGCATCACTGGCCTCACACAAATTTCCTACCACCCAGCGTTCCCCAGGTCTCCCGATAAAAATGGTGCCTCACTTGTGTGGGAGGCCCAAGTACCTGCGACAGGCAAGGGCCCACAACGTAGTGAGGCGACCTCAAAATTGCCTATCTCAAAACCACCTGGTTTTGCAAGGAGTCACCTGGGTTTTAGCCCCGTGCTCGGCGGCCATCTAGGGAAACCTACCAAACCCACACATTTCTGAAAAGTAGACACCCGGGGGTTCCAGGAGGTATGGCTTGCGTGGATCCCCCAACGTTTCCTTACCCAGACTCCCTTGCAAAGCTCAATTTTAGCTGAAAAAATCACTTTTTCACACATTTGTGTGTGGGAAAGTGTGGCATCACTGGCCTCACACAAATTTCCTACCACCCAGCGTTCCCCCAGGTCTCCCGATAAAAATGGTGCCTCACTTGAGTGGGAGGCCCAAGTAGCCGCGACAGGCAAGGGCCCCACAACGTAGTGAGGCGACCTCAAAATTGCCTATCTCAAAACCACCTGGTTTTGCAAGGGAGTCACCTGGGTTTTGGCCCCGTGCTCGGCGGCCATCTAGGGAAACCTACCAAACCCACACATTTCTGAAAAGTAGACACCCGGGGCTTCCAGGAGGTATGGCTTGCGTGGATCCCCAACGTTTCCTTACCCAGAATCCCTTGCAAACCTCAATTTTAGCTGAAAAAATCACTTTTTCACACATTTGTGTGTGGGAAAGTGTGGCATCACTGGCCTCACACAAATTTCCTACCACCAGCGTTCCCCAGGTCTCCCGATAAAAATGGTGCCTGACTTGTGTGGGAGGCCCAAGTACCCGCGACAGGCAAGGGCCAACAACGTAGTGAGGCGACCTCAAAATGGCCTTTCACAAAACCACCTGGTTTTGCAAGGGAGTCACCTGGGTTTTGGTCTTGTGCTCGGCGGCCATCTAGGAAACCTACCAAACCCACACATTTCTGAAAAGTAGACACCCGGGGCTTCCAGGGAGGTATGGCTTGCGTGGATCCCCCAACGTTTCCTTACCCAGAATCCCTTGCAAACCTCAATTTTAGCTGAAAAATCACTTTTTCACACATTTGTGTGTGGGAAAGTGTGGCATCACTGGCCTCACACAAATTTCCTACCACCAGCGTTCCCCCAGGTCTCCCGATAAAAATGGTGCCTCACTTGTGTGGGAGGCCCAAGTACCCGCGACAGGCAAGGGCCCACAACGTAGTGAGGCGACCTCAAAATTGCCTATCTCAAAACCACCTGGTTTTGCAAGGGGAGTCACCTGGGTTTTTGGCCCCGTGCTCGGCGGCCATCTAGGGAAACCTACCAAACCCACACATTTCTGAAAAGTAGACACCCGGGGGCTTCCAGGAGGTATGGCTTGCGTGGATCCCGCAACGTTTCCTTACCCAGAATCCCTTGCAAACCTCAATTTTAGCTGAAAAAATCACTTTTTCACACATTTTTGTGTGGGAAAGTGTGGCATCACTGGCCTCACACAAATTTCCTACCACCCAGCGTTCCCCAGGTCTCCCGATAAAAATGGTGCCTCACTTGTGTGGGAGGCCCAAGTACCCGCGACAGGCAAGGACACAAAACGTTTTGAGGCAACATCAACATTGCCTATCAAAAAATGTTTTGGGCCCTTGCCTGTCGCGGGTACTTGGGCCTCCCACACAAGTGAGGCACCATTTTTATCGGGAGACCTGGGGGAACGCTGGGTGGTAGGAAATTTGTGTGAGGCCAGTGATGCCACACTTTCCCACACAAAAATGTGTGAAAAAGTGATTTTTTCAGCTAAAAGTGAGGTTTGCAGGGGATTCTGGGTAAGGAAACGTTGGGGGATCCACGCAAGCCATACCTCCCTGGAAGCCCCGGGTGTCTACTTTTCAGAAATGTGTGGGTTTGGTAGGTTTCCTAGATGGCCGCCGAGCACAGAGCCAAAAGCCCAGGTGACCCTTGCAAAACCAGGTGGTTTTGTGAAAGGCCATTTTGAGGTCGCCTCACTACGTTGTGGGCCCTTGCCTGACGCGGTACTTGGGCCTCCCACACAAGTGAGGCACCATTTTATCGGGAGACCTGGGGAACGCTGGTGGTAGGAAATTTGTGTGAGGACAGTGATGCCACACTTTCCCACACAAAATGTGAGAAAAAGTGATTTTTTCAGCTAAAAGTGAGGTTTGCAGGGGATTCTGGGTAGGAAACGTTGGGGATCCACGCAAGCCATACCTCCCTGGAAGCCCCCGGGTGTCTACTTTTCAGAAATGTGTGGGTTTGGTAGGTTTCCTAGATGGCCGCCGAGCACAGGGCCAAAACCCAGGTGACCCCTTGCAAAACCAGGTGGTTTTGTGAAAGGCCATTTTGAGGTCGCCTCACTACGTTGTGGGCCCTTGCCTGTTGCTGGGTACTTGGGCCTCCCACACAAGTGAGGCACCATTTTATCGGGAGACCTGGGGAACGCTGGGTGGTAGGAAATTTGTGTGAGGCCAGTGATGCCACACTTTCCCACACAAAAATGTGTGAAAAAGTGATTTTTCAGCTAAAAGTGAGGTTTGCAGGGGATTCTGGGTAAGGAAACGTTGGGGGATCCACGCAAGCCATACCTCCTGGAAGCCTCCGGGTGTCTACTTTTCAGAAATGTGTGGGTTTGGTAGGTTTCCCTAGATGGCCGCCGAGCACAGAGCCAAAACCCAGGTGACTCCTTGCAAAACCAGGTGGTTTTGTGAAAGGCCATTTTGAGGTCGCCTCACTACGTTGTGGGCCCTTGCCTGACGCGAGTACTTGGGCCTCCCACACAAGTGAGGCACCATTTTTATCGGGAGACCTGGGGGAACGCTGGGTGGTAGGAAATTTGTGTGAGGACAGTGATGCCACACTTTCCCACACAAAAATGTGTGAAAAAGTGATTTTTTCAGCTAAAAGTGAGGTTTGCAGGGGATTCTGGGTAAGGAAACGTTGGGGGATCCACGCAAGCCATACCTCCCTGAAGCCCCCGGGTGTCTACTTTTCAGAAATGTATGGGTTTGGTAGGTTTCCTAGATGGCCGCCGAGCACAGGGCCAAAACCCAGGTGACCCCCTTGCAAAACCAGGTGGTTTTGTGAAAGGCCATTTTGAGGTCGCCTCACTACGTTGTGGGCCCTTGCCTGTCGCGGGTACTTGGGCCTCCCACACAAGTGAGGCACCATTTTTATCGGGAGACCTGGGGGAACGCTGGGTGGTAGGAAATTTGTGTGAGGCCAGTGATGCCACACTTTCCCACACAAAAATGTGTGAAAAAAGTGATTTTTTCAGCTAAAAGTGAGGTTTGCAGGGGATTCTGGGTAAGGAAACGTTGGGGGATCCACGCAAGCCATACCTCCCTGGAAGCCCCGGGTGTCTACTTTTCAGAAATGTGTGGGTTTGGTAGGTTTCCTATGTGGCCGCCGAGCCCCGGGCCAAAAACCCAGGTGACCCCCTTGCAAAACCAGGTCATAATGAGATAATGTGTTGTTTATTTCTGCAGCGTGAAAATTTTGGCACAATATTGCAAGGAAAATGTGACAGACATTTTGAGGTTTGCAGGACATTGTGGGTACCATAACTTGTTGGGATCCACAAGAGAGATATCACCATGTACTCCCATGGGTGTTTCGTTTACGACAATATCTACAGTTGGTAGGTTATTCTTAGACGGAATGTACACCTTGGCAGACAGACTAAAAAGACAAAGATTACTGCACAGCCATCTATTCCTCAAGCTCACACACATACTGGTTGGATTTGGCACGAGGGCAAGTGATGGTTCAGTATATACAATTTTATTAACAAGAGATTTCACAAAAATGAAATGCACTGTCAATAATTGAAAGGACAAAAAACGGAACCAGTGACTCGCAGCTCGTGAGCTGTAAAGCCACGTCAAGGCCCCAACCGCTTTACAGGCCATTCACACACCTTTCATACGTGATACACACAAGACCATTCACACCCCCAGGCACGAAACAAACACATTACAACATTCACAAAAAGGGACAAGGTACACCCTGCTTGAGAAAGACAAAAAAAAATATTACTGCACAGCCATCTAATCCTCAAGCACACACACACATACTGGTTGGATTTGGCACGAGGGTGAGTGATGGTTCAGTATATACAATTGTATTAACAAGTGATTTCACAAAAATGAAATGCACTGTTAATAATTGAAAGGACGAGAAACTGAACCATTGACTCACAGCTCGTGAGCTGTAAAGCCACGACAAGGCACCAACCTCTTTACAGGCCATTCATACACCTTTCATACGTGTGACAAATACAAAACCATTCACACCACCAGCCGCGGGCCCATCACATTACAACACTCACACCAGCAGACAGCGCCATTCAAGGGCCCATCACTTTCACACGCCCACATTCCTAACACAGCAACCACACAAGCTGATGGATTGCGTGGAGTGTCGCTCGGCTAGCAGTGTGTGTAGTGACCAGCAGCAAGTCACTACTCACACACTGCCAGCCGAGCGCCAGTCCACGCACACCGCCAGCCAAGCGCCACTCCACGCACACCGCCAGCCAAGCGCCACTCCACGCACACCGCCAGCCTAGCGCCACTCCACGCACACCGCCAGCCTAGCGCCACTCCACGCACACCGCCAGCCTAGCACCACTCCACGCACACCGCCAGCCTAGCGCCACTCCACGCACACCGCCAGCCAAGAGCCACTCCCCGCACACCGCCAGCCAAGCGCCACTCCACGCACACCGCCAGCCAAGCACCAGCCTACACACACCACCATCACATTTAGGATTTTTTTATACAAAAAGAAAACACAAACAAATTGCAAATAGATACAAATCTACTAACACAAAATCAGAAACATTGCACTAATGCCAACCTTGAAACAGAACAACAATTCTTAAACATTACAGACCAGGCAGTTCACTTTACCACTCATGGTTGCTCCCAATAATTCTTTTGCTTGTGGTATGCTCTATAACAAGCAGGCACACACAGCCCAGGGTTAGAAGGACACTCAGGGCAGTACATACGAGTCTCCTTCCGCGTACCTCTTCGCCAACAGACTCTACATCTCCTAGTGGGAAAGTCTTTTGAGAGTGTAGGAGGAATGTGATCAGGAAAGTGGCGCTCTTTCAATCGAGCCACATCCTCCACCACTCCAACTCTAGGAACACTTGCCTGTTCCACAACAACAAGGCTGCCTATGACAGACTCCTGAAACTGAACAAAAGTCAACTTTGACGCAGGAGAACACTCCTTGAACACAACAAAAGCATTGAAAGTTGCTAAATTGAAGAGATGGATGGCCAACTTCTTATACCAAATGTAAGACTTACGAATAGCAGTGTAAGGTTCCAACCTCTGATCTACTCTATCAACACCACCCATGTGCTTATTGTAGTCTAAAATGCACACAGGTTTGCGCACTTCAGCAATCTGACCCCAAACAGCCACAGGTGAAGTACTCTCATCATGGATGGTAGTCAGCATGTACACATCCCTCCTGTCCACAAATTTCACAGCTAGCAGTTCCTCACTACGCAAGGCACTGCACTGTCCCCTCTGAAGTTTTTTGCAAACAAGCTCTTTTGGATAACCTTTACGGTTAGAGCGGATTGTGCCACAAGCAAAAGTGTCCACTTTGAACAATTCCTTAAACAATTGCACAGCAGTGTAGAAGTTATCAAGGTACAAATGGTGGCCTCTGTTAAACAGTCCTCTAGCAAGTTCCCACACAATTTTCTCTGAAACTCCTACTAAAGTGGACGGACAACCAGGGGGTCAATAGTGGAATCCCTACCAGTGTACACACGCAAATTAAAAACATATCCTGTCCTACTCTCAGACAACATATACAGCTTAATTCCATAGCGTGCCCTCTTGCTAGGAATGTACTGCCTAAAAACCAAACGGCCCTTGAACAGCACCAAAGACTCATCAATAGATATTTCTTTCCCTGGAGTATAGATCTCTGAAAATCGATCTACAAAGTGATCAAGAACAGGCCGAATCTTAAAAAGACGGTCACATTCAGGGTGATCTCGTGGCAACGCCAAACCATTATCAACAAAATGCAGCATCCGAAGCAAAAGTAAATACCGATCACGAGTCATAACTGCAGGAAATATGGCCGTTGCCATCAAGGGACTGGTAGACCAATATGAACCCATGGACGGCTTCCTTATCAAACCCATCAAAAAAGTCAAGCCCAAAAACTTCTTCATCTCTTCCAGATTTGTGGGACTCCACCGGGTAGCTCTAGAATGGGGCCTAAGTCTGGCACTGTTGTCCCTCAAAAACTGTTCAGCATACAAATTAGTCTGCTCAACAATCTCACCCAAAAATACATCATCCATAAACAACTGAAAATACTGTATAGGCAAATAATGTTCACAATCCACTCTACACCCTGCATAACCACTAAAGGCAGGCAACACCGGCTGCACCATGTTTGGATCAACCCAGAGTCCAGCACTTCCAGTAGGAAGCCTAGCAGCCCCAGGCTGCAATCCAGATGCCTCTTGCACCATCGGCACAGTAGTATCCTCCTCTAAATCAGGCACTTCATCTGCACTGAGAGTACCTTCATCATCCGATGATTCCATGTGGAGAGAAAACTCACTGCCTGAATCTTCCCCTCCCTCCTCTCCCTCAGACGCACTGTCAGTCTCATAATCCTGCTCAGAGGAAGATTCAAGAAGCAAACCAACCACCTGCTGAGCAGTAATTCTACGGCTAGCCATAATGCTTACTAATAAAGGTTACTTGTCAAACAAGTCAACAACAACAAACCCTTTGTAAAAAAAAAAAGAAATAAACAAAATGTAGCTTTATCACAAAGACCTATATACTCCAACACTATACCACTCACGTGACAGAAGCAGCTAGACTCACCACCACCTACTCTGCACAGACACAGTAAGGATCAACAATATCCCACTAAAAAAGAAGAAGAAAAAAAATTACACATAAGACAATGCAAAACATCGCAAAGAATTTCATGCTCTGAACACTAACAAATATGCTGCCATTATGGCACCACTTACAAAAAAATTCATTCATGCATGACAATAATACTCATTTGGAGTACACACAACAAAAATATTTTTCTTACCAAATAAATGCAATTACGCAAAACTGCAGAACCACCACTGCCGAAACCGCAAACAGGAATCAAAAGCTTTACACTAGAATAAAAAGGAGAAAAAAACATTACAATCACATATGCAAATAATGCACCAGTCCACACACAATCCACCAGCCAAGCTAAGGGGTAGGTGGGCCTAACAGTATAAATAAAATATTCACCCCCGTAAAAGGGGAGCAACCCTTGCCCTTTTGGCCACTCCCCAACACAAAAATTAAAAAAAACCCTGGTGCCTAGTGGGCATTCCTGCTGCACGATCACATGATCGTGCAGCAGGAATGCACAAAAGAGGCATCGGGGGAAAGGAAAACCCTTTCCTTTCCCTCGATGCCTCTTTTGATACAACTACCCCCCCCCCTCCCCGAGCCAAACCTCACCTGATTTCCCCGACGCGCTGGAAGCAAATGGCTTCCAGCGCGTCGGGGAAGAAAGGGAAACCCTCAATGATGTCAGCGCGCTGACGTCATTCATGGGGCGGGGGGAGGCAGGGGAAGCCCTTCCCCTGCCTCCCCAAAAAAAAAAACCTAACGATCGGATTCCCACGGGGGAGCGCCAGCGCTTCCCCGTGGGTGGTCTTATGACGAGCTGGACTCGTCATGAGCACACGAGCACTGTGTGCCATGACGAGTCCAGCTCGTCATAAGCACCGAAGGGGATAAAGGGTCAGAGCAGGATCTCAGCGGCAGACGAGGAGAAGGAACCTCCTGGTCACAGGAACTACACGAGCATTGCGCTCGAGAAATTCAAGGATGCAAAGACCTCCATCAAGGATTACAGCTAACTTTTCAGGGTGTAAATGGAGAGAAGCCACATCTGCTTAACCACGCTCACGAATTCTACACGAGAATTGCGCTCGAGAAAATGAAGGATGCAAAGACCTCCATCAAGGATTACAGCTAACTTTTCACGTTGGAAATGGAGAGAAGGCACATCTGCTTAACCACGCTCACGAATTCTGCACACCTGCCCTGCATATTTATCCAAGAAGATGCCACCGTTTTGTGCAATACCTCTATTCAACTGGAGTACTGTCTACTGGCTAATCAGTAAGTGTTACCTCGTTGGGTAAATGTATAGTGCCTTTCCTACACTACAGCTGCGTAAAGGACCAGAAGAATTGTCTCCAGTGACCTGTGTGTCTGTAACTTTGCCACCGCGCCGAAAGCGCCGGGGTCCTTTGAGTAAGCTGTCCATCATAGTGGGGAAAGGGCGGGCAGATGTTGCATACCGCTAGTGTATGTGTGGCGGGGCCAAACGAGCGGGGCTTCTAGGCCCGTTCACATGCCTCTTGTTTATAAAGGGTCAGAGCACGATCTCAGCGGCAGACGAGGAGAAGGAACCTCCTGGTCACAGGAACTACACGAGCATTGCGCTCGAGAAAATCAAGGATGCAAAGACCTCCATCAAGGATTACAGCTACCTTTTCAGGGTGTAAATGGAGAGAAGCCACATCTGCCCTGCATATTTATCCACGAAGATGCCACCGTTTTGTGCAATACCTCTACTCAACTGGAGTACTTTCTACTGGCTAATCAGTAAGTGCTACCTCGTTGGGTAAATGTATAGTGCCTTTCCTACACTACAGCTGCGTAAAGGACCAGAAGAATTGTCTCCAGTGACCTGTGTGTCTGTAACTTTGCCACCGCGCCGAAAGCGCCGGGGTCCTTTGAGTAAGCTGTCCATCATTGTGGGGAAAGGGCGGGAAGACGTAGCATACCGAGAGTATGTGTGGCGGGGCCAAACGAGCGGGGCTTCTAGGCCCGTTCACATGCCTCTTGTTTATAAAGGGTCAGAGCAGGATCTCACCGGCAGACGAGGAGAGGGAACCTCCTGGTCACAGGAACTACACGAGGATTGCACTCGAGAAAATCAAGGATGCAGAGACCTCCATCGAGGATTACAGCTCACTTTTCAGGGTGGAAATGGAGAGAAGGCACATCTGCTTAACCACGCTCACGAATGTGTGGCGGGGCCAAACGAGCGGGGCTTCTAGGCCCGTTCACATGCCTCTTGTTTATAAAGGGTCAGAGCAGGATCTCACCGGCAGACGAGGAGAGGGAACCTCCTGGTCACAGGAACTACACGAGGATTGCACTCGAGAAAATCAAGGATGCAGAGACCTCCATCGAGGATTACAGCTCACTTTTCAGGGTGGAAATGGAGAGAAGGCACATCTGCTTAACCACGCTCACGAATGTGTGGCGGGGCCAAACGAGCGGGGCTTCTAGGCCCGTTCACATGCTTCTTGTTTATAAAGGGTCAGAGCAGGATCTCACCGGCAGACGAGGAGAGGGAACCTCCTGGTCACAGGAACTACACGAGGATTGCACTCGAGAAAATCAAGGATGCAGAGACCTCCATCGAGGATTACAGCTCACTTTTCAGGGTGGAAATGGAGAGAAGGCACATCTGCTTAACCACGCTCACGAATGTGTGGCGGGGCCAAACGAGCGGGGCTTCTAGGCCCGTTCACATGCCTCTTGTTTATAAAGGGTCAGAGCAGGATCTCACCGGCAGACGAGGAGAGGGAACCTCCTGGTCACAGGAACTACACGAGGATTGCACTCGAGAAAATCAAGGATGCAGAGACCTCCATCGAGGATTACAGCTCACTTTTCAGGGTGGAAATGGAGAGAAGGCACAAATGCTTAACCACGCTCACGAATGTGTGGCAGGGCCAAACGAGCGGGGCTTCTAGGCCCGTTCACATGCCTCTTGTTTATAAAGGGTCAGAGCAGGATCTCACCGGCAGACGAGGAGAGGGAACCTCCTGGTCACAGGAACTACACGAGGATTGCACTCGAGAAAATCAAGGATGCAGAGACCTCCATCGAGGATTACAGCTCACTTTTCAGGGTGGAAATGGAGAGAAGGCACATCTGCTTAACCACGCTCACGAATGTGTGGCAGGGCCAAACGAGCGGGGCTTCTAGGCCCGTTCACATGCCTCTTGTTTATAAAGGGTCAGAGCAGGATCTCACCGGCAGACGAGGAGAGGGAACCTCCTGGTCACAGGAACTACACGAGGATTGCACTCGAGAAAATCAAGGATGCAGAGACCTCCATCGAGGATTACAGCTCACTTTTCAGGGTGGAAATGGAGAGAAGGCACATCTGCTTAACCACGCTCACGAATTCTACATGATGATTGCGCTCGAGAAAATCAAGGATGCAGAGACCTCTATCGAGGATTACAGCTCACTTTTCAGGCTGGAAATGGGAAGAAGGCAGACACCTGCCCTGCATATTTATCCACGAAGATGCCACCGTTTTGTGCAATACCTCTACTCAACTGGAGTACTTTCTACTGGCTAATCAGTAAATGCTACCTCGTTGGGGAATTGTATAGTGCCTTTCCTACACTACAGCTGCGTAAAACACCCTCGTGGGCATTCCTGCTGCACGATCACATGATCGTGCAGCAGGAATGCACAAAGAGGCATCGGGGGAAAGGAAAACCCTTTCCTTTCCCTCGATGTCTCTTTTCCAATCAAACCCCCCTCCCCGAGCCAAAACTCACCTTATTTCCGCGACGCGCTGGAAGCAAATGGCTTCCAGCGCGTCGGGGAAGAAAGGAAACCCTCAATGACGTCAGCGCGCCTCGCGCGCTGACATCATTGATGGGGGCGGGGGGAGGCAGGGGAAGTCCTTCCCCTGCCTTCCCCCAAAAAACCCGACGATCGGATTCCCACGGGGGAGCGCCAGCGCTTCCCCCGTGGTTGGTCTTATGACGAGCTGGACTCGTCATGAGCACACGAGCACTGTGTGCCATGACGAGTCCAGCTCGTCATAAGCACCGAAGGGGTTAAAAAAAAAAAAAAAAAAAAAAGTTTTTTTGCATACCAGTATCTATTAAGCCTAGTAGTACGTTTAGACTTTAACTATGTCGTCCATTCGGAAGAGGAGTGGGTGTTATATTCCATATAGGTATCATAATATAGGCCCCAGTAACTTCATTACCCTTCACCTATATTCTTCCCTACATTACACTTATAACGGTTTACAGGGACTGACCTTTTACCTAGATACAACACTGCATTCAGAACACGGGTTTTCCCTAGTTCGAGATCTCATACATTATGCATGAGGATTCATGCATGCACAGCAGGACGACCATCTCCTGTATAATATCTATGTATAAAGATTATGCCTGACGTCATCCTTAGACCGACACAGTAATACAGCGAGGTAGGACCCCTGGGGAGACCTATGGGTGTATATACAGCACATCTTGCTAAGATAGGGCAGAGGAGACCAAGACTTCCCGGCCGACACACTGACCAGAGATGCTGAGGTTCCTGAGGTAGACACTCCAGCTCGCAGTGGTCTAACATCCCTTGCGGGATGTCCAACTCTAGACCAGGACAGGGTCCCATAGTCTCTCACTTCAGGTAATGGGGTTGACTTTGTCCTAGAGGGATTCTTGGCTTAACACCTACACACATGCTAGGTACATGTAGGTACATCTAGTTAGGGAAGCATCGTAGGAGTACGCATCTTTTTATCATGTGTTTTATATACTCGTATGTATTCATGATTTATATCTTATACTGTCTAATGGTTGTTGCAGCTCATCTATTCTACACCAGAATGACAACTGTTCAATAAATACTTATTGAAAACACCCAGCATGTTTATTCTGTGTATATCTCTGAGACAGACTAAGTAATCACGAGTGACTGAGCAAAAAGTAGTATATTGTTTCCACGGTCCTGAGGGATCAGGGTTGTCATATTCGATGGTTGCCAAGAACTATTCTCTCCTTGGTAAGAGGAGATTCTAGTGGCACTGTGAGCTAGTTGGTACAAAAGGCCAACATACCCGGTGGGGGTATTCAGAGTCAGTCTGACACCAAAACTGCAGTGTATGCTGTCCGAACGCGCAGATCCTGTATAGTTTTATAAGAGCTACACAACACTTGTATTGAGATCCTTGGTTAGTTATGTTGTGGTCAAAGTGTCCATGCCTCCTAGTCACAGTGAAGGTTCCCTTGTTTACCTGCCCCTGTGTCTCCATGCCAAACAGTCTGTGTCATCACATCTTTCTGTCTGAAATTTCCTGCCAAAGTTTCCATGCTTCTTGGATCAACTTTCTGTGGTTCCCTTTCCCAGGTTCCATGGCATTTCTAAACTGGTTTTCGAAGGCTTCCAAGAAAGGTTAATTTGTGACTTTAAGAAATCCCTTTGGTCAAGGTGATCAAATCCGAATGCTTGAACCAGCTGAAACTGAAACAGGTTCCTGTCTCTCTTTCTCTCACTCTCTCTCCTGCCCCCTCTGTCTCTCCCAGATCTGTCTCTCTGTCCATCTCTTGCTCTGCTTGTATCTCTTTCACAGCCTTACTCTCTGTTTCTTTCTGTCTCCTTGTCTTGCTTTAGCTTTCTCTCGCTCTCTCTCTCTCTCTGCCTTTCTGTATCTGTCTCTCTCCATTTTCCTCCCTCTCTGCCTATCTATACCTTTCAGTATCCCTCTTTTGGTCTCCCCCTCTACCTCTTGCTTGCTGACCATCTCAACATCAATCTCTATCTCTCTCTCTCCTATCATTCTCTCTCCCATGCTCTCCTTCTCTTCTTGTCTATCCATCTCTCTTTTTTCTCTTTGTATTTCTATCACTCCCTCTATCCTGCCTCTGTTTCTCTCATCCTCTCTCTACTAGACCTTCTCTGTCTTCCTGTCGCTCTCTCACTCTCACACTGTCCCTGTATCTCTATAGCCCTCACCAACATTTTTCTCTCTGTCTCTCTCACTCTGTCTCTCTTTGGATTCTCCATTGGCATCAATCGCTCTCCCTCTCTCTTTCTTTGCCTCTCTCTCTCTCTCTCTCTGTATTTTTCATATTCTCACCCCCTCCATCTTTCTCTCTCCTTCTTTTCTCTTTCTTGATCTTTGTCTTTGCTGCTCTGCCCCTCTCCCTACATCCCACCCTTTCACTCTGTCTTCCTTTCACTGTCTCTCAATTATTATGCTCATTATTCCATGACAACGCCACATGTTCCCCGCATGCATAACTAAGCAAGCTTTCCTGGATAACCTTGAGCACATCTGTGATTTTAAATTCATTACAATTTCATTAAAACTCAGGGGCTTATTTACAAGCCTCTGGCGCCGCCGGTACGTCCCTTTTTCCCTTATTAAAAGTGACGCACTGTAAGCTGGGGGAGCAGACTTTGAAGAAGTACAGAATATGAAGTCACTGCCATTCAGAAAATACTCTAGGGTCCACTATTCCATACTGCCAACATGTTAATCAATTCACTTCTTAGTAAATTGAATTGCTGGAAGAGCCTATGTGCTCCTTCTCTCCCTTGGATCAAGTGATCAAATTTGCC
>CAWUFW010009239.1:600000-803018 GCA_963921515.1 Calotriton arnoldi | reverse complement strand
TGTCGCCACGTTCAGTTACACATGTGCTAGGAGTCGATGCCCCTGGGAGGCAGTGTTTTAGGGTTTAGGGTAGTGCAGTGGTGTTTGGGTAGTGTAGGGGGTCGTGCTGGGGGTAGTGTTTTAGGGTTTAGGGTAGTGCAGTGGTGTTTGGGTAGTGTAGGGGGTCGTGCTGGGGGTAGTGTTTTAGGGTTTAGGGTAGTGCAGTGGTGTTTGGGTAGTGTAGGGGGTCGTGCTGGGGGTAGTGTTTTAGGGTTTAGGGTAGTGCAGTGGTGTTTGTGTAGTGTAGGGGTCGTGCTGGGGGTAGTGTTTTAGGGTTTAGGGTAGTGCAGTGGTGTTTGGGTAGTGTAGGGGGTCGTGCTGGGGGTAGTGTTTTAGGGTTTAGGGTAGTGCAGTGGTGTTTGGGTAGTGTAGGGGGTCATGCTGGGGGTAGTGTTTTAGGGTTTAGGGTAGTGCAGTGGTGTTTGGGTAGTGTAGGGGGTCGTGCTGGGGTAGTGTTTTAGGGTTTAGGGTAGTGCAGTGGTGTTTGGGTAGTGTAGGGGGTCGTGCTGGGGGTAGTGTTTTAGGGTTTAGGGTAGTGCAGTGGTGTTTGGGTAGTGTAGGGGGTCGTGCTGGGGGTAGTGTTTTAGGGTTTAGGGTAGTGCAGTGGTGTTTGTGTAGTGTAGGGGGTCGTGCTGGGGGTAGTGTTTAGGGTTTAGGGTAGTGCAGTGGTGTTTGGGTAGTGTAGGGGGTCGTGCTGGGGGTAGTGTTTTAGGGTTTAGGGTAGTGCAGTGGTGTTTGGGTAGTGTAGGGGGTCGTGCTGGGGGTAGTGTTTTAGGGTTTAGGGTAGTGCAGTGGTGTTTGGGTAGTGTAGGGGGTCATGCTGGGGGTAGTGTTTTAGGGTTTAGGGTAGTGCAGTGGTGTTTGGGTAGTGTAGGGGGTCGTGCTGGGGGTAGTGTTTTAGGGTTTAGGGTAGTGCAGTGGTGTTTGTGTAGTGTAGGGGGTCGTGCTGGGGGTAGTGTTTTAGGGTTTAGGGTAGTGCAGTGGTGTTTGTGTAGTGTAGGGGGTCGTGCTGGGGGTAGTGTTTTAGGGTTTAGGGTAGTGCAGTGGTGTTTGGGTAGTGTAGGGGTCGTGCTGGGGGTAGTGTTTTAGGGTTTAGGGTAGTGCAGTGGTGTTTGTGTAGTGTAGGGGTCGTGCTGGGGGTAGTGTTTTAGGGTTTAGGGTAGTGCAGTGGTGTTTGGGTAGTGTAGGGGGTCGTGCTGGGGGTAGTGTTTTAGGGTTTAGGGTAGTGCAGTGGTGTTTGTGTAGTGTAGGGGGTCGTGCTGGGGGTAGTGTTTTAGGGTTTAGGGTAGTGCAGTGGTGTTTGGGTAGTGTAGGGGGTCGTGCTGGGGGTAGTGTTTTAGGGTTTAGGGTAGTGCAGTGGTGTTTGGGTAGTGTAGGGGGTCGTGCTGGGGGTAGTGTTTTAGGGTTTAGGGTAGTGCAGTGGTGTTTGTGTAGTGTAGGGGGTCGTGCTGGGGGTAGTGTTTTAGGGTTTAGGGTAGTGCAGTGGTGTTTGTGTAGTGTAGGGGGTCGTGCTGGGGGTAGTGTTTTAGGGTTTAGGGTAGTGCAGTGGTGTTTGTGTAGTGTAGGGGGTCGTGCTGGGGGTAGTGTTTTAGGGTTTAGGGTAGTGCAGTGGTGCTTGTGTAGTGTAGGGGGTGTGCTGGGGTAGTGTTTTAGGGTTTAGGGTAGTGCAGTGGTGTTTGTGTAGTGTAGGGGGTCGTGCTGGGGGTAGTGTTTTAGGGTTTAGGGTAGTGCAGTGGTGTTTGTGTAGTGTAGGGGGTATGCTGGGGTAGTGTTTTAGGGTTTAGGGTAGTGCAGTGGTGTTTGGGTAGTGTAGGGGGTCGTGCTGGGGGTAGTGTTTTAGGGTTTAGGGTAGTGCAGTGGTGTTTGGGTAGTGTAGGGGGTCGTGCTGGGGGTAGTGTTTTAGGGTTTAGGGTAGTGCAGTGGTGTTTGGGTAGTGTAGGGGGTCGTGCTGGGGGTAGTGTTTTAGGGTTTAGGGTAGTGCAGTGGTGTTTGTGTAGTGTAGGGGTCGTGCTGGGGGTAGTGTTTTAGGGTTTAGGGTAGTGCAGTGGTGTTTGTGTAGTGTAGGGGGTCGTGCTGGGGGTAGTGTTTTAGGGTTTAGGGTAGTGCAGTGGTGTTTGTGTAGTGTAGGGGGTCGTGCTGGGGGTAGTGTTTTAGGGTTTAGGGTAGTGCAGTGGTGTTTGTGTAGTGTAGGGGGTCGTGCTGGGGGTAGTGTTTTAGGGTTTAGGGTAGTGCAGTGGTGTTTGGGTAGTGTAGGGGGTCGTGCTGGGGGTAGTGTTTTAGGGTTTAGGGTAGTGCAGTGGTGTTTGTGGTAGTGTAGGGGGTCGTGCTGGGGGTAGTGTTTTAGGGTTTAGGGTAGTGCAGTGGTGTTTGTGTAGTGTAGGGGGTCGTGCTGGGGGTAGTGTTTTAGGGTTTAGGGTAGTGCAGTGGTGTTTGGGTAGTGTAGGGGGTCGTGCTGGGGGTAGTGTTTTAGGGTTTAGGGTAGTGCAGTGGTGTTTGGGTAGTGTAGGGGGTCGTGCTGGGGTAGTGTTTTAGGGTTTAGGGTAGTGCAGTGGTGTTTGGGTAGTGTAGGGGGTCGTGCTGGGGGTAGTGTTTTAGGGTTTAGGGTAGTGCAGTGGTGTTTGGGTAGTGTAGGGGGTCGTGCTGGGGGTAGTGTTTTAGGGTTTAGGGTAGTGCAGTGGTGTTTGGAGTAGTGTAGGGGGTCGTGCTGGGGGTAGTGTTTTAGGGTTTAGGGTAGTGCAGTGGTGTTTGTGTAGTGTAGGGGGTCGTGCTGGGGGTAGTGTTTTAGGGTTTAGGGTAGTGCAGTGGTGTTTGGGTAGTGTAGGGGGTCGTGCTGGGGGTAGTGTTTTAGGGTTTAGGGTAGTGCAGTGGTGTTTGGGTAGTGTAGGGGGTCGTGCTGGGGGTAGTGTTTTAGGGTTTAGGGTAGTGCAGTGGTGTTTGGGTAGTGTAGGGGGTCGTGCTGGGGGTAGTGTTTTAGGGTTTAGGGTAGTGCAGTGGTGTTTGGGTAGTGTAGGGGGTCGTGCTGGGGGTAGTGTTTTAGGGTTTAGGGTAGTGCAGTGGTGTTTGGGTAGTGTAGGGGGTCGTGCTGGGGGTAGTGTTTTAGGGTTTAGGGTAGTGCAGTGGTGTTTGTGTAGTGTAGGGGGTCGTGCTGGGGGTAGTGTTTTAGGGTTTAGGGTAGTGCAGTGGTGTTTGGGTAGTGTAGGGGGTCGTGCTGGGGGTAGTGTTTTAGGGTTTAGGGTAGTGCAGTGGTGTTTGTGTAGTGTAGGGGGTCGTGCTGGGGGTAGTATTTTAGGGTTTAGGGTAGTGCAGTGGTGTTTGGGTAGTGTAGGGGGTCGTGCTGGGGTAGTGTTTTAGGGTTTAGGGTAGTGCAGTGGTGTTTGGGTAGTGTAGGGGGTCGTGCTGGGGTAGTGTTTTAGGGTTTAGGGTAGTGCAGTGGTGTTTGGGTAGTGTAGGGGGTCATGCTGGGGGTAGTGTTTTAGGGTTTAGGGTAGTGCAGTGGTGTTTGTGTAGTGTAGGGGGTCGTGCTGGGGGTAGTGTTTTAGGGTTTAGGGTAGTGCAGTGGTGTTTGTGTAGTGTAGGGGGTCGTGCTGGGGGTAGTGTTTTAGGGTTTAGGGTAGTGCAGTGGTGTTTGTGTAGTGTAGGGGGTCGTGCTGGGGGTAGTGTTTTAGGGTTTAGGGTAGTGCAGTGGTGTTTGTGTAGTGTAGGGGGTCGTGCTGGGGGTAGTGTTTTAGGGTTTAGGGTAGTGCAGTGGTGTTTGGGTAGTGTAGGGGGTCGTGCTGGGGGTAGTGTTTTAGGGTTTAGGGTAGTGCAGTGGTGTTTGTGTAGTGTAGGGGGTCGTGCTGGGGGTAGTGTTTTAGGGTTTAGGGTAGTGCAGTGGTGTTTGGGTAGTGTAGGGGGTCGTGCTGGGGGTAGTGTTTTAGGGTTTAGGGTAGTGCAGTGGTGTTTGGGTAGTGTAGGGGGTCGTGCTGGGGTAGTGTTTTAGGGTTTAGGGTAGTGCAGTGGTGTTTGGGTAGTGTAGGGGGTCGTGCTGGGGGTAGTGTTTTAGGGTTTAGGGTAGTGCAGTGGTGTTTGGGTAGTGTAGGGGGTCGTGCTGGGGGTAGTGTTTTAGGGTTTAGGGTAGTGCAGTGGTGTTTGTGTAGTGTAGGGGGTCGTGCTGGGGGTAGTGTTTTAGGGTTTAGGGTAGTGCAGTGGTGTTTGGGTAGTGTAGGGGGTCGTGCTGGGGGTAGTGTTTTAGGGTTTAGGGTAGTGCAGTGGTGTTTGGGTAGTGTAGGGGGTCGTGCTGGGGGTAGTGTTTTAGGGTTTAGGGTAGTGCAGTGGTGTTTGGGTAGTGTAGGGGGTCATGCTGGGGGTAGTGTTTTAGGGTTTAGGGTAGTGCAGTGGTGTTTGGGTAGTGTAGGGGGTCGTGCTGGGGGTAGTGTTTTAGGGTTTAGGGTAGTGCAGTGGTGTTTGTGTAGTGTAGGGGGTCGTGCTGGGGGTAGTGTTTTAGGGTTTAGGGTAGTGCAGTGGTGTTTGTGTAGTGTAGGGGGTCGTGCTGGGGGTAGTGTTTTAGGGTTTAGGGTAGTGCAGTGGTGTTTGTGTAGTGTAGGGGGTCGTGCTGGGGGTAGTGTTTTAGGGTTTAGGGTAGTGCAGTGGTGTTTGGGTAGTGTAGGGGGTCGTGCTGGGGGTAGTGTTTTAGGGTTTAGGGTAGTGCAGTGGTGTTTGGGTAGTGTAGGGGGTCGTGCTGGGGGTAGTGTTTTAGGGTTTAGGGTAGTGCAGTGGTGTTTGTGTAGTGTAGGGGGTCGTGCTGGGGGTAGTGTTTTAGGGTTTAGGGTAGTGCAGTGGTGTTTGGGTAGTGTAGGGGGTCGTGCTGGGGGTAGTGTTTTAGGGTTTAGGGTAGTGCAGTGGTGTTTGGGTAGTGTAGGGGGTCGTGCTGGGGGTAGTGTTTTAGGGTTTAGGGTAGTGCAGTGGTGTTTGGGTAGTGTAGGGGGTCGTGCTGGGGGTAGTGTTTTAGGGTTTAGGGTAGTGCAGTGGTGTTTGGGTAGTGTAGGGGGTCGTGCTGGGGGTAGTGTTTTAGGGTTTAGGGTAGTGCAGTGGTGTTTGGGTAGTGTAGGGGGTCGTGCTGGGGGTAGTGTTTTAGGGTTTAGGGTAGTGCAGTGGTGTTTGGGTAGTGTAGGGGGTCGTGCTGGGGGTAGTGTTTTAGGGTTTAGGGTAGTGCAGTGGTGTTTGGGTAGTGTAGGGGGTCGTGCTGGGGGTAGTGTTTTAGGGTTTAGGGTAGTGCAGTGGTGTTTGTGTAGTGTAGGGGGTCGTGCTGGGGGTAGTGTTTTAGGGTTTAGGGTAGTGCAGTGGTGTTTGGGTAGTGTAGGGGGTCGTGCTGGGGGTAGTGTTTTAGGGTTTAGGGTAGTGCAGTGGTGTTTGGGTAGTGTAGGGGGTCGTGCTGGGGGTAGTGTTTTAGGGTTTAGGGTAGTGCAGTGGTGTTTGGGTAGTGTAGGGGGTCATGCTGGGGGTAGTGTTTTAGGGTTTAGGGTAGTGCAGTGGTGTTTGTGTAGTGTAGGGGGTTGTGCTGGGGGTAGTGTTTTAGGGTTTAGGGTAGTGCAGTGGTGTTTGGGTAGTGTAGGGGGTCGTGCTGGGGGTAGTATTTTAGGGTTTAGGGTAGTGCAGTGGTGTTTGTGTAGTGTAGGGGGTCGTGCTGGGGGTAGTGTTTTAGGGTTTAGGGTAGTGCAGTGGTGTTTGGGTAGTGTAGGGGGTCGTGCTGGGGGTAGTGTTTTAGGGTTTAGGGTAGTGCAGTGGTGTTTGGGTAGTGTAGGGGGTCGTGCTGGGGGTAGTGTTTTAGGGTTTAGGGTAGTGCAGTGGTGTTTGGGTAGTGTAGGGGGTCGTGCTGGGGGTAGTGTTTTAGGGTTTAGGGTAGTGCAGTGGTGTTTGTGTAGTGTAGGGGGTCGTGCTGGGGGTAGTGTTTTAGGGTTTAGGGTAGTGCAGTGGTGTTTGGGTAGTGTAGGGGGTCGTGCTGGGGGTAGTGTTTTAGGGTTTAGGGTAGTGCAGTGGTGTTTGTGTGGTGTAGGGGGTCGTGTTTTAGTGCAGTGGTGTTTGGGTAGTGTAGGGGGTCGTGCTGGAGGTAGTGTTTTAGGGTTTAGGGTAGTGCAGTGGTGTTTGTGTAGTGTAGGGGGTCGTGCTGGGGTAGTGTTTTAGGGTTTAGGGTAGTGCAGTGGTGTTTGGGTAGTGTAGGGGGTCGTGCTGGGGGTAGTGTTTTAGGGTTTAGGGTAGTGCAGTGGTGTTTGGGTAGTGTAGGGGGTCGTGCTGGGGGTAGTGTTTTAGGGTTTAGGGTAGTGCAGTGGTGTTTGTGGTAGTGTAGGGGGTCGTGCTGGGGTAGTGTTTTAGGGTTTAGGGTAGTGCAGTGGTGTTTGTGTAGTGTAGGGGGTCGTGCTGGGGTAGTGTTTTAGGGTTTAGGGTAGTGCAGTGGTGTTTGTGTAGTGTAGGGGGTCGTGCTGGGGGTAGTGTTTTAGGGTTTAGGGTAGTGCAGTGGTGTTTGGGTAGTGTAGGGGGTCGTGCTGGGGGTAGTGTTTTAGGGTTTAGGGTAGTGCAGTGGTGTTTGTGTAGTGTAGGGGGTCGTGCTGGGGGTAGTGTTTTAGGGTTTAGGGTAGTGCAGTGGTGTTTGTGTAGTGTAGGGGGTCGTGCTGGGGGTAGTGTTTTAGGGTTTAGGGTAGTGCAGTGGTGTTTGTGTAGTGTAGGGGGTCGTGCTGGGGGTAGTGTTTTAGGGTTTAGGGTAGTGCAGTGGTGTTTGTGTAGTGTAGGGGGTCGTGCTGGGGGTAGTGTTTTAGGGTTTAGGGTAGTGCAGTGGTGTTTGGGTAGTGTAGGGGGTCGTGCTGGGGGTAGTGTTTTAGGGTTTAGGGTAGTGCAGTGGTGTTTGGGTAGTGTAGGGGGTCGTGCTGGGGGTAGTGTTTAGGGTTTAGGGTAGTGCAGTGGTGTTTGGGTAGTGTAGGGGGTCGTGCTGGGGGTAGTGTTTTAGGGTTTAGGGTAGTGCAGTGGTGTTTGGGTAGTGTAGGGGGTCGTGCTGGGGGTAGTGTTTTAGGGTTTAGGGTAGTGCAGTGGTGTTTGGGTAGTGTAGGGGGTCGTGCTGGGGGTAGTGTTTTAGGGTTTAGGGTAGTGCAGTGGTGTTTGGGTAGTGTAGGGGGTCGTGCTGGGGGTAGTGTTTTAGGGTTTAGGGTAGTGCAGTGGTGTTTGGGTAGTGTAGGGGGTCGTGCTGGGGGTAGTGTTTTAGGGTTTAGGGTAGTGCAGTGGTGTTTGGGTAGTGTAGGGGTCGTGCTGGGGGTAGTGTTTTAGGGTTTAGGGTAGTGCAGTGGTGTTTGGGTAGTGTAGGGGGTCGTGCTGGGGGTAGTGTTTTAGGGTTTAGGGTAGTGCAGTGGTGTTTGTGTAGTGTAGGGGGTCGTGCTGGGGGTAGTGTTTTAGGGTTTAGGGTAGTGCAGTGGTGTTTGGGTAGTGTAGGGGGTCGTGCTGGGGGTAGTGTTTTAGGGTTTAGGGTAGTGCAGTGGTGTTTGGGTAGTGTAGGGGGTCGTGCTGGGGGTAGTGTTTTAGGGTTTAGGGTAGTGCAGTGGTGTTTGTGTAGTGTAGGGGGTCGTGCTGGGGGTAGTGTTTTAGGGTTTAGGGTAGTGCAGTGGTGTTTGGGTAGTGTAGGGGGTCGTGCTGGGGGTAGTGTTTTAGGGTTTAGGGTAGTGCAGTGGTGTTTGTGTAGTGTAGGGGGTCGTGCTGGGGGTAGTGTTTTAGGGTTTAGGGTAGTGCAGTGGTGTTTGGGTAGTGTAGGGGGTCGTGCTGGGGGTAGTGTTTTAGGGTTTAGGGTAGTGCAGTGGTGTTTGGGTAGTGTAGGGGGTCGTGCTGGGGGTAGTGTTTTAGGGTTTAGGGTAGTGCAGTGGTGTTTGGGTAGTGTAGGGGGTCATGCTGGGGGTAGTGTTTTAGGGTTTAGGGTAGTGCAGTGGTGTTTGGGTAGTGTAGGGGGTCGTGCTGGGGGTAGTGTTTTAGGGTTTAGGGTAGTGCAGTGGTGTTTGGGTAGTGTAGGGGGTCATGCTGGGGGTAGATTTAGGGTTTAGGGTAGTGCAGTGGTGTTTGGGTAGTGTAGGGGGTCGTGCTGGGGGTAGTGTTTTAGGGTTTAGGGTAGTGCAGTGGTGTTTGGGTAGTGTAGGGGGTCGTGCTGGGGGTAGTGTTTTAGGGTTTAGGGTAGTGCAGTGGTGTTTGGGTAGTGTAGGGGGTCGTGCTGGGGGTAGTGTTTTAGGGTTTAGGGTAGTGCAGTGGTGTTTGGGTAGTGTAGGGGGTCTGGGGTAGTGTTTTAGGGTAGTGCAGTGGTGTTGGGTAGTGTAGGGGGTCGTGCTGGGGGTAGTGTTTTAGGGTTTAGGGTAGTGCAGTGGTGTTTGTGTAGTGTAGGTGGTCGTGCTGGGGGTAGTGTTATAGGGTTTAGGGTAGTGCAGTGGTGTTTGGGTAGTGTAGGGGGTCGTGCTGGGGGTAGTGTTTTAGGGTTTAGGGTAGTGCAGTGGTGTTTGGGTAGTGTAGGGGGTCGTGCTGGGGGTAGTGTTTTAGGGTTTAGGGTAGTGCAGTGGTGTTTGTGTAGTGTAGGGGGTCGTGCTGGGGGTAGTGTTTTAGGGTTTAGGGTAGTGCAGTGGTGTTTGGGTAGTGTAGGGGGTCGTGCTGGGGGTAGTGTTTTAGGGTTTAGGGTAGTGCAGTGGTGTTTGGTGGTAGTGTTTTAGGGTTTAGGGTAGTGCAGTGGTGTTTGGGTAGTGTAGGGGTCGTGCTGGTGGTAGGGTTTAGGGTAGTGCAGTGGTGTTTGTGTAGTGTAGGGGGTCGTGCTGGGGGTAGTGTTTTAGGGTTTAGGGTAGTGCAGTGGTGTTTGGGTAGTGTAGGGGGTCGTGCTGGGGGTAGTGTTTTAGGGTTTAGGGTAGTGCAGTGGTGTTTGGGTAGTGTAGGGGGTCGTGCTGGGGGTAGTGTTTTAGGGTTTAGGGTAGTGCAGTGGTGTTTGGGTAGTGTAGGGGGTCGTGCTGGGGGTAGTGTTTTAGGGTTTAGGGTAGTGCAGTGGTGTTTGTGTAGTGTAGGGGGTCGTGCTGGGGGTAGTGTTTTAGGGTTTAGGGTAGTGCAGTGGTGTTTGGGTAGTGTAGGGGGTCGTGCTGGGGGTAGTGTTTTAGGGTTTAGGGTAGTGCAGTGGTGTTTGGGTAGTGTAGGGGGTCGTGCTGGGGGTAGTGTTTTAGGGTTTAGGGTAGTGCAGTGGTGTTTGGGTAGTGTAGGGGGTCGTGCTGGGGGTAGTGTTTTAGGGTTTAGGGTAGTGCAGTGGTGTTTGGGTAGTGTAGGGGGTCGTGCTGGGGGTAGTGTTTTAGGGTTTAGGGTAGTGCAGTGGTGTTTGGGTAGTGTAGGGGGTCGTGCTGGGGGTAGTATTTTAGGGTTTAGGGTAGTGCAGTGGTGTTTGTGTAGTGTAGGGGGTCGTGCTGGGGGTAGTGTTTTAGGGTAGTGCAGTGGTGTTTGTGTAGTGTAGGGGGTCGTGTTTTAGGGTAGTGGAGTATGGGTAGTGTAGGGGGTCATGCTGCGGATAGTGTTTTAGGGTTTAGGGTAGTGCAGTGGTGTTTGTGTAGTGTAGGGGGTCGTGTTTTAGGGTTTAGGGTAGTGCAGTGGTGTTTGGGTAGTGTAGGGGGTCGTGCTGGGGGTCGTGTTTTAGGGTTTAGGGTAGTGCAGTGGTGTTTGTGTAGTGTAGGGGGTCGTGCTGGGGGTAGTATTTTAGGGTTTAGGGTAGTGCAGTGGTGTTTGGGTAGTGTAGGGGGTCGTGCTGGGGGTAGTGTTTTAGGGTTTAGGGTAGTGCAGTGGTGTTTGGGTAGTGTAGGGGGTCGTGCTGGGGGTAGTGTTTAGGGTTTAGGGTAGTGCAGTGGTGTTTGTGTAGTGTAGGGGGTCGTGCTGGGGTAGTTTAGGGTTTAGGGTAGTGCAGTGGTGTTTGGGTAGTGTAGGGGGTCGTGCTGGGGGTAGTGTTTTAGGGTTTAGGGTAGTGCAGTGGTGTTTGGGTAGTGTAGGGGGTCGTGCTGGGGGTAGTGTTTTAGGGTTTAGGGTAGTGCAGTGGTGTTTGGGTAGTGTAGGGGGTCGTGCTGGGGGTAGTGTTTTAGGGTTTAGGGTAGTGCAGTGGTGTTTGGGTAGTGTAGGGGGTCGTGCTGGGGGTAGTGTTTTAGGGTTTAGGGTAGTGCAGTGGTGTTTGGGTAGTGTAGGGGGTCGTGCTGGGGGTAGTGTTTTAGGGTTTAGGGTAGTGCAGTGGTGTTTGGGTAGTGTAGGGGGTCATGCTGGGGGTAGTGTTTTAGGGTTTAGGGTAGTGCAGTGGTGTTTGGGTAGTGTAGGGGGTCGTGCTGGGGGTAGTGTTTTAGGGTTTAGGGTAGTGCAGTGGTGTTTGTGTAGTGTAGGGGGTGCTGGTAGTGTTTAGGGTAGTGCAGTGGTGTTTGGGTAGTGTAGGGGGTCATGCTGGGGGTAGTGTTTTAGGGTTTAGGGTAGTGCAGTGGTGTTTGGGTAGTGTAGGGGGTCGTGCTGGGGGTAGTGTTTTAGGGTTTAGGGTAGTGCAGTGGTGTTTGTGTAGTGTAGGGGGTCGTGCTGGGGGTAGTGTTTTAGGGTTTAGGGTAGTGCAGTGGTGTTTGGGTAGTGTAGGGGGTCGTGCTGGGGGTAGTGTTTTAGGGTTTAGGGTAGTGCAGTGGTGTTTGGGTAGTGTAGGGGGTCGTGCTGGGGGTAGTGTTTTAGGGTTTAGGGTAGTGCAGTGGTGTTTGGGTAGTGTAGGGGGTCGTGCTGGGGGTAGTGTTTTAGGGTTTAGGGTAGTGCAGTGGTGTTTGGGTAGTGTAGGGGGTCGTGCTGGGGGTAGTGTTTTAGGGTTTAGGGTAGTGCAGTGGTGTTTGTGTAGTGTAGGGGGTCGTGCTGGGGGTAGTGTTTTAGGGTTTAGGGTAGTGCAGTGGTGTTTGTGTAGTGTAGGGGGTCGTGCTGGGGGTAGTGTTTTAGGGTTTAGGGTAGTGCAGTGGTGTTTGTGTAGTGTAGGGGGTCGTGCTGGGGGTAGTGTTTTAGGGTTTAGGGTAGTGCAGTGGTGTTTGTGTAGTGTAGGGGGTCATGCTGGGGGTAGTGTTTTAGGGTTTAGGGTAGTGCAGTGGTGTTTGTGTAGTGTAGGGGGTCGTGCTGGGGGTAGTGTTTTAGGGTTTAGGGTAGTGCAGTGGTGTTTGGGTAGTGTAGGGGGTCGTGCTGGGGGTAGTGTTTTAGGGTTTAGGGTAGTGCAGTGGTGTTTGGGTAGTGTAGGGGGTCGTGCTGGGGGTAGTGTTTTAGGGTTTAGGGTAGTGCAGTGGTGTTTGGGTAGTGTAGGGGGTCGTGCTGGGGGTAGTGTTTTAGGGTTTAGGGTAGTGCAGTGGTGTTTGGGTAGTGTAGGGGGTCGTGCTGGGGGTAGTGTTTTAGGGTTTAGGGTAGTGCAGTGGTGTTTGGGTAGTGTAGGGGGTCGTGCTGGGGGTAGTGTTTTAGGGTTTAGGGTAGTGCAGTGGTGTTTGGGTAGTGTAGGGGTCGTGCTGGGGGTAGTGTTTTAGGGTTTAGGGTAGTGCAGTGGTGTTTGGGTAGTGTAGGGGGTCGTGCTGGGGGTAGTGTTTTAGGGTTTAGGGTAGTGCAGTGGTGTTTGGGTAGTGTAGGGGGTCGTGCTGGGGGTAGTGTTTTAGGGTTTAGGGTAGTGCAGTGGTGTTTGGGTAGTGTAGGGGGTCGTGCTGGGGTAGTGTTTTAGGGTTTAGGGTAGTGCAGTGGTGTTTGTGTAGTGTAGGGGTCGTGCTGGGTAGTGTTTAGGGTAGTGCAGTGGTGTTTGGGTAGTGTAGGGGGTCATGCTGGGGGTAGTGTTTTAGGGTTTAGGGTAGTGCAGTGGTGTTTGTGTAGTGTAGGGGGTCGTGCTGGGGGTAGTGTTTTAGGGTTTAGGGTAGTGCAGTGGTGTTTGGGTAGTGTAGGGGGTCGTGCTGGGGGTAGTGTTTTAGGGTTTAGGGTAGTGCAGTGGTGTTTGGGTAGTGTAGGGGGTCGTGCTGGGGTAGTATTTAGGGTTTAGGGTAGTGCAGTGGTGTTTGTGTAGTGTAGGGGGTCGTGCTGGGGGTAGTGTTTTAGGGTTTAGGGTAGTGCAGTGGTGTTTGTGTAGTGTAGGGGGTCGTGCTGGGGGTAGTGTTTTAGGGTTTAGGGTAGTGCAGTGGTGTTTGTGTAGTGTAGGGGGTCGTGCTGGGGGTAGTGTTTTAGGGTTTAGGGTAGTGCAGTGGTGTTTGGGTAGTGTAGGGGGTCGTGCTGGGGGTAGTGTTTTAGGGTTTAGGGTAGTGCAGTGGTGTTTGTGTAGTGTAGGGGGTCGTGCTGGGGGTAGTGTTTTAGGGTTTAGGGTAGTGCAGTGGTGTTTGTGTAGTGTAGGGGGTCGTGCTGGGGGTAGTGTTTTAGGGTTTAGGGTAGTGCAGTGGTGTTTGGGTAGTGTAGGGGGTCGTGCTGGGGGTAGTGTTTTAGGGTTTAGGGTAGTGCAGTGGTGTTTGGGTAGTGTAGGGGGTCGTGCTGGGGGTAGTGTTTTAGGGTTTAGGGTAGTGCAGTGGTGTTTGTGTAGTGTAGGGGGTCGTGCTGGGGGTAGTGTTTTAGGGTTTAGGGTAGTGCAGTGGTGTTTGGGTAGTGTAGGGGTCGTGCTGGGGTAGTGTTTTAGGGTTTAGGGTAGTGCAGTGGTGTTTGTGTAGTGTAGGGGGTCGTGCTGGGGGTAGTGTTTTAGGGTTTAGGGTAGTGCAGTGGTGTTTGTGTAGTGTAGGGGGTCGTGCTGGGGGTAGTGTTTTAGGGTTTAGGGTAGTGCAGTGGTGTTTGTGTAGTGTAGGGGGTCGTGCTGGGGGTAGTGTTTTAGGGTTTAGGGTAGTGCAGTGGTGTTTGTGTAGTGTAGGGGGTCGTGCTGGGGGTAGTGTTTTAGGGTTTAGGGTAGTGCAGTGGTGTTTGGGTAGTGTAGGGGGTCGTGCTGGGGGTAGTGTTTTAGGGTTTAGGGTAGTGCAGTGGTGTTTGTGTAGTGTAGGGGGTCGTGCTGGGGGTAGTGTTTAGGGTTTAGGGTAGTGCAGTGGTGTTTGTGTAGTGTAGGGGGTCGTGCTGGGGGTAGTGTTTTAGGGTTTAGGGTAGTGCAGTGGTGTTTGGGTAGTGTAGGGGGTCGTGCTGGGGGTAGTGTTTTAGGGTTTAGGGTAGTGCAGTGGTGTTTGGGTAGTGTAGGGGGTCGTGCTGGGGGTAGTGTTTTAGGGTTTAGGGTAGTGCAGTGGTGTTTGGGTAGTGTAGGGGGTCGTGCTGGGGGTAGTGTTTTAGGGTTTAGGGTAGTGCAGTGGTGTTTGTGTAGTGTAGGGGGTCGTGCTGGGGGTAGTGTTTTAGGGTTTAGGGTAGTGCAGTGGTGTTTGTGTAGTGTAGGGGTCGTGCTGGGGGTAGTGTTTTAGGGTTTAGGGTAGTGCAGTGGTGTTTGTGTAGTGTAGGGGGTCGTGCTGGGGGTAGTGTTTTAGGGTTTAGGGTAGTGCAGTGGTGTTTGTGTAGTGTAGGGGGTCGTGCTGGGGGTAGTGTTTTAGGGTTTAGGGTAGTGCAGTGGTGTTTGGGTAGTGTAGGGGGTCGTGCTGGGGGTAGTGTTTTAGGGTTTAGGGTAGTGCAGTGGTGTTTGTGTAGTGTAGGGGGTCGTGCTGGGGGTAGTGTTTTAGGGTTTAGGGTAGTGCAGTGGTGTTTGTGTAGTGTAGGGGGTCGTGCTGGGGGTAGTGTTTTAGGGTTTAGGGTAGTGCAGTGGTGTTTGGGTAGTGTAGGGGGTCATGCTGGGGGTAGATTTAGGGTTTAGGGTAGTGCAGTGGTGTTTGTGTAGTGTAGGGGGTCGTGCTGGGGGTAGTGTTTTAGGGTTTAGGGTAGTGCAGTGGTGTTTGTGTAGTGTAGGGGGTCGTGCTGGGGGTAGTGTTTTAGGGTTTAGGGTAGTGCAGTGGTGTTTGTGTAGTGTAGGGGGTCGTGCTGGGGGTAGTGTTTTAGGGTTTAGGGTAGTGCAGTGGTGTTTGGGTAGTGTAGGGGGTCGTGCTGGGGGTAGTGTTTTAGGGTTTAGGGTAGTGCAGTGGTGTTTGGGTAGTGTAGGGGGTCGTGCTGGGGGTAGTGTTTTAGGGTTTAGGGTAGTGCAGTGGTGTTTGTGTAGTGTAGGGGGTCGTGCTGGGGGTAGTGTTTTAGGGTTTAGGGTAGTGCAGTGGTGTTTGTGTAGTGTAGGGGGTCGTGCTGGGGGTAGTGTTTTAGGGTTTAGGGTAGTGCAGTGGTGTTTGTGTAGTGTAGGGGTCGTGCTGGGGGTAGTGTTTTAGGGTTTAGGGTAGTGCAGTGGTGTTTGGGTAGTGTAGGGGGTCGTGCTGGGGGTAGTGTTTTAGGGTTTAGGGTAGTGCAGTGGTGTTTGTGTAGTGTAGGGGGTCGTGCTGGGGGTAGTGTTTTAGGGTTTAGGGTAGTGCAGTGGTGTTTGTGTAGTGTAGGGGGTCGTGCTGGGGGTAGTGTTTTAGGGTTTAGGGTAGTGCAGTGGTGTTTGGGTAGTGTAGGGGGTCGTGCTGGGGGTAGTGTTTTAGGGTTTAGGGTAGTGCAGTGGTGTTTGGGTAGTGTAGGGGGTCGTGCTGGGGGTAGTGTTTTAGGGTTTAGGGTAGTGCAGTGGTGTTTGTGTAGTGTAGGGGGTCGTGCTGGGGGTAGTGTTTTAGGGTTTAGGGTAGTGCAGTGGTGTTTGTGTAGTGTAGGGGGTCGTAGTGTTTAGGGTTTAGGGTAGTGCAGTGGTGTTTGTATAGTGTAGGGGGCAGTGCTGGTGGTAGTGTTTTAGGGTTTAGGGTAGTGCAGTTGTGTTTGTATAGTGTAGGGGGCAGTGCTGGTGGTAGTGTTTTAGGGTTTAGGGTAGTGCAGTGGTGTTTGTGTAGTGTAGGGGGTCGTGCTGGGGGTAGTGTTTTAGGGTTTAGGGTAGCGCAGTCTTGTTTGGGTAGTGTAGGGTTTCGTGCTGGGGTAGGTTTAGGGTTTAGGGTAGTGCAGTGGTGTTTGGGTAGTGTAGGGGGTCGTGCTGGGGGTAGTGTTTTAGGGTTTAGGGTAGTGCAGTGGTGTTTGTGTAGTGTAGGGGGTCGTGCTGGGGTAGTGTTTTAGGGTTTAGGGTAGTGCAGTGGTGTTTGGGTAGTGTAGGGGGTCATGCTGGGGGTAGTGTTTTAGGGTTTAGGGTAGTGCAGTGGTGTTTGTGTAGTGTAGGGGGTCATGCTGGGGGTAGATTTAGGGTTTAGGGTAGTGCAGTGGTGTTTGGGTAGTGTAGGGGTCATGCTGGGGGTAGTGTTTTAGGGTTTAGGGTAGTGCAGTGGTGTTTGGGTAGTGTAGGGGGTCGTGCTGGGGGTAGTGTTTTAGGGTTTAGGGTAGTGCAGTGGTGTTTGTGTAGTGTAGGGGGTCGTGCTGGGGTGTTTTAGGGTTTAGGGTAGTGCAGTGGTGTTTGGGTAGTGTAGGGGGTCGTGCTGGGGGTAGTGTTTTAGGGTTTAGGGTAGTGCAGTGGTGTTTGGGTAGTGTAGGGGGTCGTGCTGGGGGTAGTGTTTTAGGGTTTAGGGTAGTGCAGTGGTGTTTGGGTAGTGTAGGGGGTCATGCTGGGGGTAGTGTTTTAGGGTTTAGGGTAGTGCAGTGGTGTTTGGGTAGTGTAGGGGGTCGTGCTGGGGGTAGTGTTTTAGGGTTTAGGGTAGTGCAGTGGTGTTTGTGTAGTGTAGGGGGTCGTGCTGGGGGTAGTGTTTTAGGGTTTAGGGTAGTGCAGTGGTGTTTGTGTAGTGTAGGGGGTCGTGCTGGGGGTAGTGTTTTAGGGTTTAGGGTAGTGCAGTGGTGTTTGTGTAGTGTAGGGGGTCGTGCTGGGGGTAGTGTTTTAGGGTTTAGGGTAGTGCAGTGGTGTTTGGGTAGTGTAGGGGGTCGTGCTGGGGGTAGTGTTTTAGGGTTTAGGGTAGTGCAGTGGTGTTTGTGTAGTGTAGGGGGTCGTGCTGGGGGTAGTATTTAGGGTTTAGGGTAGTGCAGTGGTGTTTGTGTAGTGTAGGGGGTCGTGCTGGGGGTAGTGTTTTAGGGTTTAGGGTAGTGCAGTGGTGTTTGTGTAGTGTAGGGGGTCGTGCTGGGGGTAGTGTTTTAGGGTTTAGGGTAGTGCAGTGGTGTTTGTGTAGTGTAGGGGGACGTGCTGGGCTAGTGTTTTAGGGTTTAGGGTAGTGCAGTGGTGTTTGTGTAGTGTAGGGGGTCGTGCTGGGGGTAGTGTTTTAGGGTTTAGGGTAGTGCAGTGGTGTTTGGGTAGTGTAGGGGGTCATGCTGGGGGTAGTGTTTTAGGGTTTAGGGTAGTGCAGTGGTGTTTGGGTAGTGTAGGGGGTCGTGCTGGGGGTAGTGTTTTAGGGTTTAGGGTAGTGCAGTGGTGTTTGTGTAGTGTAGGGGGTCGTGCTGGGGGTAGTGTTTTAGGGTTTAGGGTAGTGCAGTGGTGTTTGGGTAGTGTAGGGGGTCATGCTGGGGGTAGTGGTTTAGGGTTTAGGGTAGTGCAGTGGTGTTTGTGTAGTGTAGGGGGTCGTGCTGGGGGTGGTGTTTTAGGGTTTAGGGTAGTGCAGTGGTGTTTGGGTAGTGTAGGGGGTTGTGCTGGGGGTTGTGTTTTAGGGTTCAGGGTAGTGCAGTGGTGTTTGGGTAGTGTAGGGGGTCGTGCTGGGGGTAGTGTTTTAGGGTTTAGGGTAGTGCCGTGGTGTTTGGGTAGTGTAGGGGGTCGTGCTGGGGGTAGTGTTTTAGGGTTTAGGGTAGTGCAGTGGTGTTTGTGTAGTGTAGGGGGTCATGCTGGGGGTAGTGTTTTAGGGTTTAGGGTAGCGCTGTGGTGTTTGGGTAGTGTAGCGGTCGTGATGGGGTGTTAGGGTTTAGGGTAGTGCAGTGGTGTTTGTGTAGTGTAGGGGGTCGTGCTGGGGGTAGTGTTTTAGGGTTTAGGGTAGTGCAGTGGTGTTTGTGTAGTGTAGGGGGTCGTGCTGGGGGTAGTGTTTTAGGGTTTAGGGTAGTGCAGTGGTGTTTGTGTAGTGTAGGGGGTTGTGCTGGGGGTAGTGTTTTAGGGTTTAGGGTAGTGCAGTGGTGTTTGGGTAGTGTAGGGGGTCGTGCTGGGGGTAGTGTTTTAGGGTTTAGGGTAGTGCAGTGGTGTTTGTGTAGTGTAGGGGGTCGTGCTGGGGGTAGATTTAGGGTTTAGGGTAGTGCAGTGGTGTTTGTGTAGTGTAGGGGTCGTGCTGGGGTAGTGGTTTAGGGTAGTGCAGTGGTGTTTGTGTAGTGTAGGGGGTCGTGCTGGGGGTAGTATTTTAGGGTTTAGGGTAGTGCAGTGGTGTTTGTGTAGTGTAGGGGGTCATGCTGGGGGTAGTGTTTTAGGGTTTAGGGTAGTGCAGTGGTGTTTGGTAGTGTAGGGGTCGTGCTGGGGTAGTGTTTTAGGGTTTAGGGTAGTGCAGTGGTGTTTGTGTAGTGTAGGGGGTCGTGCTGGGGGTAGTGTTTTAGGGTTTAGGGTAGTGCAGTGGTGTTTGTGTAGTGTAGGGGTCGTGCTGGGGTAGTGTTTAGGGTTTAGGGTAGTGCAGTGGTGTTTGTGTAGTGTAGGGGGTCGTGCTGGGGGTAGTGTTTTAGGGTTTAGGGTAGTGCAGTGGTGTTTGGGTAGTGTAGGGGGTCGTGCTGGGGGTAGTGTTTTAGGGTTTAGGGTAGTGCAGTGGTGTTTGTATAGTGTAGGGGGTCGTGCTGGGGATAGTGATTTAGGGTTTAGGGTAGTGCAGTGGTGTTTGTGTAGTGTAGGGGGTCATGCTGGGGGTAGTGTTTTAGGGTTTAGGGTAGTGCAGTGGTGTTTGGGTAGTGTAGGGGTCGTGCTGGGGGTAGTGTTTTAGGGTAGGTGCAGTGGTGTTTGGGTAGTGTAGGGGGTCATGCTGGGGGTAGTGTTTTAGGGTTTAGGGTAGTGCAGTGGTGTTTGGGTAGTGTAGGGGGTCGTGCTGGGGTAGTGTTTTAGGGTTTAGGGTAGTGCAGTGGTGTTTGTGTAGTGTAGGGGGTCATGCTGGGGGTAGTGTTTTAGGGTTTAGGGTAGTGCAGTGGTGTTTGTGTAGTGTAGGGGGTCGTGCTGGGGTAGTTTTAGGGTTTAGGGTAGTGCAGTGGTGTTTGTGTAGTGTAGGGGGTTGTGCTGGGGGTAGTGTTTTAGGGTTTAGGGTAGTGCAGTGGTGTTTGTGTAGTGTAGGGGGTCGTGCTGGGGGTAGTGTTTTAGGGTTTAGGGTAGTGCAGTGGTGTTTGGGTAGTGTAGGGGGTCGTGCTGGGGGTAGTGGTTTAGGGTTTAGGGTAGTGCAGTGGTGTTTGTGTAGTGTAGGGGGTCGTGCTGGGGGTAGTGTTTTAGGGTTTAGGGTAGTGCAGTGGTGTTTGTGTAGTGTAGGGGGTCGTGCTGGGGGTAGTGTTTTAGGGTTTAGGGTAGTGCAGTGGTGTTTGGGTAGTGTAGGGGGTCATGCTGGGGGTAGATTTAGGGTTTAGGGTAGTGCAGTGGTGTTTGTGGTAGTGTAGGGGGTCGTGCTGGGGGTAGTGTTTTAGGGTTTAGGGTAGTGCAGTGGTGTTTGTGTAGTGTAGGGGGTCGTGCTGGGGGTAGTGTTTTAGGGTTTAGGGTAGTGCAGTGGTGTTTGTGTAGTGTAGGGGGTCGTGCTGGGGGTAGTGTTTTAGGGTTTAGGGTAGTGCAGTGGTGTTTGGGTAGTGTAGGGGGTCGTGCTGGGGGTAGTGTTTTAGGGTTTAGGGTAGTGCAGTGGTGTTTGGGTAGTGTAGGGGTCGTGCTGGGGGTAGTATTTTAGGGTTTAGGGTAGTGCAGTGGTGTTTGTGTAGTGTAGGGGGTCGTGCTGGGGGTAGTGTTTGAGGGTTTAGGGTAGTGCAGTGGTGTTTGGGTAGTGTAGGGGGTCGTGCTGGGGGTAGTGTTTAGGGTTTAGGGTAGTGCAGTGGTGTTTGTGTAGTGTAGGGGGTCGTGCTGGGGGTAGTGTTTTAGGGTTTAGGGTAGTGCAGTGGTGTTTGTGTAGTGTAGGGGGTCGTGCTGGGGGTAGTGTTTTAGGGTTTAGGGTAGTGCAGTGGTGTTTGTGTGTAGTGTAGGGGGTCGTGCTGGGGGTAGTGTTTTAGGGTTTAGGGTAGTGCAGTGGTGTTTGTGTAGTGTAGGGGTCGTGCTGGGGTAGTGTTTTAGGGTAGTGCAGTGGTGTTTGTGTAGTGTAGGGGGTCGTGCTGGGGGTAGTGTTTTAGGGTTTAGGGTAGTGCAGTGGTGTTTGTGTAGTGTAGGGGGTCGTGCTGGGGGTAGTGTTTTAGGGTTTAGGGTAGTGCAGTGGTGTTTGGGTAGTGTAGGGGGTCGTGCTGGGGGTAGTGTTTTAGGGTTTAGGGTAGTGCAGTGGTGTTTGTGTAGTGTAGGGGGTCGTGCTGGGGGTAGTGTTTTAGGGTTTAGGGTAGTGCAGTGGTGTTTGTGTAGTGTAGGGGGTCGTGCTGGGGGTAGTGTTTTAGGGTTTAGGGTAGTGCAGTGGTGTTTGTGTAGTGTAGGGGGTCGTGCTGGGGGTAGTGTTTTAGGGTTTAGGGTAGTGCAGTGGTGTTTGTGTAGTGTAGGGGGTCGTGCTGGGGGTAGTGTTTTAGGGTTTAGGGTAGTGCAGTGGTGTTTGTGTAGTGTAGGGGGTCGTGCTGGGGGTAGTGTTTTAGGGTTTAGGGTAGTGCAGTGGTGTTTGGGTAGTGTAGGGGGTCGTGCTGGGGGTAGTGTTTTAGGGTTTAGGGTAGTGCAGTGGTGTTTGTGTAGTGTAGGGGGTCGTGCTGGGGGTAGTGTTTTAGGGTTTAGGGTAGTGCAGTGGTGTTTGTGTAGTGTAGGGGGTCGTGCTGGGGGTAGTGTTTTAGGGTTTAGGGTAGTGCAGTGGTGTTTGGGTAGTGTAGGGGGTCGTGCTGGGGGTAGTGTTTTAGGGTAGTGCAGTGGTGTTTGGGTAGTGTAGGGGGTCGTGCTGGGGGTAGTGTTTTAGGGTTTAGGGTAGTGCAGTGGTGTTTGGGTAGTGTAGGGGGTCGTGCTGGGGGTAGTGTTTTAGGGTTTAGGGTAGTGCAGTGGTGTTTGTGTAGTGTAGGGGGTCGTGCTGGGGGTAGTGTTTTAGGGTTTAGGGTAGTGCAGTGGTGTTTGTGTAGTGTAGGGGGTCGTGCTGGGGGTAGTGTTTAGGGTTTAGGGTAGTGCAGTGGTGTTTGTGTAGTGTAGGGGGTCGTGCTGGGGGTAGTGTTTTAGGGTTTAGGGTAGTGCAGTGGTGTTTGTGTAGTGTAGGGGGTCGTGCTGGGGGTAGTGTTTTAGGGTTTAGGGTAGTGCAGTGGTGTTTGGGTAGTGTAGGGGGTCGTGCTGGGGGTAGTGTTTTAGGGTTTAGGGTAGTGCAGTGGTGTTTGGGTAGTGTAGGGGGTCGTGCTGGGGGTAGTGTTTTAGGGTTTAGGGTAGTGCAGTGGTGTTTGGGTAGTGTAGGGGGTCGTGCTGGGGGTAGTGTTTTAGGGTTTAGGGTAGTGCAGTGGTGTTTGGGTAGTGTAGGGGTCGTGCTGGGGTAGTGTTTTAGGGTTTAGGGTAGTGCAGTGGTGTTTGTGTAGTGTAGGGGTCGTGCTGGGGGTAGTGTTTTAGGGTTTAGGGTAGTGCAGTGGTGTTTGTGTAGTGTAGGGGGTCGTGTTTTAGGGGTAGTGCAGTGGAGTTTGTATAGTGTAGGGGGTTGTGCTGGGGGTAGTGTTTTAGGGTTTAGGGTAGTGGTGTTTGTGTAGTGTAGGGGGTCGTGCTGGGGGTAGTGTTTTAGGGTTTAGGGTAGTGCAGTGGTGTTTGTGGTAGTGTAGGGGGTCGTGCTGGGGGTAGTGTTTTAGGGTTTAGGGTAGTGCAGTGGTGTTTGGGTAGTGTAGGGGGTCGTGCTGGGGGTAGTGTTTTAGGGTTTAGGGTAGTGCAGTGGTGTTTGGGTAGTGTAGGGGGTCGTGCTGGGGGTAGTGTTTTAGGGTTTAGGGTAGTGCAGTGGTGTTTGTGTAGTGTAGGGGGTCGTGCTGGGGGTAGTGTTTTAGGGTTTAGGGTAGTGCAGTGGTGTTTGGGTAGTGTAGGGGGTCGTGCTGGGGGTAGTGTTTTAGGGTTTAGGGTAGTGCAGTGGTGTTTGTGTAGTGTAGGGGGTCATGCTGGGGGTAGTGTTTTAGGGTTTAGGGTAGTGCAGTGGTGTTTGGGTAGTGTAGGGGGTCATGCTGGGGGTAGTGTTTTAGGGTTTAGGGTAGTGCAGTGGTGTTTGGGTAGTGTAGGGGGTCGTGCTGGGGGTAGTGTTTTAGGGTTTAGGGTAGTGCAGTGGTGTTTGTGTGTAGGTGGGGGGTAGTGTTTTAGGGTTTGGGTAGTGCAGTGGTGTTTGGGTAGTGTAGGGGTCATGCTGGGGTAGTGTTTTAGGGCTTAGGGTAGTGCAGTGGTGTTTGGGTAGTGCAGGGGGTCGTGCTGGGGGTAGTGTTTTAGGGTTTAGGGTAGTGCAGTGGTGTTTGGGTAGTGTAGGGGGTCATGCTGGGGGCAGTGTTTAGGGTTTAGGGTAGTGCAGTGGTGTTTGGGTAGTGTAGGGGGTCATGCTGGGGGTAGTGTTTTAGGGTTTAGGGTAGTGCAGTGGTGTTTGTGTAGTGTAGGGGGTCGTGCTGGGGGTAGTGTTTTAGGGTTTAGGGTAGTGCAGTGGTGTTTGTGTAGTGTAGGGGGTCGTGCTGGGGTAGTGTTTTAGGGTTTAGGGTAGTGCAGTGGTGTTTGTGTAGTGTAGGGGGTCGTGCTGGGGGTAGTGTTTTAGGGTTTAGGGTAGTGCAGTGGTGTTTGGGTAGTGTAGGGGGTCGTGCTGGGGGTAGTGTTTTAGGGTTTAGGGTAGTGCAGTGGTGTTTGTGTAGTGTAGGGGGTCGTGCTGGGGGTAGTGTTTTAGGGTTTAGGGTAGTGCAGTGGTGTTTGTGTAGTGTAGGGGGTCGTGCTGGGGGTAGTGTTTTAGGGTTTAGGGTAGTGCAGTGGTGTTTGTGTAGTGTAGGGGGTCGTGCTGGGGGTAGTGTTTTAGGGTTTAGGGTAGTGCAGTGGTGTTTGGGTAGTGTAGGGGGTCGTGCTGGGGGTAGTGTTTTAGGGTTTAGGGTAGTGCAGTGGTGTTTGTGTAGTGTAGGGGGTCGTGCTGGGGGTAGTGTTTTAGGGTTTAGGGTAGTGCAGTGGTGTTTGGGTAGTGTAGGGGGTCGTGCTGGGGGTAGTGTTTTAGGGTTTAGGGTAGTGCAGTGGTGTTTGGGTAGTGTAGGGGGTCGTGCTGGGGGTAGTGTTTTAGGGTTTAGGGTAGTGCAGTGGTGTTTGGGTAGTGTAGGGGGTCGTGCTGGGGGTAGTGTTTTAGGGTTTAGGGTAGTGCAGTGGTGTTTGTGTAGTGTAGGGGGTCGTGCTGGGGGTAGTGTTTTAGGGTTTAGGGTAGTGCAGTGGTGTTTGTGTAGTGTAGGGGTCGTGCTGGGGTAGTGTTTTAGGGTTTAGGGTAGTGCAGTGGTGTTTGTGTAGTGTAGGGGGTCGTGCTGGGGGTAGTGTTTTAGGGTTTAGGGTAGTGCAGTGGTGTTTGTGTAGTGTAGGGGGTCGTGCTGGGGTAGTGTTTTAGGGTTTAGGGTAGTGCAGTGGTGTTTGTGTAGTGTAGGGGGTCGTGCTGGGGGTAGTGTTTTAGGGTTTAGGGTAGTGCAGTGGTGTTTGGGTAGTGTAGGGGGTCGTGCTGGGGGTAGTGTTTTAGGGTTTAGGGTAGTGCAGTGGTGTTTGTGTAGTGTAGGGGGTCGTGCTGGGGGTAGTGTTTTAGGGTTTAGGGTAGTGCAGTGGTGTTTGTGTAGTGTAGGGGGTCGTGCTGGGGGTAGTGTTTTAGGGTTTAGGGTAGTGCAGTGGTGTTTGTGTAGTGTAGGGGGTCGTGCTGGGGGTAGTGTTTTAGGGTTTAGGGTAGTGCAGTGGTGTTTGGGTAGTGTAGGGGGTCGTGCTGGGGGTAGATTTAGGGTTTAGGGTAGTGCAGTGGTGTTTGTGTAGTGTAGGGGGTCGTGCTGGGGGTAGTGTTTTAGGGTTTAGGGTAGTGCAGTGGTGTTTGTGTAGTGTAGGGGGTCGTGCTGGGGGTAGTGTTTTAGGGTTTAGGGTAGTGCAGTGGTGTTTGGGTAGTGTAGGGGGTCGTGCTGGGGGTAGTGTTTTAGGGTTTAGGGTAGTGCAGTGGTGTTTGGGTAGTGTAGGGGGTCGTGCTGGGGGTAGTGTTTTAGGGTTTAGGGTAGTGCAGTGGTGTTTGGGTAGTGTAGGGGTCGTGCTGGGGGTAGTGTTTTAGGGTTTAGGGTAGTGCAGTGGTGTTTGTGTAGTGTAGGGGGTCGTGCTGGGGGTAGTGTTTTAGGGTTTAGGGTAGTGCAGTGGTGTTTGGGTAGTGTAGGGGGTCGTGCTGGGGGTAGTGTTTTAGGGTTTAGGGTAGTGCAGTGGTGTTTGTGTAGTGTAGGGGGTCGTGCTGGGGGTAGTGTTTTAGGGTTTAGGGTAGTGCAGTGGTGTTTGTGTAGTGTAGGGGGTCGTGCTGGGGGTAGTGTTTTAGGGTTTAGGGTAGTGCAGTGGTGTTTGGGTAGTGTAGGGGGTCGTGCTGGGGGTAGTGTTTTAGGGTTTAGGGTAGTGCAGTGGTGTTTGTGTAGTGTAGGGGGTCGTGCTGGGGGTAGTATTTAGGGTTTAGGGTAGTGCAGTGGTGTTTGGGTAGTGTAGGGGGTCGTGCTGGGGGTAGTGTTTTAGGGTTTAGGGTAGTGCAGTGGTGTTTGTGTAGTGTAGGGGGTCGTGCTGGGGGTAGTGTTTTAGGGTTTAGGGTAGTGCAGTGGTGTTTGTGTAGTGTAGGGGGTCGTGCTGGGGGTAGTGTTTTAGGGTAGTGCAGTGGTGTTTGTGTAGTGTAGGGGGTCGTGCTGGGGTAGTGTTTTAGGGTTTAGGGTAGTGCAGTGGTGTTTGTGTAGTGTAGGGGGTCGTGCTGGGGGTAGTGTTTTAGGGTTTAGGGTAGTGCAGTGGTGTTTGGGTAGTGTAGGGGGTCGTGCTGGGGGTAGTGTTTTAGGGTTTAGGGTAGTGCAGTGGTGTTTGTGTAGTGTAGGGGGTCGTGCTGGGGGTAGTGTTTTAGGGTTTAGGGTAGTGCAGTGGTGTTTGGGTAGTGTAGGGGGTCGTGCTGGGGGTAGTGTTTTAGGGTTTAGGGTAGTGCAGTGGTGTTTGGGTAGTGTAGGGGGTCATGCTGGGGGTAGTGTTTTAGGGTTTAGGGTAGTGCAGTGGTGTTTGTGTAGTGTAGGGGGTCGTGCTGGGGGTAGTGTTTTAGGGTTTAGGGTAGTGCAGTGGTGTTTGGGTAGTGTAGGGGGTCGTGCTGGGGGTAGTGTTTTAGGGTTTAGGGTAGTGCAGTGGTGTTTGTGTAGTGTAGGGGGTCGTGCTGGGGGTAGTGTTTTAGGGTTTAGGGTAGTGCAGTGGTGTTTGGGTAGTGTAGGGGGTCGTGCTGGGGGTAGTGTTTTAGGGTTTAGGGTAGTGCAGTGGTGTTTGGGTAGTGTAGGGGGTCGTGCTGGGGGTAGTGTTTTAGGGTTTAGGGTAGTGCAGTGGTGTTTGTGTAGTGTAGGGGGTCGTGCTGGGGGTAGTGTTTTAGGGTTTAGGGTAGTGCAGTGGTGTTTGGGTAGTGTAGGGGGTCGTGCTGGGGGTAGTGTTTTAGGGTTTAGGGTAGTGCAGTGGTGTTTGTGTAGTGTAGGGGGTCGTGCTGGGGGTAGTTTTTAGGGTTTAGGGTAGTGCAGTGGTGTTTGTGTAGTGTAGGGGGTCGTGCTGGGGGTAGTGTTTTAGGGTAGTGCAGTGGTGTTTGTGTAGTGTAGGGGGTCGTGTTTTAGGGTAGTGCAGTGGTGTTTGTGTAGTGTAGGGGGTCGTGCTGGGGGTAGTGTTTTAGGGTTTAGGGTAGTGCAGTGGTGTTTGTGTAGTGTAGGGGGTCGTGCTGGGGGTAGTGTTTTAGGGTTTAGGGTAGTGCAGTGGTGTTTGGGTAGTGTAGGGAGTCGTGCTGGGGGTAGTGTTTTAGGGTTTAGGGTAGTGCAGTGGTGTTTGTGTAGTGTAGGGGGTCGTGCTGGGGGTAGTGTTTTAGGGTTTAGGGTAGTGCAGTGGTGTTTGTGTAGTGTAGGGGGTCGTGCTGGGGGTAGTGTTTTAGGGTTTAGGGTAGTGCAGTGGTGTTTGGGTAGTGTAGGGGGTCATGCTGGGGGTAGTGTTTTAGGGTTTAGGGTAGTGCAGTGGTGTTTGTGTAGTGTAGGGGGTCGTGCTGGGGGTAGTGTTTTAGGGTTTAGGGTAGTGCAGTGGTGTTTGTGTAGTGTAGGGGGTCGTGCTGGGGGTAGTGTTTTAGGGTTTAGGGTAGTGCAGTGGTGTTTGTGTAGTGTAGGGGGTCGTGCTGGGGGTAGTGTTTTAGGGTTTAGGGTAGTGCAGTGGTGTTTGGGTAGTGTAGGGGGTCGTGCTGGGGGTAGTGTTTTAGGGTTTAGGGTAGTGCAGTGGTGTTTGGGTAGTGTAGGGGGTCGTGCTGGGGGTAGTGTTTTAGGGTTTAGGGTAGTGCAGTGGTGTTTGTGTAGTGTAGGGGGTCGTGCTGGGGGTAGTGTTTTAGGGTTTAGGGTAGTGCAGTGGTGTTTGTGTAGTGTAGGGGGTCGTGCTGGGGTAGTGTTTTAGGGTTTAGGGTAGTGCAGTGGTGTTTGGGTAGTGTAGGGGGTCGTGCTGGGGGTAGTGTTTTAGGGTTTAGGGTAGTGCAGTGGTGTTTGTGTAGTGTAGGGGTCGTGCTGGGGGTAGTGTTTTAGGGTTTAGGGTAGTGCAGTGGTGTTTGTGTAGTGTAGGGGGTCGTGCTGGGGGTAGTGTTTTAGGGTTTAGGGTAGTGCAGTGGTGTTTGGGTAGTGTAGGGGGTCGTGCTGGGGGTAGTGTTTTAGGGTTTAGGGTAGTGCAGTGGTGTTTGTGTAGTGTAGGGGGTCGTGCTGGGGGTAGTGTTTTAGGGTTTAGGGTAGTGCAGTGGTGTTTGTGTAGTGTAGGGGGTCGTGCTGGGGGTAGTGTTTTAGGGTTTAGGGTAGTGCAGTGGTGTTTGGGTAGTGTAGGGGGTCGTGCTGGGGGTAGTGTTTTAGGGTTTAGGGTAGTGCAGTGGTGTTTGGGTAGTGTAGGGGGTCGTGCTGGGGGTAGTGTTTAGGGTTTAGGGTAGTGCAGTGGTGTTTGGGTAGTGTAGGGGGTCGTGCTGGGGGTAGTGTTTTAGGGTTTAGGGTAGTGCAGTGGTGTTTGTGTAGTGTAGGGGGTCGTGCTGGGGGTAGTGTTTTAGGGTTTAGGGTAGTGCAGTGGTGTTTGTGTAGTGTAGGGGGTCGTGCTGGGGGTAGTGTTTTAGGGTTTAGGGTAGTGCAGTGGTGTTTGTGTAGTGTAGGGGGTCGTGCTGGGGGTAGTGTTTTAGGGTTTAGGGTAGTGCAGTGGTGTTTGTGTAGTGTAGGGGGTCGTGCTGGGGGTAGTGTTTTAGGGTTTAGGGTAGTGCAGTGGTGTTTGGGTAGTGTAGGGGGTCGTGCTGGGGGTAGTGTTTTAGGGTTTAGGGTAGTGCAGTGGTGTTTGTGTAGTGTAGGGGGTCGTGCTGGGGGTAGTGTAGTTTAGGGTAGTGTAGGGGTTAGTGCTGGAGGTAGTGTGTTTAGGGTTTAGGGTAGTGCAGTGGTGTTTGTGTAGTGCTGGGGGTAGTGTTTTAGGGTTTAGGGTAGTGCAGTGGTGTTTGTGTAGTGTAGGGGGTCATGCTGGGGGTAGTGTTTTAGGGTTTAGGGTAGTGCAGTGGTGTTTGTGTAGTGTAGGGGGTCATGCTGGGGGTAGTGTTTTAGGGTTTAGGGTAGTGCAGTGGTGTTTGGGTAGTGTAGGGGGTCGTGCTGGGGGTAGTGTTTTAGGGTTTAGGGTAGTGCAGTGGTGTTTGGGTAGTGTAGGGGGTCGTGCTGGGGGTAGTGTTTTAGGGTTTAGGGTAGTGCAGTGGTGTTTGGGTAGTGTAGGGGGTCGTGCTGGGGGTAGTGTTTTAGGGTTTAGGGTAGTGCAGTGGTGTTTGTGTAGTGTAGGGGGTCGTGCTGGGGGTAGTGTTTTAGGGTTTAGGGTAGTGCAGTGGTGTTTGTGTAGTGTAGGGGGTCGTGCTGGGGGTAGTGTTTTAGGGTTTAGGGTAGTGCAGTGGTGTTTGGGTAGTGTAGGGGGTCGTGCTGGGGGTAGTGTTTTAGGGTTTAGGGTAGTGCAGTGGTGTTTGGGTAGTGTAGGGGGTCGTGCTGGGGGTAGTGTTTTAGGGTTTAGGGTAGTGCAGTGGTGTTTGGGTAGTGTAGGGGGTCGTGCTGGGGGTAGTGTTTTAGGGTTTAGGGTAGTGCAGTGGTGTTTGTGTAGTGTAGGGGGTCATGCTGGGGGTAGTGTTTTAGGGTTTAGGGTAGTGCAGTGGTGTTTGTGTAGTGTAGGGGGTCATGCTGGGGGTAGTGTTTTAGGGTTTAGGGTAGTGCAGTGGTGTTTGTGTAGTGTAGGGGGTCGTGCTGGGGGTAGTGTTTTAGGGTTTAGGGTAGTGCAGTGGTGTTTGGGTAGTGTAGGGGGTCGTGCTGGGGGTAGTGTTTTAGGGTTTAGGGTAGTGCAGTGGTGTTTGGGTAGTGTAGGGGGTCGTGCTGGGGGTAGTGTTTTAGGGTTTAGGGTAGTGCAGTGGTGTTTGGGTAGTGTAGGGGGTCGTGCTGGGGGTAGTGTTTTAGGGTTTAGGGTAGTGCAGTGGTGTTTGTGTAGTGTAGGGGGTCGTGCTGGGGGTAGTGTTTTAGGGTTTAGGGTAGTGCAGTGGTGTTTGGGTAGTGTAGGGGGTCATGCTGGGGGTAGTGTTTTAGGAGTAGTGCAGTGATGTTTGGGTAGTGTAGGGGGTCGTGCTGGGGGTAGTGTTTTAGGGTTTAGGGTAGTGCAGTGGTGTTTGGGTAGTGTAGGGGGTAGTGTTTTAGGGTTTAGGGTAGTGCAGTGGTGTTTGGGTAGTGTAGGGGGTCGTGCTGGGGGTAGTGTTTTAGGGTTTAGGGTAGTGCAGTGGTGTTTGGGTAGTGTAGGGGGTCGTGCTGGGGGTAGTGTTTTAGGGTTTAGGGTAGTGCAGTGGTGTTTGGGTAGTGTAGGGGGTCATGCTGGGGGTAGTGTTTTAGGGTTTAGGGTAGTGCAGTGGTGTTTGTGTAGTGTAGGGGGTCGTGCTGGGGGTAGTGTTTTAGGGTTTAGGGTAGTGCAGTGGTGTTTGTGTAGTGTAGGGGGTCGTGCTGGGGGTAGTGTTTTAGGGTTTAGGGTAGTGCAGTGGTGTTTGGGTAGTGTAGGGGGTCGTGCTGGGGGTAGTGTTTTAGGGTTTAGGGTAGTGCAGTGGTGTTTGTGTAGTGTAGGGGGTCGTGCTGGGGGTAGTGTTTTAGGGTTTAGGGTAGTGCAGTGGTGTTTGGGTAGTGTAGGGGGTCGTGCTGGGGGTAGTGTTTTAGGGTTTAGGGTAGTGCAGTGGTGTTTGGGTAGTGTAGGGGGTCGTGCTGGGGGTAGTGTTTTAGGGTTTAGGGTAGTGCAGTGGTGTTTGGGTAGTGTAGGGGGTCGTGCTGGGGGTAGTGTTTTAGGGTTTAGGGTAGTGCAGTGGTGTTTGTGTAGTGTAGGGGGTCGTGCTGGGGGTAGTGTTTTAGGGTTTAGGGTAGTGCAGTGGTGTTTGGGTAGTGTAGGGGGTCGTGCTGGGGGTAGTGTTTTAGGGTTTAGGGTAGTGCAGTGGTGTTTGTGTAGTGTAGGGGGTCGTGCTGGGGGTAGTGTTTTAGGGTTTAGGGTAGTGCAGTGGTGTTTGGGTAGTGTAGGGGGTCGTGCTGGGGGTAGTGTTTTAGGGTTTAGGGTAGTGCAGTGGTGTTTGGGTAGTGTAGGGGGTCGTGCTGGGGGTAGTGTTTTAGGGTTTAGGGTAGTGCAGTGGTGTTTGTGTAGTGTAGGGGGTCGTGCTGGGGGTAGTGTTTTAGGGTTTAGGGTAGTGCAGTGGTGTTTGTGTAGTGTAGGGGGTCGTGCTGGGGGTAGTGTTTTAGGGTTTAGGGTAGTGCAGTGGTGTTTGGGTAGTGTAGGGGGTCGTGCTGGGGGTAGTGTTTTAGGGTTTAGGGTAGTGCAGTGGTGTTTGTGTAGTGTAGGGGGTCGTGCTGGGGGTAGTGTTTTAGGGTTTAGGGTAGTGCAGTGGTGTTTGGGTAGTGTAGGGGGTCGTGCTGGGGGTAGTGTTTTAGGGTTTAGGGTAGTGCAGTGGTGTTTGTGTAGTGTAGGGGTCGTGCTGGGGTAGTGTTTTAGGGTAGTGCAGTGGTGTTTGTGTAGTGGGGTCGTGTTTTAGGGTTTAGGGTAGTGCAGTGGTGTTTGTGTAGTGTAGGGGGTCGTGCTGGGGGTAGTGTTTTAGGGTTTAGGGTAGTGCAGTGGTGTTTGTGTAGTGTAGGGGGTCGTGCTGGGGGTAGTGTTTTAGGGTTTAGGGTAGTGCAGTGGTGTTTGGGTAGTGTAGGGGGTCGTGCTGGGGGTAGTGTTTTAGGGTTTAGGGTAGTGCAGTGGTGTTTGTGTAGTGTAGGGGGTCGTGCTGGGGGTAGTGTTTTAGGGTTTAGGGTAGTGCAGTGGTGTTTGGGTAGTGTAGGGGGTCGTGCTGGGGGTAGTGTTTTAGGGTTTAGGGTAGTGCAGTGGTGTTTGGGTAGTGTAGGGGGTCGTGCTGGGGGTAGTGTTTTAGGGTTTAGGGTAGTGCAGTGGTGTTTGTGTAGTGTAGGGGGTCGTGCTGGGGGTAGTGTTTTAGGGTTTAGGGTAGTGCAGTGGTGTTTGTGTAGTGTAGGGGGTCGTGCTGGGGGTAGTGTTTTAGGGTTTAGGGTAGTGCAGTGGTGTTTGGGTAGTGTAGGGGGTCGTGCTGGGGGTAGTGTTTTAGGGTTTAGGGTAGTGCAGTGGTGTTTGGGTAGTGTAGGGGGTCATGCTGGGGGTAGTGTTTTAGGGTTTAGGGTAGTGCAGTGGTGTTTGGGTAGTGTAGGGGGTCGTGCTGGGGGTAGTGTTTTAGGGTTTAGGGTAGTGCAGTGGTGTTTGGGTAGTGTAGGGGGTCGTGCTGGGGGTAGTGTTTTAGGGTTTAGGGTAGTGCAGTGGTGTTTGGGTAGTGTAGGGGGTCGTGCTGGGGGTAGTGTTTTAGGGTTTAGGGTAGTGCAGTGGTGTTTGTGTAGTGTAGGGGGTCGTGCTGGGGGTAGTGTTTTAGGGTTTAGGGTAGTGCAGTGGTGTTTGTGTAGTGTAGGGGGTCGTGCTGGGGGTAGTGTTTTAGGGTTTAGGGTAGTGCAGTGGTGTTTGTGTAGTGTAGGGGGTCGTGCTGGGGGTAGTGTTTTAGGGTTTAGGGTAGTGCAGTGGTGTTTGTGTAGTGTAGGGGGTCGTGCTGGGGGTAGTGTTTTAGGGTTTAGGGTAGTGCAGTGGTGTTTGTGTAGTGTAGGGGGTCGTGCTGGGGGTAGTGTTTTAGGGTTTAGGGTAGTGCAGTGGTGTTTGTGTAGTGTAGGGGGTCGTGCTGGGGGTAGTGTTTTAGGGTTTAGGGTAGTGCAGTGGTGTTTGGGTAGTGTAGGGGGTCGTGCTGGGGTAGTGTTTTAGGGTTTAGGGTAGTGCAGTGGTGTTTGTGTAGTGTAGGGGGTCGTGCTGGGGGTAGTGTTTTAGGGTTTAGGGTAGTGCAGTGGTGTTTGGGTAGTGTAGGGGGTCGTGCTGGGGGTAGTGTTTTAGGGTTTAGGGTAGTGCAGTGGTGTTTGGGTAGTGTAGGGGGTCGTGCTGGGGGTAGTGTTTTAGGGTTTAGGGTAGTGCAGTGGTGTTTGGGTAGTGTAGGGGGTCGTGCTGGGGGTAGTGTTTTAGGGTTTAGGGTAGTGCAGTGGTGTTTGGGTAGTGTAGGGGGTCGTGCTGGGGGTAGTGTTTTAGGGTTTAGGGTAGTGCAGTGGTGTTTGGGTAGTGTAGGGGTCGTGCTGGGGGTAGTGTTTTAGGGTTTAGGGTAGTGCAGTGGTGTTTGGGTAGTGTAGGGGGTCGTGCTGGGGGTAGTGTTTTAGGGTTTAGGGTAGTGCAGTGGTGTTTGTGTAGTGTAGGGGGTCGTGCTGGGGGTAGTGTTTTAGGGTTTAGGGTAGTGCAGTGGTGTTTGTGTAGTGTAGGGGGTCGTGCTGGGGGTAGTGTTTTAGGGTTTAGGGTAGTGCAGTGGTGTTTGTGTAGTGTAGGGGGTCGTGCTGGGGGTAGTGTTTTAGGGTTTAGGGTAGTGCAGTGGTGTTTGTGTAGTGTAGGGGGTCGTGCTGGGGGTAGTGTTTTAGGGTTTAGGGTAGTGCAGTGGTGTTTGGGTAGTGTAGGGGGTCATGCTGGGGGTAGTGTTTTAGGGTTTAGGGTAGTGCAGTGGTGTTTGGGTAGTGTAGGGGGTCGTGCTGGGGGTAGTGTTTTAGGGTTTAGGGTAGTGCAGTGGTGTTTGGGTAGTGTAGGGGGTCGTGCTGGGGGTAGTGTTTTAGGGTTTAGGGTAGTGCAGTGGTGTTTGGGTAGTGTAGGGGGTCGTGCTGGGGGTAGTGTTTTAGGGTTTAGGGTAGTGCAGTGGTGTTTGTGTAGTGTAGGGGGTCGTGCTGGGGGTAGTGTTTTTGGGTTTAGGGTAGTGCAGTGGTGTTTGGGTAGTGTAGGGGTCGTGCTGGGGGTAGTGTTTTAGGGTTTAGGGTAGTGCAGTGGTGTTTGGGTAGTGTAGGGGGTCGTACTGGGGGTAGTGTTTTAGGGTTTAGGGTCGTGCAGTGGTGTTTGTGTAGTTTAGGGGGTAGTGTTTTAGGGTTTAGGGTCGAGGTGCAGAAAAAAGCAAGCGAGGTCCAGAAAGAGGCAAGAGAAGTGCAAAAAGAGGAAATAAGTTGCAGAAAGAGGCAAGAGGTGCAGAAAGTAGCAAGAGTGGTCCAGAAAGAGGCAAGAGAAGTGCAGATAGAAGCAAGAGAGGTCCAGAAAGAAGCAAGAGTGGTCCAGAAAGAAGCAAGAGTGGTCCAGAAAGAGGCAAGAGAAGTGCAGAAAGAGGCAAGAGAAGTGCAGAAAGAGGCAAGAGAAGTGTGTAGAAAGAAGCAAGAGGTGCTGAAAGTAGCAAGAGAGGTGCAGAAAGAAGCAAGAGTGGCGCAGAAAGAAAATAAAAAAGAAAGGTACAGAAAGAGGAAGAAAGGTGCAGAAGGAAGCAAGAGAGGTGCAGATAGAAGCAAGAGAGGTGCAGAAAGAAGCAAGAGAGGTGCAGAAAGAAGCAAGAGAGGTGCAAAAACAGGACGAGAGGTGCACAAAGAAGAGAATTGCACAAAGAAGCAAGAGAATTGCACAGTCGCAAGAGAATTGCACAAAGAAGCAAGAGAGGTGCAGAAATAGGCAAGAGTAGTGCAGAAAGAAGCAAGAGAGGTGCAGAAAGAGGCAAGAGGTGCTGAAAGGCAAGAGGTAAAGAAAGGCAAGAAGTAAAGAAAGGCAAGAAGTAAAGAAAGAGGAAGAAAAGTGAAGAAAGAGGCAAGAGAGGTGCAGATAGAGGAAACTGAGGTGCAGAAAGAAGCAAGAGGGGTGCAGAAAGAAGCAAGAGGGTGCAGAAAGAAGCAAGAGAGGTGCTGAAAGAAGCAGAGAGGTGCAGAAAGAAGCAAGAGAGGTGCAGAAAGAAAGAGACTGAGGTGCAGAAAGAAGGCAAGTAGAGCTGCAGAAAGAGGCAAGAGAGATGCAGAAAGAAGCAAGAGAGGTAGCAGAAAGAAGCAGGAGATACAGAAAGAGGAAGAAAGGTGCAGAAAGAGAGGCAAAGAGAAGGTGCAGAAAGAAGCAAGAGAGGTGCAGAAAGAAGCAAGAGAGGTGCAGAAAGAGGCAAGAGAGGTGCAGAAAGAAGCAAGAGAGGTGCAGAAAGAAGCAAGAGAGGTGCAGAAAGAGGCAAGAGAAGTGCAGAATGAAGCAAGAGCAGGTGCAGAAAGAGGCAAAGAGAGGTGCAGAAAGAGGCAAGAGAGGTGCAGAAAGAGGCAAGAGAGAGTGCAGAAATAGACAAGAGAGAGTACAGAAAGAGGCAAGAGAGGTGCAAACAGAGGAAATAAGTTGCAGAAAGAGGCAAGAGGTGCAGAAAGAAGAAATAGAAGTGCAGAAAGAGGCAAGAGAAGTGCAGATAGAAGCAAGAGTGGTCCAGAAAGAAGCAAGAGAGGTCCAGAAAGAAGCAAGAGAGGTGCAGAAAGAGGCAAGAGAAGTGCAGAAAGAGGAAGAAAGGTGTGCAGAAGGAAGCAAGAGGTGCAGAAAGTAGAAAGAGTGTTGCAGAAAGAAGTAAGAGTGGCACAGAAATAAAATAAAATAGAAAGGTACAGAAAGAGGAAGAAAGGTGCAGAAAGGAAGCAAGAGAAGTGCAGAAAGAAGCAACAAAGGTGAAGAAAGAAGCAAGAGAGGTGCAGAAAGAAGCAAGAGAGGTGCAGAAAGAAGCAAGAGGTGCAGAAAGAAGCAAGAGAGCGCAGAAAGAAGCAAGAAGAGGTGCAGAAAGAGGCGCAGAAAGAAGCAAGAGGTGCAGAAAGAAGCAAGAGTAGGTGCAGAAAGAGGCAAGAGAGGTGCAGAAAGAGGCAAGAAAGTGCAGAAAGAGGCAAAAGAGGTGCAGAAAGAGGGAAGAGGGGTGCAGAAAGAAGCAAGAGAAGTGTAGAATGAAGCAAGAGAGGTGCAGAAAGAGGCAAGAGAGGTGCAGAAAGAGGCAAGAGTGGTGCATAAATAGGCAAGAGAAGTACAGAAAAAAGCAAGCGAGGTGCAGGAAGAGGTAAGAGGTGCAGAAAGAAGCAACAGAGGTGCAGAAAGAGGAAGAAAGGTACAGAAAGAGGCAAGAGAAATGCAGAAAGAGGCAAGAGAAGTGCAAAAAGAAGAAAGAGGTGCAGAAAGAGGCAAGAGGTGCATAAAGAGGCAAGAGAAGTGCAGAAAGAAGCAAGCGAGGTGCAGAAAGAAGCAAGCGAGGTGGAGAAAGAAGCAAGCGAGGTGGAGAAAGAAGCAAGAGGTGGAGAAAGAAGCAAGCGAGGTGTAGAAAGAAGCAAGCGAGGTGCAGAAAGAAGCAAGCGAGGTGCAGAAAGAGGAAGAAAAGTGCAGAAAGAAGCAAGAGGTGCAAAAAGAGGCAAGAGAAGTGCAGAAAGAAGCAAGAGAGGAGCAGAAAGAAGCAAGAGACGTGCAGAAAGAGAGCAAGTGAGGTGCAGAAAGAGGCAATAGAGATGCAGAAAGAAGCAAGCGAGGAGCAGAAAGTAGCAGAGGTGTACGAAAGGGAGAAAGAGAGGTGCAGAAAAGAGGCAAGAGAGGTGCAGAAAGAAGCAAGAGAGGTGCAGAAAGAAGCAGAGAGAAGTGCAGAAAGAGGCAAGAGAGGTGCAGAAAGAGGCAAGAGAGGTGCAGAAAGAGACAGAGAGGTGCAGAAAGAGGCAACAGAGGTGCAGAAAGAGGGAAGAGAGGTGCAGAAGAGGCACAGAGAGGTGCAGAAAGAGGAAGAGAGGTGCAGAAAGAGGCAAGAGAGGTGCAGAAAGAGGAAGAGAGGTGCAGAAAGAGGCAAGGAGAGGTGCAGAAAGAAGGAAGAGAGGTGCAGAAAGAAGCAAGAGAGGTGCAGAAAGAGGCAAAGAGAGGTAGAAAGAAGCAAGAGAAGTGCAGAAAGAAGCAAGCGAGGTGCAGAAAGAAGCAAGAGAGGTTCAGAAAGAAGCAGCGAGGTGCAGAAAGAGGCAAGAGTAGGTGCAGAAAGAGGCAAGAGAAGTGCAGAAAGAAGCAAGCAGAGGTGCAGAAAAAAGCAAGAGAGGTGCAGAAAAAAGCAAGCGAGGTCAGAAAGAGGCAAGAGAAGTGCAAAGAGGAAATAAGTTGCAGAAAGAGGCAAGAGGTGCATAAAGAAGCAAGAGAGGTCCAGAAAGAGGCAAGAGAGGTCCAGAAAGAGGCAAGAGAGGTCCAGAAAGAAGCAAGAGAAGTGCAGATAGAAGCAAGAGAGGTCCAGAAAGAAGCAAGAGTGGTCCAGAAAGAGGCAAGAGGTGCAGCAAGAGGCAAGAGAAGTGCAGAAAGAGGAAGAAAGGTGTGCAGAAGGAAGCAAGAGGTGCAGAAAGTAGCAAGAGAGGTGCAGAAAGAAGTAAGAGTGGCTCAGAAAGAAAATAAAAAAGAAAGGTACAGAAAGAGGAAGAAAGGTGCAGAAGGAAGCAAGAGAAGTCCAGAAGGAAGCAACAAAGGTGCAGAAAGAAGCAAGAGAAGTGCAGAGAAGAAGCAAGAGAGGTGCAGAAAGAAGCAAGAGAGGTGCAGAAAGAAGCAAGAGGTGCAGAAGAAGAGTGAGAGGTACAGAAAGAAGCAAGGGAAGTGCAGAAAGCGGCAAGGGAAGTGCAGAAAGAGGCAAGAGAGGTGCAGAAAGAGGCAAGAGAAGTGCAGAAAGAGGAAAGAAAGGTGTAGAAAGAGGCAAGAGAGGCTGCAGAAAGAAGCAAGAGAGAGGCGCAAGAAAGAAGCAAGAGAGGTGTGAAAGAAGAAGAAAGGTGCAGAAGGAAGAAACAGAGGTGCAGAAAGAGGCAGAGAGGTGCAAAAGAAGCAAGATATGCAGAAAGAGGAAGCAAAGGCGCAAAAGAGGAAGTAGGCAGAAAAGAGGAAGAAAGGCACAGAAAGAAGCAAGAAAGGCATGCAGAAAGAAGAAGAAAGGCTGCAGGAAGAGGAAGAAAAGTGCAGAAGGAAGCAAGAGAAGGTACAGAAAGAAGCAAGAGAGGTGCAGAAAACAAGCAGAAGTGCAGAAAGAAGCAAGAGAGATGCAGAAACAAGCGAGAAGAGGTGCTAGAAAGAAGCAAGAGTAGTGCAGAGAGAAGCAAGAGAGGTGCAGAAAGACGGAAGAGAGGTGCAGAAAGAAGAAAGAGGATGCAGAAAGGAAGAAAGAGGTGCAGAGAAAGAGGCAAGAGACGTGCAGAAAGTGGCAAGAAAAGTGGAGAAAGAGGAAGAGTGGTGCAGAAAGAAGCAAGAGTGGTGCAGAAAGAGGCAAGAGAGGTGCAGAAAGAAGCCAGAGACGCGCAGAAAAGAGGCAAGAGAGGTGCAGAAAAAGCAAGAGAGGTGGAGAAAGAAGCAAGAGAGGTGCAGAAAGAAGCAAAGAGGTGCAGAAAGAGGAAGAAAGGTGCAGAAAGAGGCAAGAGAAGCAGAAAGAAGAGAAGGTACAGAAAGAAGCAACGAGAGGATGCAGAAAGAAGCAAGAGAGAGCAGATGAGAAGCAAGAGAGGTGCAGATGGAAGCAAGAGAGTAGCAGATAGAAGCAAGAGAGGATGCAGAAAGAGAGAAGAGAGGTGCAGAAAGAAGCAAGAGAAGTGCAGAAAGAAGAAGCAGAGGTGCAGAAAGAAGCAGGAGAGGTGCAGAAAGAAGCAAAGAGAGGTGCAGAAAAGAAGCAAGAGAAGTGCAGAAAGAAGCAAGAGAAGTGCAGAAAGAAGCAAGAGAGAGTGCAGAAAGAAGCAAGAGAGGTGCAAAAGAAATGAAACAAGAAAGGTGCAGAAAGAGGAAGAGAGGTGCAGAAGAAGCAAGAGAGGTCGAAAGGAAGAAACGAGGTTGCAGAAAGAAGCAAGAGGTGCAGAAAGAAACAAGATATGTGCAGAAAGAGAAGCAAGGTGCCAGAAAGAGGCAGAAGAGGTGCATAAAGAGGAAGAAAGGCGCAGAAAAGAAGAAGAAAGGCACAGAAAGAGGCAAGAGAGGTGCAGAAAGAGGAAGAAAGGTGCAGAAGAGAAGCAAGAGAGATGAGAAAGGAAGCAAGAGAGGTGCAGAAAGAAGCAAGAGAGGTGCAGAAAGAAGCAAGAGAGGTGAGAAAGAAGCAAGAGAGGTGCAGAAAGAAGCAAGAGAGGTGCAAAAAGAAGCAAGAGAGGTGCAGAAAGAGACAAAAAGAAGGTACAGAAAGAGGCAAGAAAGGTGCAGAAAGAAGCAAGAGAGGTGCAGAAAGGAAGAAACAGAGAGGTGCAGAAGAGAGAAAGAGGTGCAGAAAGAAGCAAGATGTAGAACAGAGGAAGAAAGCAAAAAGAGGAAGAAAGGTGCCGAAAGAGGAAGAAAGGCGCAGAAGGAAGCAAGAGAGGTCGAGATGGAAGCAAGAGAGGTCGAGAAGGAAGCAACAGAGGTGCAGAAAGAAGCAAGAGAGGTGCAGATGGAAGGAAGAGAGGTACAGAAGGAAGCAAGAGAGTGCAGAAAGAGGCAAGAGAAGTGCAGAAAGAAGCAAGAGAGGTGCAGAAAGAAGCAAGAGAAGTGCAGAAACAAGCAAGAGAAGTGCAGAAACAAGCAAAAGTGGTGCAGAAACAAGCAAGAGTGGTCAAGAGTGGTGCAGAAACAAGCAAGAGTGGTGCAGAAAGAAAAAAAAGATACAGAAAGAGGAAGAGAAGTGCAGAAAGAGGAAAAATTGTGCACAAGGAAGCAAGAGAAGTGCAGAAAGAAGCAAGAGAGGTGCAAAAAGAAGCAAGAGAGGTGCAAAAAGAAGCAAGAGAGGTGCAAAAAGAAGCAAGAGAGGTGCAAAAAGAAGCAAGAGAGGTGCAAAAAGAAGCAAGAGAGGTGCAAAAAGAAGCAAGAGCTATGCGGAAAGAAGAGAGTGAGGTGCAGAAAAGAGGCAAGTAGAGGTGCAGAAAGAAGGAATAATGGTGCAGAAAGAAGCAAGAGAAGTGCAGAAAGAGGCAAGAAGTGCAGAAAGAAGCAAGAGAGGTGAAGAAAAAGCAAGAGAGATGCATAAAGAAGATAGCAGAGGTGCAGAAAGAGGCAACAGAGATGCAGAAAGAAGCAAGAGAGAGTCAGAAAGAGGAAGAGAGGTGCAGAAGAGAATGGATAGAAAGGCACAGAAAGAGGCAAGAGAGGTGCAGAAAGAAGCAGGAGGTGCAGAAAGAAGCAAGAGAAGTGCAGAAAGAGGCAAGAGAAGTGCAGAAAGAGGCAAGAGGTGCAGAAAGAGGCAAGAGGTGCAGAAAGAGGCAAGAGAATTGCAAAAAGAAGAAAGGTGCAGAAAGAAGCAACAGAGGAGCAGAAAGAAGCAACAGAGCTAACGAAAGAGGAAAGAAAAGTGCAGAAAGAGGAAGAAAGGTGCAGAAAGAGGCAAGAGATGTGCAGAAAGAGGCAAGAGAAGTGCAGAAAGAGGCAAGAGAAGTGCAGAAAGAGGCAAGAGAAGTGCAGAAAGAGGAAGTAAGGTGTAGAAAGGATCAAGAGTGGCGCAAAAAGAAGCAAGAGAAGAGCAGAAAGAGGCAGTGAGAAGTGCAGAAAGAGGCAAGAGAGGTGCGGATAGAGGCAAGAGAGGTGCGGATAGAGGCAAGAGAGGTGCGGATAGAGGCAAGAGATGTGTAGAAAGAGGAAGCAAGATGCCGAAAGAGGAAGCAAGGCGCCGAAAGAGGAAGCAAGGTGCCGAAAGAGGAAGCAAGGCGCCGAAAGAGGAAGCAAGGTGCAGAAAGAGGCTGGGGAAGTGCAAAAAGAGGCAGGGGAAGTGCAAAAAGAAGCAAGAGTGGTGCAGAAAGAAGCAGGAGAGGTGCAGAAAGAGGCAAGAGAAGTGCAGAAACAAGCAAGAGCGGTGCAGAAACAAGCAAGAGCGGTGCAGAAACAAGCAAGAGCGGTGCAGAAACAAGCAAGAGCGGAGTAGAAAGAAGCAAGAGAGGAGTAGAAAGAAGCAAGAGAGTAAAAAGAAGCAAGAGAGATGCAGAAACAAGCAAGAGCGATGAAGAAACAAGCAAGAGAGGTGCAGAAAGAAGCAAGAGAGGTGCAGAAAGAGGCAAGAGAGGGGCAGAAAGAGGCAAGAGAGGGGCAGAAAGAAGCAAGAGAGGTGCAGAAAGAGGCAAGAGAAGTGCAGGAAGAAGATGAAAGGTGCAGAAAGAAGCAAGAGAGGTGCAGAAAGAAGCAAGAGATGTGCATAAAGAAGCAAGAGAGGTGCAGAAAGAAGCAAGAGAAGTGCAGGAAGAGAAGAAAGAGTGCATAGAAAGAAGCAAGAGAGGTGCAGAAAGAAGCAAAGAGATGTGCATAAAGAAGCAAGAGGTGCAGAAAGAAGCAAGAGATGTGCAGAAAAAAGCAAGAGATATGCAGAAAGAAGAGACTGAGGTGCAGAAAGAGGCAAGTGATGTGCAGAAAGAGGCAATAGAGATGTAGTAAGAAGCAAGAGAGGTGCCGAAAGGGGATAAAAAGTACAGAAAGAAGCAAGAGAGGTGCCGAAAGTAGCAAGAGAGGTGCCAAAAGTAGCAAGAGAGGTGCAGAAAGTAGCAAGAGAGGTGCAGAAAGAAGCAAGAGAGGTGCATAAAGAAGCAAGAGAGGTGCATGAAAGAAGCAAGAGAGGTGCATAAAGAAGCAAGAGAAGTGCATAAAGAAGCAAGAGAGGTGCAGAAAGAAGCAAGCGAGGTGCAGAAAGAGGCAAGCGAGGTGCATAAATAGGCAAGCGAGGTGCAGAAAGAGGCAAGCGAGGTGCAGAAAGAGGCAAGCGAGGTGCAGAAAGAGGTAAGAGAGGTGCACAAATAGGCAAGAGTGGTGCATAAATAGGCAAGAGAGGTGCAGAAAGAAGCAAGCGACGTGCAGGAAGAGGTAAGAGAGGTGCAGAAAGAAGCAAGCGACGTGCAGAAAAAGCAAGCTGAGGTGCAGAAAGAAGCAGAAGGTGCAGAAAGAGAGCAAGAGAGTGCAAAAAGAGGAAGAAAGGTGCAGAAAGAAGCAAGAGATGTGCAGAAATAAGCAAGAGAAGTGCAGAAAGCAGCAAGAGAGTGCAAAGAAAGCAAGAGGTGCAGAAATAAGCAAGAGAGGTGCAGAAAGAAGCACGAGAGGAGCAGAAAGAAGCAAGAGAGGAGCAGAAAGAAGAGAGGTGCAGAAATGGGATAAAAGAGTACAGAAATAAGCAAGAGAGGTGCAGAAAGAAGCAAGAGAGGTGCAGAAAGAAGCAAGAGTAGGTGCAGAAAGAGGCAAGAGAGGTGCAGAAAGAAGGAAGAGAGGTGCAGAAGAAGCAATAGGATGTAGTAAGAAGCAAGAGGAGTGCAGAAAGAGGCAAGAGAGTGCAGAAAGAAGCAAGAGAAGTGAAGAAGCAAGAGAAGTGCAGAAAGAAGCGAGAAGTGCAGAAAGAAGCAAGAGAAGTACACAGAAAGAGGCCAGAGAAGTGCACAAAGAAGCATGAGAAGTGCAGAAAGAGGAAGTAAGGTGTAGAAAGAAGCAACAGAGCTAAAGAAAGAGGCAAGAGAGGTGCGGATAGAGGCAAGAGAGGTGCCGAAAGACGCAAGAGAGGTGCCAAAAGAGGAAGCAAGGTGCCAAAAGAGGAAGCAAGGTGCCGAAAGAAGCAAGGTGCAGAAAGAGGAAGCAAGAGTGCCGAAAGAGGAAGAAGGTGCAGAAAGAAGCAAGGTGCAGAAGAGGCAAGTGAGGTGCAGAAAGAAGCAAGAGAGGAGCAGAAAGAAGCAAGAGAGGTGCAGAAAGAAGCAAGAGAGGTGCAGAAGAGGAATGAAGCTTGCAGAAAGAAGCAAGAGAGGTGCAGAAAGAGGCAGGAGAAGTTCAAAAGAAGACAGAGAGGTGCAGAAAGAAGCAGAGAGGTGCAGAAAGAAGCAGGAGAGGTGCAGAAAGAGGCAAGAGAGGTGCAGAAAGAGGCAAGCGAGGTGCAGAAAGAGGCAAGAGAAGTGCAGAAAAAGGCAAGAGAAGTGCAGAAACAAGCAAGAGAGGTGCAGAAACAAGCAAGAGAGGTGCAGAAACAAGCAAGAGAGATGAAGAAACAAGCAAGAGAGGTACCGAAAGAAGCAAGAGAGGTGCAGAAAGAGGCGAGAGGTGTAGAAAGAAGCAAGCAAGGTGCAGAAAAAAGCAAGCGAGGTGTAGAAAAAAGCAAGTGAGGTGCAGAAAGCAGCAGGAGAAGTGCAGAAAGAGGCAAGAGAAGTGCAGAAAGAGGCAAGAGAAGTGCAAAAAGAGTAAGAAAAGTGCAGAAAGAAGCGAGATGTGCAGAAAGAAGCAAGAAAAGTGCAGAAAGAAGCAAGAAAAGTGCAGAAAGAAGCAAGAGGGGCGCAGAAAAAAGCAAGTGAGGTGCAGAAAAAAGCAAGAGATGCAGAAAGAGGAAAAATGGTGCACAAAGAAGCAAGAGAAGTGCAGAAAGAGGCGAGAGTGGTACAAAAAGACGCAACAGAGGTGCAGAAAGAAGCAACAGAGGTGCAGAAAGAAGCAACAGAGAGTGCAGAGAGAGGAAGAGAAGGAGCAGAAGAAGCAGACAGAGAGGTGCAGAAAGAGGCAAGAGAGGTGCATAAAGAGGAAGCAAGGCGCCGAAAGAGGAAGCAAGGCGCCGAAAGAGGAAGCAAGGCGCCGAAAGAGGAAGCAACGTGCAGAAAGAGGAAGCAACGTGCAGAAAGAGGAAGAGAGGTGCAGAAAGAGGAAGAGAGGTGCAGAAAGAAGCAAGAGAGGTGCAAAAAAAAGCAAGAGGTGCAGAAAGAGTCAAGTGAGGTACAGAAAGAGGCAAGTGAGGTTCAGAAAGAGGCAAGTGAGATGCTGAAAGAGTCAAGTGAGGAGCAGAAAGAAGCAAGAGAGGAGTAGAAAGAAGCAAGAGAGGAGTAGAAAGAAGCAAGAGAGGTGCAAAAAGAGGAAGAAACTTGCAGAGAGAAGCAACAGAGGTGCAGACAGAAGCAACAGAGCTAAAGAAAATTGCAGAAAGAGGAAGAAAGGTGCAGAAAGAGGCAAGAGAAGTGCAGAAAGAGGCAAGAGAAGTGCAGAAACAGGAAGAAAGGTGCAGACAGAAGCAGGAGAGGTGCAGAAAGAGGCAAGAGAAGTACAGAAAGAAGCAAGAGGGGTGCAGAAAGAAGCAAGACATACAGAAAGAAGCAAGAGGGATGCAGAAAGAAGCACGAGAGGTACAGAAAGAAGCAAAGAGGTACAGAAAGAAGCAAGAGGGATGCAGAAAGAAGAGGTGCAAAAAGAGGCAAGAGGAGACAAGAGAGTGCAAATAGAGGCAAGAGGGACAAGAGGTACAGAAGAGCAAGAGGTGCAAAAAGAAGCAAGAGAGGTGCAGAAAGAGCGAGAGGTGCTAAGAGAGCAAGAGGGTGCAGAAAGAGGAAGAAACTTACAAGAAAGAAGCAAGAGAGGTGCAGAAAGAGGCAGGAGAAGTGCTAAAAGAAGCAAGAGAGGTGCAGAAGAAGCAAGAGAGGTGCAGAAACAAACTAGAAAGGTGCAGAAACAAGCAAGAAAAGTGCAGAAACAAGCAAGAGAAGTGCAGAAACAAGCAAAGAAAGGTGCAGAAACAAGCAAGAGAGGTGCAGAAACAAGCAGAGAGGTACAGAAAGAGGCAAGAGAGGTGCAGAAAGAGGCAAGAGAGGTGCAGAAATAGGTAAGAGAAGTGGAGAAACAGGAAGAACGGTGCAGAAAGAAGCAAGAGAGGCTGCAGAAAGAAGCAAAGGCTGCAGAAAGAAGCAAGAGAGCTGCTCAAAGAGCATAGAAGAGCTGCTCAAAGAAACAAGAGGAGTACAGAAAGAGGCAAGAGACATGCTGAAAGCAAGAGACATGCAGAAAGAGGCAAAAGACATGCAGAAAGAGGAAGAGATGTGCAGAAATAGGCAAGAGGAGGTGCAGGAAGAGATGTGCAGAAAGAGGCAAGAGAAGAGCAGAAACAGGAAGAACGGTGCAGAAAGAAGCAAGAAAGGTCCAGAAAGAGGCAAGAGAGGTGCAGAAAGAGGCAAGAGAAGTGGACAAAGAGGATGAAAGGTGCAGAAAGAAGAGAGATGCAGAAAGAAGAGAGATGCAGAAAGAGGCAAGAGAGATGCAGAAACAAGCAAGAGTGGTACACAAAGAAGCAAGAGTGGTGCACAAAGAAGCAAGAGAGTTGCAGAAAGAGGTGCAGAAAGAGGCAAGAGAGGTGCAGAAAGAGGCAAGAGAGGTGCAGAAAGATGCAAGAGAGAGCGTGCAGAAAGAAGGAAACAAGTCGTCAGAAAGAAGCAAGTCACTGAAAGAGCAATCGAGTACGAAAGAAGCAGAGTCATGAAAAGCAGGAAGCAAAGCGCTTGAAAGAGAAAGCAAGGCGCTGAAAAAGAAGCAGCGTGTCAGAAAGAGGAAGAAGGTGCAGAGAAGACGGAAGAGAGACAGAAAGAGGCATTGAGAAGTGCAGAAAGAGGCAAGAGAGGTGCATAAAGAGGAAGCAAGGCGCCGAAAGAGGAAGCAAGGCACCGAAAGAGGAAGCAAGGCGCTGAAAGAGGAAGCAACGTGCAGAAAGAGCAAGAGAGGTGCAGAAAGAGGAAGAGAGGTGCAGAAAGAGGAAAAGAAGTGCAGAAAGAGGAAGAGAGGTGCAGAAAGAAGCAAGAGAGGTGCAGAAACAAGCAAGAGAGGTGCAGAAACAAGCAAGAGAGGTGCAGAAACAAGCGAGAGGTGCAGAAAGAAGCAAGAGAGGTGCAGAAAGAAGAAAGAGAGGTGCAGAAAGAAGCAAGAGAGGTGCAGAAAGAGGCGAGAGTGGTGCAAAAAGACGCAACAGAGGTGCAGAAAGAAGCAACAGAGGTGCAGAGAGAAGCAACAGAGGTGCAGAGAGAAGCAACAGAGGTGCAGAAAGAAGAGAAGAGCAGAAAGAGGAAGCAAGGCGCCGAAAGAGGAAGCAAGGCGCCGAAAGAGGAAGAGAGGTGCAGAAAGAGGAAGAGAGGTGCAGAAAGAGGAAGAGAGGTGCAGAAAGAGGAAGAGAGGTGCAGAAAGAGGAAGAGGAGGTGCAGAAAGAGGCAAGAGAGGTGCAGAAAACAAGCAAGCGAGGTGCAAGAAACAAGCAAGAGAGAGACAGAAAGAAGCAAGAGAGGTGAGAAAGAAGCAAGCGAGGTGCAGAAACAAGCACAGAGCGATGAAGAAACAAGCAAGAGAGGTGCAAGAAACTAGCAGGAGGTGCAGAAGAGGCAGAGAGGTGCTAGAAAGAAACAAGCGAGGTGCAAAAAAGCAAGCGAGGTGCAGAAAGAAGCAAGCGAGGTGCAGAAGCAGCAGGAGAGAGTGCAGAAAGAGACAAAGAGAGGTGCAAAAGAGAGGAAAAAGGCAAGAAAAAGTAGAGATGTGCAGAAAGAAGCAAGAGCGGTGCAGAAAGAAGCAAGAGAAGTGCAGAAAGAAGCAAGAGAGGTGCAGAAAAAAGCAAGAGCGGTGCAGAAAAAAGCAAGAGATGCAGAAAGAAGAGACTGAGGTGCAGAAAGAGGCAAGTGAGGTGCAGAAAGAGGCAATAGAGATGTAGTAAGAAGCAAGAGAGGAGCAGAAAGAAGAGAGGTGCAGAAAGGGGATAAAAGGCACAGAAAGAGGCAAGAGAGGTGCAGAAAGAAGCAGGAGAGGTGCAGAAAGACAAGAGAAGTGCAGAAAGAGGCAAGAGAAGTGCAGAAAGAGGCAGGAGAGGTGCAGAAAGAGGCAAGAGAGATGCAGAAAGAGGCAAGAGGGGTGCAGAAAGAAGCAAGAGAGGTGCAGAAAGAAGCAAAAGAGGTACAGAAAGAAGCAAGAGAGGTGCAGAAAGAAGCAATTGAGGTGCAGAAAGAAGCAAAGGAAAAATGGTGCACAAAGAAGCAAGAGAAGTGCAGAAAGAGGCGAGAGCGGTGCAAAAAGACGCAACAGAGGTGCAGAGAGAAGCAACAGAGGTGCAGAGAGAAGCAACAGAGGTGCAGAAAGAGGAAGAAAGAGCAGAAAGAGGCAAGAGAGGTGCCGAAAGAGGAAGCAAGGCGCAGAAAGAGGAAGCAAGGCACGAAATAGAAGCAAGGCGCAGAGAAGAAGGAAAGCAAGGCGCCGAAAGAGGAAGCAAGGCGCTGAAAGAGGAAGAAAGGTGCAGAAAGAGGCAGAGAGGTGCAGAAAGAGGAAGAAGAGGTGCAGAAAGAAGCAGAGAGGTGCAGAAAGAAGAGAGGTGCAAGAAGGTGCAGAAAGAGGCAAGATGAGGTGCAGAAAGAGCAAGTAGAGGTGCAGAAAGAGGCAAAGTGAGATGCTGAGTCAAGTGAGGAGCAGAAAGAAGCAAGAGAGGTGCAGAAAGAAGCAAGAGAGGAGCAGAAAGAAGCAAGAGAGGAGCAGAAAGAAGCAAGAGGGGAGCAGAAAGAAGCAAGAGAGGTGCAGAAAGAAGCAAGAGAGGTGCAAAAAGAGGAAGAAACTTGCAGAAAGAAGCAAGAGAGGTGCAGAAAGAGGCAGGAGAAGTTCAAAAAGAAGCAAGAGAGGTGCAGAAAGCAGCAGGAGAGGTGCAGAAAGCAGCAGGAGAGGTGCAGAAAGCAGCAGGAGAGGTGCAGAAAGAGGCAAGAGAAGTGCAGAAACAAGCAAGAGAGGTGCAGAAAGAAGCAAGAGAGGAGTAGAAACAAGCAAGAGCGATGAAGAAACAAGCAAGAGCGATGAAGAAACAAGCAAGAGCGATGAAGAAACAAGCAAGAGAGGTGCAGAAAGAAGCAAGAGAGGTGCATAAAGAAGCAAGAAGTGCAGAAAGAAGCAAGAGAGTGCAGAAAGAAGCAAAAGAGATGCATAAAGAAGCAAAAGAGATGCATAAAGAAGCAAGAGAGGTGCATAAAGAAGCAAGAGAGGTGCAGAAACAAGCAAGAGGTGCAGAAAGCTGCAAGAGGTTCAGATAGAAGCAAGAGAGGTTCAGAAAGAAGCAAGAGAGGTTCAGAAAGAAGCAAGAGAGGTACACAAAGAAGCAAGAGAGGTGCAGAAAGAGGCAAGAGAGGTGCAGAAAGAGGAAACATGGTGCACAAAGAAGCAAGAGAGGTGCAGAAAGAGGCGAGAGCGGTGCAAAAAGACGCAAGAGAGGTGCAGAAAGAGGCAAGAGAAGTGCAGAAAGAAGCAAGAGAGGTGCAGAAAAAAGCAAGAGATATGCATAAAGAAGATACTGAGGTGCAGAAAGAGGCAAGTGGGTGCAGAAAGAGGCAATAGAGATGTAGTAAGAAGCAAGAGAGGTGCAGAAAGAAGCAAGAGAGGTGCAGAAAGAAGCAAGAGAAGTGCAGAAAGAAGCAAGAGAGGTGCAGAAAGAAGCAGGAGAGGTGCAGAAAGAAGCAGGAGAGGTGCAGAAAGAAGCAGGAGAGGTGCAGAAAGAGGAAAAATGGTGCACAAAGAAGCAAGAGAAGTGCAGAAAGAGGCGAGAGCGGTGCAAAAAGACGCAACAGAGGTGCAGAAAGAAGCAACAGAGGTGCACAAAGAAGCAACAGAGGTGCAGAGAGAAGCAACAGAGGTGCAGAGAGAAGCAACAGAGGTACAGAAAGAGGAAGAGAAGAGCAGAAAGAGGCAAGAGAGGTGCCGAAAGAGGAAGCAAGGTGCCGAAAGAGGAAGCAAGGCGCCGAAAGAGGAAGCAAGGCGCCGAAAGAGGAAGAGAGGTGCAGAAAAAGGAAGAGAGGTGCAGAAAGAAGCAAGAGAGGTGCACAAAAGAAGCAACAGAGGTGCACAAAGAAGCAACAGAGGTGCACAAAGAAGCAACAGAGGTGCAGAAAGAGAGAAGAGAAGAGCAGAAAGAGGCAAGAGAGGTGCAGAAAGAGGAAATAAGGTGCCGAAAGAGGAAGCAAGGTGCCCAAAGAGGAAGCAAGGTGCCCAAAGAGGAAGCAAGGCGCCGAAAGAGGAAGAGAGGTGCAGAAAGAGGAAGAGAGGTGCAGAAAGAAGCGAGAGGTGCAAAAAAAAAAGCAAGAGGTGCAGAAAGAGGCAAGTGAGGTACAGAAAGAGGAAGAGAGATACAGAAAGAGGAAGAGAGGTACAGAAAGAGGAAGAGAGGTACAGAAAGAGGAAGAGAGGTACAGAAAGAGGAAGAGAGGTACAGAAAGAGGAAGAGAGGAGCAGAAAGAGGCAAGAGAAGTGCAAAAACAAGCAAGCGAGGTGCAGAAACAAGCAAGCGAGGTGCAGAAAGAAGCAAGAGAGGAGTAGAAAGAAGCAAGCGAGATGCAGAAACAAGCAAGAGCGATGAAGAAACAAGCAAGAGAGGTACTGAAAGAAGCAAGCGAGGTGCAGAAATAGGCGAGAGGTGTAGAAAGAAGCAAGCGAGGTGCAGAAAAAAGCAAGCGAGGTGCAGAAAAAAGCAAGCGAGGTGCAGAAAAAAGCAAGCGAGGTGCAGAAAGCAGCAGGAGAAGTGCAGAAAGAGGCAAGAGAAGGGCAAAAAGAGGAAAAAAAGCGCAGAAAGAAGTGAGATGTGCAGAAAGAAGCAAGAGCGGTGCAGAAAGAAGCAAGAGGGGCGCAGAAAGAAGCAAGAGCGGTGCAGAAAAAAGCAAGAGCGGTGCAGAAAAAAGCAAGAGATGCATAAAGAAGAGACTGAGGTGCAGAAAGAGGCAAGTGAGGTGCAGAAAGAGGAAGAATGGTGCACAAAGAAGCAAGAGAGGAGCAGAAAGAAGCAAGAGAGGTGCAGAGAAAAGCAAGAGATATGCATAAAGAAGAGACTGAGGTGCAGAAAGAGGCAAGTGTGGTGCAGAAAGAGGAAGAATGGTGCACAAAGAAGAAAGAGAGGTGCAGAAAGAAGCAAGAGAGGTGCAGAAAGAAGCAACAGAGCTAACGAAAGAGGAAAGAAAAGTGCAGAAAGAGGAAGAAAGGTGCAGAAAGAGGCAAGAGAAGTGCAGAAAGAGGCAAGAGAAGTGCAGAAAGAGGAAAAATGGTGCACAAAGAAGCAAGAGAAGTGCAGAAAGAGGCGAGAGCGATGCAAAAAAACGCAACAGAGGTGCAGAAAGAAGCAACAGAGGTGCAGAAAGAAGCAACAGAGGTGCAGAGAGAAGCAACAGAGGTGCAGAGAGAAGCAACAGAGGTGCAGAGAGAAGCAACAGAGGTGCAGAAAGAGGAAGAGAAGAGCAGAAAGAGGCAAGAGAGGTGCCGAAAGAGGAAGCAAGGTGCCGAAAGAGGAAGCAAGGCGCCGAAAGAGGAAGAGAGGTGCAGAAAGAGGAAGAGAGGTGCAGAAAGAGGAAGAGAGGTGCAAAAAAAAGCAAGAGGTGCAGAAAGAGGCAAGTGAGGTACAGAAAGAGGCAAGAGAAGTGCAGAAAGAGGCAAGAGAAGTGCAGAAAGAGGCAAGAGAGGTGCAGAAAGTAGCAAGAGAGGTGCAGAAAGAAGCAAGAGAAGTGCAGAAAGAAGCAAGAGAGGTGCAGAAAGAAGCAGGAGAGGTGCAGAAAGAAGCAAGAGAAGTGCAGAAAGAAGCAGGAGAGGTGCAGAAAGAAGCAACAGAGGTGCAGAAAGAAGCAAGAGAGGTGCAGAAAGAGGAAAAATGGTGCACAAAGAAGCAAGAGAAGTGCAGAAAGAGGCGAGAGCGGTGCAAAAAGACGCAACAGAGGAGCAGAAAGAAGCAACAGAGGTGCAGAGAGAAGCAACAGAGGTGCAGAAAGAGGAAGAGAAGAGCAGAAAGAGGCAAGAGAGGTGCCGAAAGAGGAAGCAAGGTGCCGAAAGAGGAAGCAAGGCGCCGAAAGAGGAAGCAAGGCGCCGAAAGAGGAAGCAAGGCGCCGAAAGAGGAAGAGAGGTGCAGAAAGAGGAAGAGAGGTGCAGAAAGAGGAAGAGAGGTGCAGAAAGAGGAAGAGAGGTGCAAAAAAAAGCAAGAGGTGCAGAAAGAGGCAAGTGAGGTGCAGAAAGAGGCAAGTGAGGTGCTGAAAGAGTCAAGTGAGGTGCTGAAAGAGTCAAGTGAGGTGCAGAGTCAAGTGAGGAGCAGAAAGAAGCAAGAGAGGAGCAGAAAGAAGCAAGAGAGGAGTAGAAAGAAGCAAGAGAGGTGCAAAAAGAGGAAGAAACTTGCAGAAAGAAGCAAGAGAGGTGCAGAAAGAGGCAGGAGAAGTTCAAAAAGAAGCAAGAGAGGTGCAGAAAGCAGCAGGAGAGGTGCAGAAAGAGGCAAGAGAAGTGCAGAAACAAGCAAGAGAGGTGCAGAAAGAAGCAAGAGAGGAGTAGAAAGAAGCAAGAGAGGAGTAGAAACAAGCAAGAGCGATGAAGAAACAAGCAAGAGCGATGAAGAAACAAGCAAGAGCGATGAAGAAACAAGCAAGAGAGGTGCATTAAGAAGCAAGAGAGGTGCAGAAAGAAGCAAGAAGTCCAGAAAGAAGCAAGAGAGGTACCGAAAGAAGCAAGAGGTGCATAAAGAAGCAAAAGAGATGCATAAAGAAGCAAGAGAGGTTCAGAAACAAGCAAGAGAGGTTCAGAAACAAGCAAGAGGTGCAGAAAGCAGCAAGAGGTTCAGATAGAAGCAAGAGAGGTGCAGAAAGAAGCAAGAGAGGTGCAGAAAGAAGCAAGAGAGGTACAGAAAGAGGCGAGAGCGGTGCAAAAAGACGCAAGTGAGGTGCAGAAAGAAGCAAGAGAGGTGCAGAAAGAAGCAAGAGAGGTGCAGAAAGAAGCAAGAGAGGTGCAGAAAGAAGCAAGAGAGGTGCAGAAAGAAGCAAGAAAGGTGCAGCAAGAAGCAAGAGAGGTGCAGAAAGAAGCAAGAGAGGTGCAGAAAGAAGCAAGAGAGGTACAGAAAGAGGCGAGAGCGGTGCAAAAAGACGCAAGTGAGGTGCAGAAAGAAGCAAGAGAGGTGCAGAAAGAAGCAAGAGAGGTGCAGAAAGAAGCAAGAGAGGTGCAGAAAGAAGCAAGAGAGGTGCAGAAAGAAGCAAGAAAGGTGCAGCAAGAAGCAAGAGAGGTGCAGAAAGAAGCAAGAGGTGCAGAAACAAGCATGAGAGGTGCAGAAAGAAAAGAAAAGTAAGGTGCAGAAAGAGGAAGAGAAGTGCAAAAAGAGGCAAGAGAAGTGCAGAAACAGGAAGAAAGGTGCAGAAAGAAGCACGAGAGGTGCAGAAAGAGAGAAGAGAAGTGCAGAAAGAGGAAGAAAGGTGCAGAAAGAAGCACGAGAGGTGCAGACAGAAGCAAGAGAAGTACAGAAAGAAGCAAGACGTACAGAAAGAAGCAAGACATACAGAAAGAAGCAAGACATACAGAAAGAAGCAAGACATACAGAAAGAGGCAAGAGGGGTGCAGAAAGAAGCAGGAGAGGTACAGAAAGAAGCAAGAGGGATGCAGAAAGAAGAGGTGCAAAAAGAGGCAAGAGGTGCAAAAAGAGGCAAGAGGTGCAAATAGAGGCAAGAGGGGCAAGAGGTGCAAAAAGAGGCAAGAGGTGCAAAAAGAGGCAAGAGAGGAGGCAAGAGAGGTGCAAAAAGAGGCAAGAGAGGTGCAAAAAGAGGCAAGAGGTGCAGAAAGAGGAAGAAACTTGCAGAAAGAAGCAAGAGAGGTGCAGAAACAAGCAAGAAAAGTGCAGAAACAAGCAAGAAAAGTGCAGAAACAAGCAAGAGAAGTGCAGAAACAAGCAAGAAAAGTGCAGAAACAAGCAAGAAAAGTGCAGAAACAAGCAAGAAAAGTGCAGAAACAAGCAAGAGCTGCAGAAACAAGCAAGAGCTGCAGAAACAAGCAAGAGCTGCAGAAAGAGGCAAGAGAGGTGCAGAAAGAGGCAAGAGAGGTGCAGAAAGAGGCAAGAGAGGTGCAGAAAGAGGCAAGAGAGGTGCAGAAAGAGGCAAGAGAGGTGCAGAAAGAGGCAAGACAGGTGCAGAAAGAGGCAAGACAGGTGCAGAAAGAGGCAAGAGAGGTGCAGAAAGAGGCAAGAGAGGTGCAGAAATAGGTAAGAGAAGTGGAGAAACAAGCAAGAGAAGTGCAGAAACAAGCAAGAGAAGTGCAGAAACAAGCAAGAGCTGCAGAGGCAAGAGAGCTGCAGAGGCAAGAGAGCTGCAGAAAGAGGCAAGAGAGCTGCAGAAAGAGGCAAGAGAGCTGACAGGTGCAGAAAGAGGCAAGACAGGTGCAGAAAGAGGCAAGACAGGTGCAGAAAGAGGCAAGACAGGTGCAGAAAGAGGCAAGAGAGCTGCAGAAAGAGGCAAGAGAGCTGCAGAAAGAGGCAAGAGAGCTGCAGAAAGAGGCAAGACAGGTGCAGAAATAGGTAAGAGAAGTGGAGAAACAGGAAGAATGGTGCAGAAAGAAGCAAGAGAGCTGCTCAAAGACGCAAGAGAGCTGCTCAAAGACGCAAGAGAGATGCTCAAAGAAACAAGAGAAGTACAGAAAGAAGCAAGAGACATGCAGAAAGAGGCAAGAGACATGCAGAAAGAGGCAAAAGACATGCAGAAAGAGGCAAAAGACATGCAGAAAGAGGCAAGAGATGTGCAGGAAGAGGAAGAGATGTGCAGAAATAGGCAAGAGAGGTGCAGGAAGAGATGTGCAGAAAGAGGCAAGAGAAGTGCAGAAACAGGAAGAACGGTGCAGAAAGAAGCAAGAGAGGTGCAGAAAGAGGCAAGAGAGGTGCAGAAAGAGGCAAGAGAAGTGGACAAAGAGGAAGAAAGGTGCAGAAAGAAGCAAGAGAAGTGCTGAAAGAAGCAAGAGAGCTGCAGAAAGAGGCAAGAGAGATGCAGAAACAAGCAAGAGTGGTACACAAAGAAGCAAGAGTGGTGCACAAAGAAGCAAGAGAGTTGCAGAAAGAGGTGCAGAAAGATGCAAGAGAGGTGCAGAAAGAGGCAAGAGAGGTGCAGAAAGAAGCAAGAGAGGTGCAGAAAGAAGCAAGGTAAGTGAAGAAAGAAGCAAGAGAGATGCAGAGAGGCAAGAAAAGTACAGAAAAAGCAGGAGCTATACAGAAAGAAGCAAGAGAGGTGCAGAAAGAAGCAAGAGTGGTGCACAAAGAAGCAAGAGAGTTGCAGAAAGAGGTGCAGAAAGTGGCAAGAGTAGTATAGAAAGAAGCAAGAGAGGTGCAGAAAGAAGCAAGAGAGGTGCAGAAAGAAGCAAGGTAAGTGAAGAAAGAAGCAAGGTAAGTGAAGAAAGAAGCAAGAGAGATGCAGAGAGGCAAGAAAAGTGCAGAAAAAGCAGGAGCTATACAGAAAGAAGAGAGGTGCAGAAAGAAGCAAAAGAGATGCAGAAAGAGGCAAGAGAGGTGCACAAAGAGGCAATAGAAGTGCACAAAGAGGCAAGAGAAGTGCAGAAAGAAGCAAGAGAGGTGCAGGAAGAGGAAGAAAAGTGCAGAAAGAGGCAAGAGCGGCGCAGAAAGAAGCAAGAGAGGTGCAAAAAGAGGAAGAAAGTTGCAGAAAGTAGCAAGAGCGGTGCAGAAAGAGGCAGGAGAACTGCACAAAGAGGCAGGAGAACTGCAGAAAGAGGCAAGAGAAGTGCAGAAAGAAGCAACAGAGGTGCAGAAAGAAGCAACAGAGCTAAAGAAAATTGCAAAAAGAGGAAGAAAGGTGCAGCAAGAGGCAAGAGATGTGCAGAAAGAGGCAAGAGAAGTGCAGAAAGGCAAGAGAAGTGCAGCAAGAGGCAAGAGAAGTGCAGCAAGAGGCAAGAGAAGTAAAGAAAGACGAAGGTGCAGAAAAAGGAAGAAAGGTGCAGCAAGAAGCAAGAGAGGTGCAGCAAGAAGCAAGAGGTGCAGCAAGAGGTGCAGAAACAAGCAAGAGAGGTGGAGAAAGAAGCAAGAGATGTGCAGAAAGAAGCAAGAGAGGAGTAGAAAGAAGCAAGCGAGATGCAGAAACAAGCAAGAACGATGAAGAAACAAGCAAGAGAGGTACCGAAAGAAGCAAGCGAGGTGCAGAAATAGGCGAGAGGTGTAGAAAGGAGCAAGCGAGGTGCAGAAAAAAGCAAGCGAGGTGTAGAAAAAAGCAAGCGAGGTGCAGAAAGAGGCAAGAGAAGTGCAGAAAGAGGCAAGAGAAGTGCAGAAAGAGGCAAGAGAAGTGCAAAAAGAAGCGAGATGTGCAGAAAGAAGCAAGAGGGGCGCAGAAAGAAGCAAGAGGGGCGCAGAAAGAAGCAAGAGGGGTGCAGAAAAAAGCAAGAGATGCAGAAAGAAGAGACTGAGGTGCAGAAAGAGGCAAGTGAGGTGCAGAAAGAGGAAGAATGGTGCACAAAGAAGCAAGAGAAGTGCAGAAAGAGGCAAGAGAAGTGCAGAAAGAAGCAAGTGAGGTGCAGAAAAAAGCAAGAGATATGCATAAAGAAGATACTGAGGTGCAGAAAGAGGCAAGTGAGGTGCGGAAAGAGGCAATAGAGATGTAGTAAGAAGCATGAGAGGAGCAGAAAGAAGAGAGGTGCAGAAAGGGGATAAAAGGTACAGAAATAAGCAACAGAGGTGCAGAAAGAAGCAGGAGAGGTGCAGAAAGAGGCAAGAGAAGTGCAGAAAGAGGCAAGAGAAGTGCAGAAAGAAGCAACAGAGGTGCAGAGAGAAGCAAGAGAGGTGCAGAGAGAAGCAAGAGAGGTGCAGAAAGAAGCAACAGAGGTGCAGAAAGAGGCAACAGAGCTAAAGAAAATTGCAAAAGAGGAAGAAAGGTGCAGAAAGAGGCAAGAGATGTGCAGAAAGAGGCAAGAGAAGTGCAGAAAAGGCAAGAGAAGTGCAGAAAGGCAAGAGAAGTGCAGAAAGAGGCAAGAGAAGTGCAGAAAGAGGCAAGAGAAGTAAAGAAAGACGAAGGTGCAGAAAAAGGAAGAAAGGTGCAGCAAGAAGCAAGAGAGGTGCAGCAAGAAGCAAGAGGTGCAGCAAGAAGCAAGAGGTGCAGAAACAAGCATGAGAGGTGCAGAAAGAAAAGAAAAGTAAGGTGCAGAAAGAGGAAGAGAAGTGCAAAAAGAGGCAAGAGAAGTGCAGAAACAGGAAGAAAGGTGCAGAAAGAAGCACGAGAGGTGCAGAAAGAGGGAAGAGAAGTGCAGAAAGAGGAAGAAAGGTGCAGACAGAAGCAGGAGAGGTGCAGAAAGAGGCAAGAGAAGTACAGAAAGAAGCAAGACGTACAGAAAGAAGCAAGAGGGGTACAGAAAGAAGCAGGAGAGGTACAGAAAGAAGCAAGAGGGATGCAGAAAGAAGAGGTGCAAAAAGAGGCAAGAGGAGGCAAGAGGTGCAAATAGAGGCAAGAGGTGCAAAAAGAGGCAAGAGGAGGCAAGAGGTGCAAATAGGGGCAAAAGGTGCAAAAAGAGGCAAGAGGTGCAAAAAGAGGCAAGAGAGGAGGCAAGAGAGGTGCAAAAAGAGGCAAGAGGTGCAGAAAGAGGAAGAAACTTGCAGAAAGAAGCAAGAGAGGTGCAGAAAGAAGCAAGAGAGGTGCAAAAAGAAGCAAGAGAGGTGCAGAAAGAAGCAAGAGAGGTGCAGAAACAAGCAAGAGAAGTGCAGAAACAAGCAAGAGAAGTGCAGAAACAAGCAAGAGCTGCAGAAACAAGCAAGAGCTGCAGAAACAAGCAAGAGCTGCAGAAAGAGGCAAGAGGTGCAGAAAGAGGCAAGAGAGGTGCAGAAAGAGGCAAGAGAGGTGCAGAAAGAGGCAAGAGAGGTGCAGAAAGAGGCAAGACAGGTGCAGAAAGAGGCAAGAGAGGTGCAGAAAGAGGCAAGACAGGTGCAGAAATAGGTAAGAGAAGTGCAGAAACAAGCAAGAGAAGTGGAGAAACAAGCAAGAGAAGTGCAGAAACAAGCAAGAGAAGTGCAGAAACAAGCAAGAGAAGTGCAGAAACAAGCAAGAGCTGCAGAAACAAGCAAGAGCTGCAGAAAGAAGCAAGAGAGCTGCTCAAAGAGGCAAGAGAGCTGCAGAAAGAGGCAAGAGAGCTGCAGAAAGAGGCAAGAGAGGTGAAGAAAGAGGCGAGAGGTGCAGAAATAGGTAAGAGAAGTGGAGAAACAGGAAGAACGGTGCAGAAAGAAGCAAGAGAGCTGCTCAAAGACGCAAGAGAGCTGCTCAAAGATGCAAGAGAGATGCTCAAAGAAACAAGAGAAGTACAGAAAGAAGCAAGAGACATGCAGAAAGAAGCAAGAGACATGCAGAAAGAGGCAAAAGACATGCAGAAAGAGGCAAGAGAGGTGCAGGAAGAGGAAGAGATGTGCAGAAATAGGCAAGAGAGGTACAGGAAGAGATGTGCAGAAAGAGGCAAGAGAAGTGCAGAAACAGGAAGAACGGTGCAGAAAGAAGCAAGAGTGGTGCAGAAAGAGGCAAGAGAAGTGGACAAAGAGGAAGAAAGGTGCAGAAAGAAGCAAGAGAAGTGCTGAAAGAAGCAAGAGAGCTGCAGAAAGAGGCAAGAGAGATGCAGAAACAAGCAAGAGTGGTACACAAAGAAGCAAGAGTGGTGCAGAAAGATGCAAGAGAGGAGTGCAGAAAGAGGCAAGAGAGGTGCAGAAAGAGGCAAGAGAGGTGCAGAAAGAGGCAAGAGAGGTGCAGAAAGAGGCAAGAGAGGTGCAGAAAGAGTCAAGAAAGGTGCAGAAAGAAGCAAGGTAAGTGAAGAAAGAAGCAAGAGAGATGCAGAGAGGCAAGAAAAGTACAGAAAAAGCAGGAGCTATACAGAAAGAAGCAAGAGAGGTGCAGAAAGAGGAAAAATGGTGCACAAAGAAGCAAGAGAAGTGCAGAAAGAGGCGAGAGCGGTGCAAAAAGAAGCAACAGAGGTGCAGAAAGAAGCAACAGAGGTGCAGAGAGAAGCAACAGAGGTGCAGAAAGAGGAAGAGAAGAGCAGAAAGAGGCAAGAGAGGTGCCGAAAGAGGAAGCAAGGCGCCGAAAGAGGAAGCAAGGCGCCGAAAGAGGAAGAGAGGTGCAGAAAGAGGAAGAGAGGTGCAGAAAGAGGAAGAGAGGTGCAGAAAGAGGAAGAGAGGTGCAGAAAGAGGCAAGAGAAGTGCAAAAACAAGCAAGCGAGGTGCAGAAACAAGCAAGAGAGGAGCAGAAACAAGCAAGAGAGGAGCAGAAAGAAGCAAGAGAGGAGTAGAAAGAAGCAAGCGAGATGCAGAAACAAGCAAGCGAGATGCAGAAACAAGCAAGAGCGATGAAGAAACAAGCAAGAGCGATGAAGAAACAAGCAAGAGAGGTACCGAAAGAAGCAAGCGAGGTGCAGAAATAGGCGAGAGGTGTAGAAAGAAGCAAGCGAGGTGCAGAAAAAAGCAAGCGAGGTGTAGAAAGCAGCAGGAGAAGTGCAGAAAGAGGCAAGAGAAGTGCAAAAAGAGGAAGAAAAGCGCAGAAAAGCGAGATGGGCAGAAAGAAGCAAGAAAAGTGCAGAAAGAAGCAAGAGGGGCGCAGAAAGAAACAAGAGCGGTGCAGAAAAAAGCAAGAGCGGTGCAGAAAAAAGCAAGAGATGCAGAAAGAAGAGACTGAGGAGCAGAAAGACGCAAGTGAGGTGCAGAAACAGGAAGAATGGTGTACAAAGAAGCAAGAGAAGTGCAGAAAGAGGCAAGAGAGGAGCAGAAAAAAGCAAGAGATATGCATAAAGAAGATACTGAGGTGCAGAAAGAGGCAAGTGAGGTGCAGAAAGAGGCAATAGAGATGTAGTAAGAAGCAAGAGAGGAGCAGAAAGAAGAGAGGTGCAGAAAGGGGATAAAAGGTACAGAAATAAGCAAGAGAGGTGCAGAAAGAGGCAAGAGAAGTGCAGAAAGAGGCAAGAGAAGTGCAGAAAGAGGCAAGAGAAGTGCAGAAAGAAGCAAGAGAAGTGCAGAAAGAAGCAAGAGAGGTGCAGAAAGAAGCAAGAGAGGTGCAGAAAGAAGCAAGAGAGGTGCAGAAAGAAGCAAGAGAGCAGAAAGAGGAAAAATGGTACACAAAGAAGCAAGAGAAGTGCAGAAAGAGGCGAGAGCGGTGCAAAAAGAAGCAACAGAGGTGCAGAGAGAAGCAACAGAGGTGCAGAGAGAAGCAACAGAGGTGCCGAAAGAGGAAGAGAGGTGCCGAAAGAGGAAGAGAGGTGCCGAAAGAGGAAGAGAGGTGCAGAAAGAAGAAGAGGGGTGCAAAAAAAAGCAAGAGAGGTGCAAAAAAAAGCAAGAGGTGCAGAAAGAGGCAAGTGAGGTACAGAAAGAGACAAGTGAGGTACAGAAAGAGTCAAGTGAGGAGCAGAAAGAGGCAAGTGAGGTGCAGAAAGAGGCAAGTGAGATGCTGAAAGAGTCAAGTGAGATGCTGAAAGAGTCAAGTGAGGAGCAGAAAGAGTCAAGTGAGGAGCAGAAAGAAGCAAGAGAGGAGCAGAAAGAAGCAAGAGAGGAGCAGAAAGAAGCAAGAGAGGAGCAGAAAGAAGCAAGAGAGGTGCAAAAAGAGGAAGAAACTTGCAGAAAGAAGCAAGAGAGGTGCAGAAAGAGGTAGGAGAAGTTCAAAAAGAAGCAAGAGAGGTGCAGAAAGCAGCAGGAGAGGTGCAGAAAGAGGCAAGAGAAGTGCAGAAACAAGCAAGAGAGGTGCAGAAACAAGCAAGAGAGGAGTAGAAAGAAGCAAGAGCGATGAAGAAACAAGCAAGAGCGATGAAGAAACAAGCAAGAGCGATGAAGAAACAAGCAAGAGCGATGAAGAAACAAGCAAATGAAGAAACAAGCAAGAGCGATGAAGAAACACGCAAGAGCGATGAAGAAACAAGCAAGAGAGGTGCATAAAGAAGTAAGAAGTCCAGAAAGAAGCAAGAGAGGTACCGAAAGAAGCAAGAGAGGTGCAGAAACAAGCAAGAGAAGTGCAGAAACAAGCAAGAGAAGTGCAGAAACAAGCAAGAGGTTCAGAAAGAAGCAAGAGGTTCAGAAAGAAGCAAGAGAGGTTCAGAAAGAAGCAAGAGAGGTTCAGAAAGAAGCAAGAGAGGTGCAGAAAGAAGCAAGAGAGGTTCAGAAAGAGGCAAGAGAGGTGCGGCAAGAGAAAGAGGCAAGAGAGATGAAAGAGGCAAGAGAGGTGCAGAAAGAAGCAAGAGAGGTGCAGAAAGAAGCAAGAGAGGTGCAGAAAGAAGCAAGAGAGGTGCAGAAAGAAGCAAGAGAGGTGCAGAAAGAGGAAAAATGGTGCACAAAGAAGCAAGAGAGGTACAGAAAGAGGCGAGAGCGGTGCAAAAAGACGCAAGAGAGGTGCAGAAAGAAGCAACAGAGGTGCAGAAAGAAGCAACAGAGGTGCAGAAAGAAGCAACAGAGGTGCAGAGAGAAGCAAGAGAAGTGCAGAGAGAAGCAAGAGAGGTGCAGAGAGAAGCAACAGAGCTGCAGAAAGAAGCAACAGAGCTAAAGAAAATTGCAGAAAGAGGAAGAAAGGTGCAGAAAGAGGCAAGAGATGTGCAGAAAGAGGCAAGAGATGTGCAGAAAGAGGCAAGAGAAGTGCAGAAACAGGCAAGAGAAGTGCAGAAACAGGCAAGAGAAGTAAAGAAAGACGAAGGTGCAGAAAATGGAAGAAAGGTGCAGCAAGAAGCAAGAGAGGTGCAGCAAGAAGCAAGAGGTGCAGAAACAAGCACGAGAGGTGCAGAAAGAAAAGAAAAGAAAGGTGCAGAAAGAGGCAAGAGAAGTGCAGAAAGAGGCAAGAGAAGTACAGAAAGAGGCAAGAGAAGTACAGAAAGAGGCAAGAGAAGTGCAGAAAGAAGCAAGAGAGGTGCAGAAAGAAGCAAGAGAGGTGCAGAAAGAAGCAAGAGAGGTGCAGAAAGAAGCAAAAGAGGTGCAGAAAGAAGCAACAGAGGTGCAGAGAGAAGCAACAGAGGTGCAGAAAGAAGCAACAGAGGTGCAGAAAGAAGCAACAGAGCTAAAGAAAATTGCAGAAAGAGGCAGAGATGTGCAGAAAGAGGCAAGAGATGTGCAGAAAGAGGCAAGAGATGTGCAGAAAGAGGCAAGAGAAGTGCAGAAAGAGGCAAGAGAAGTGCAGAAAGAGGCAAGAGAAGTGCAGAAAGAGGCAAGAGAAGTAAAGAAAGACGAAGGTGCAGAAAAAGGAAGAAAGGTGCAGCAAGAAGCAAGAGAGGTGCAGCAAGAAGCAAGAGGTGCAGAAACAAGCACGAGAGGTGCAGAAAGAAAAGAAAAGAAAGGTACAGAAAGAGGAAGAGAAGTGCAGAAACAGGAAGAAAGGTGCAGAAAGAAGCACGAGAGGTGCAGAAAGAGGCAAGAGAAGTGCAGAAAGAGGCAAGAGAAGTGCAGAAAGGGAAGAAAGGTGCAGAAAGAAGCACGAGAGGTGCAGACAGAAGCAGGAGAGGTGCAGAGAGAGGCAAGAGAAGTACATAAAGAAGCAAGACGTACAGAAAGAAGCAAGAGGGGTGCAGAAAGAAGCAGGAGAGGTACAGAAAGAAGCAGGAGAGGTACAGAAAGAAGCAAGAGGGATGCAGAAAGAAGAGGTGCAAAAAGAGGCAAGAGGTGCAAAAAGAGGCAAGAGGAGGCAAGAGGTGCGAGGAGGCAAGAGGTGCAAATAGAGGCAAGAGGGCCAAGAGGTGCAAAAAGAGGCAAGAGGTGCAAAAAGAGGCAAGAGAAGTGCAGAAAGAGGAAGAAACTTGCAGAAAGAAGCAAGAGAGATGCAGAAAGAGGCAGAAGTGCAAAAGAAGCAAGAGAGGTGCAGAAAGAAGCAAGAGAAGTGCAGAAAGAAGCAAGAGAAGTGCAGAAAGAAGCAAGAAAAGTGCAGAAACAAGCAAGAAAAGTGCAGAAACAAGCAAGAAAAGTGCAGAAACAAGCAAGAGCTGCAGAAACAAGCAAGAGCTGCAGAAAGAGGCAAGAGAGCTGCAGAAAGAGGCAAGAGAGGTGCAGAAAGAGGCAAGAGATGTGCAGAAATAGGTAAGAGAAGTGGAGAAACAGGAAGAACGGTGCAGAAAGAAGCAAGAGAGCTGCAGAAAGAAGCAAGAGAGCTGCTCAAAGACGCAAGAGAGATGCTCAAAGAAACAAGAGAAGTACAGAAAGAAGCAAGAGACATGCAGAAAGAGGCAAGAGAGGTGCAGGAAGAGGCAAGAGAGGTGCAGAAAGAGGCAAGAGGTGCAGGAAGAGGAAGAGATGTGCAGAAATAGGCAAGAGAGGTACAGGAAGAGATGTGCAGAAAGAGGCAAGAGAAGTGCAGAAACAGAAAGAACGGTGCAGAAAGAAGCAAGAGAAGTGGACAAAGAGGAAGAAAGGTGCAGAAAGAAGCAAGAGAAGTGCAGAAAGAAGCAAGAGAAGTGCTGAAAGAAGCAAGAGAGCTGCAGAAACAGGAAGACCAGTGCAGAAAGAAGCAAGAGAGGTGCAGAAAGAAGCAAGAGAGGTGCAGAAAGAGGCAAGAGAGGTGCAGAAAGAAGCAAGAGAGGTGCAGGAAGAGGAAGAAACGTGCAGGAAGAGGAAGAAACGTGCAGAAAGAGGCAAGAGAGGTGCAGAAAGAGGCAAGAGAGGTGCAAAAAGAGGAAGAAAGTTGCAGAAAGTAGCAAGAGGTGCAGAAACAAGCAAGAGAAGTGCAGAAACAAGCAAGAGAAGTGCAGAAACAAGCAAGAAACAAGCAAGAGAAGTGCAGAAACAAGCAAGAGAAGTGCAGAAACAAGCAAGAGAAGTGCAGAAACAAGCAAGAGGTGCAGAAAGAAGCAAGAGGAGTAGAAAGAAGCAAGAGGTGCAGAAAGAGGCAAGAGACGTGCAGAAATAGGCAAGAGAAGTAGAGAAACAGGAAGAAAGGTGCAAAAAGAAGCAAGAGAGGTGCTCAAAGAAGCAAGAGACATGCAGAAAGAAGCAAGAGACATGCAGAAAGAGGCAAGAGACATGAAGAAAGAGGCAAGCGAAGTGCAGAAGGAAGCAAGAGAGATACAGAAAGAGGCAAGCGAAGTGCAGAAGGAAGCAAGAGAGGTCCAGAAGGAAGCAAGAGAGATCCAGAAACAAGCAAGAGAAGTGCAGAAAGAAGCAAGAGAGATCCAGAAAGAAGCAAGAGAGGTGCAGGAAGAGGAAGAGAGGTGCAGGAAGAGGAAGAGTGGTGCAGAAAGAAGCAAGAGAGGTGCAGAAAGAAGCAAGAGAGGTGCAGAAAGAAGCAAGAGAAGTGGACAAAGAGGAAGAAATGTGCAGAAAGAAGCAAGAGGTGCAGAAAGACGGAAGAGAGGTGCAGAAAGACGGAAGAGATGTAGAGAAAGAAGCAAGAGAGGCGCAGAAAGAGGCAAGAGAAGTTGAGAAAGAGGAAGAAAGGTGCAGAAAGAAGCAAGAGTGGTGCAGAAAGAAGCAAGAAAGGTGCAGAAAGAGGCAAGTGAGATGCAGAAAGAGGCAAGTGAGATGCAGAAAGAGGCAAGTGAGGTGCAGAAAGAGGCAAGTGAGGTGCAGAAAGAGGCAAGAGAGGAGCAGAAATAGGCAAGAGATGTGCAGAAATAGGCAAGAGAAGTGCAGAAACAGGAAGAACGGTGCAGGAAGAAGCAAGAGAGGTACAGAAAGAGGCAAGAGAAGTGCAGAAAGAGGCAAGCGAGGTGCATAAAGAGGCAGGAAAGGTGCAGAAAGAAGCAAAAAAGGTGCACAAAGAAGGAAGAAAGGTGCAGAAAGAAACGAGAGGTGCAGGAAGAGGTAAGAGGTACAGAAAGAAGCAAGAGAAGAAAAGCAAGAAAGGCGCAGAAAGGAGCGAGAAGTGCAGAAAAAAGCAAGCAAGGTGCAGAAATAGGCAAGAGAGGTGCAGAAAGAGGCAAGAGAGGTGCAGAAAGAGGCAAGAGAAGTGCAGAAAGAGGAAGAAAGGTACAGAAACAAGCAAGGGGTGCAGAAACAAGCAAGAGAGGTGCAGACAGAGGAAGAGATGTGCAGAAATAGGCAAGAGAAGTGCAGAAACAGGAAGAAAGGTGCAGAAAGACGCAAGAGAGGTGCAGAAAGAGGAAGAAAGGTGCAGAAAGAGGAAGAAAGGTGCAGAAAGAGGAAGAAAGGTGCAGAAAGAGGAAGAAAAGTGCAGAAAGAAGCGAGATGTGCAGAAAGAAGCAAGAAAAGTGCAGAAAGAAACAAGAGAGGTGCAGTAAGAGGTACAGAAAGAAGCAAGAGAAGAAAAGCAAGAAAGGCGCAGAAAGGAGCGAGAGGTGCAGAAAAAAGAAAGCAAGGTGCAGAAAGAGGCAAGAGAAGTGCAGAAAGAGGCAAGAGAAGTGCAGAAAGAGGCAAGAGAAGTAAAGAAATACGAAGGTGCAGAAAAAGGAAGAAAGGTGCAGCAAGAAGCAAGAGAGGTGCAGCAAGAAGCAAGAGGTGCAGAAACAAGCACGAGAGGTGCAGAAAGAAAAGAAAAGAAAGGTACAGAAAGAGGAAGAGAAGTGCAGAAACAGGAAGAAAGGTGCAGAAAGAAGCACGAGAGGTGCAGAAAGAGGCAAGAGAAGTGCAGAAAGAGGCAAGAGAAATGCAGAAAGGGAAGAAAGGTGCAGAAAGAAGCAGGAGAGGTGCAGACAGAAGCAGGAGAGGTGCAGAGAGAGGCAAGAGAAGTACATAAAGAAGCAAGACGTACAGAAAGAAGCAAGAGGGGTGCAGAAAGAAGGAGAGGTGCAGAAAGAAGCAGGAGAGGTACAGAAAGAAGCAGGAGAGGTACAGAAAGAAGCAAGAGGGATGCAGAAAGAAGAGGTGCAAAAAGAGGCAAGAGGTACAAAAAGAGGCAAGAGGAGGCAAGAGGTGCAAATAGAGGCAAGAGGGCCAAGAGGTGCAAAAAGAGGCAAGAGGTGCAAAAAGAGGCAAGAGAGGTGCAAAAAGAGGCAAGAGAGGTGCAAAAAGAGGCAAGAGAAGTGCAGAAAGAGGAAGAAACTTGCAGAAAGAAGCAAGAGAGATGCAGAAAGAGGCAGAAGTGCAAAAAGAAGCAAGAGAGGTGCAGAAAGAAGCAAGAGAAGTGCAGAAAGAAGCAAGAGAAGTGCAGAAAGAAGCAAGAGAAGTGCAGAAACAAGCAAGAAAAGTGCAGAAACAAGCAAGAGCTGCAGAAACAAGCAAGAGCTGCAGAAAGAGGCAAGAGAGCTGCAGAAAGAGGCAAGAGAGGTGCAGAAAGAGGCAAGAGAGGTGCAGAAATAGGTAAGAGAAGTGGAGAAACAGGAAGAACGGTGCAGAAAGAAGCAAGAGAGCTGCAGAAAGAAGCAAGAGAGCTGCTCAAAGACGCAAGAGAGATGCTCAAAGAAACAAGAGAAGTACAGAAAGAAGCAAGAGACATGCAGAAAGAGGCAAGAGAGGTGCAGGAAGAGGCAAGAGAGGTGCAGAAAGAAGCAAGAGGTGCAGGAAGAGGAAGAGATGTGCAGAAATAGGCAAGAGAGGTACAGGAAGAGATGTGCAGAAAGAGGCAAGAGAAGTGCAGAAACAGAAAGAACGGTGCAGAAAGAAGCAAGAGAAGTGGACAAAGAGGAAGAAAGGTGCAGAAAGAAGCAAGAGAAGTGCAGAAAGAAGCAAGAGAAGTGCAGAAAGAAGCAAGAGAAGTGCTGAAAGAAGCAAGAGAGCTGCAGAAACAGGAAGACCAGTGCAGAAAGAAGCAAGAGAGGTGCAGAAAGAAGCAAGAGAGGTGCAGAAAGAGGCAAGAGAGGTGCAGAAAGAGGCAAGAGAGGTGCAGAAAGAGGCAAGAGAGATGCAGAAACAAGCAAGAGTGGTGCACAAAGAAGCAAGAGTGGTGCACAAAGAAGCAAGAGAGGTGCAGAAAGAGGTGCAGAAAGAGGCAAGAGAGGTGCAGAAAGAGGCAAGAGAGGTGCAGAAAGAGGCAAGAGAGGTGCAGAAAGATGCAAGTGAGGTGCAGAAAGAGGCAAGGGAAGTGAAAAAGAAGCAAGGGAAGTGAAAAAGAAGCAAGGTAAGTGAAGAAAGAAGCAAGAGAGATGCAGAGAGGCAAGAAAAGTGCAGAAAAAGCAAGAGTGATACAGAAAGAAGCAAGTGAGGTGCAGAAAAAGGCAAGAGAGGTGGAGAAAGAAGCAAGAGGTATAGAAAGAGGTATAAAGGTGTAGAAAGAGACAAGGGAAGAGCAGAAAGAAGGAAGAGAGGTGCAGAAAGAAGCAAAAGAGATGCAGAAAGAGGCAAGAGAGGTGCACAAAGAAGCAAGAGAAGTGCACAAAAAGGCAAGAGAAGTGCAGAAATAAGCAAGAGAGGTGCAGGAAGAGGAAGAAACGTGCAGGAAGAGGAAGAAACGTGCAGAAAGAGGCAAGAGAGGTGCAGAAAGAAGCAAGAGAGGTGCAAAAAGAGGAAGAAAGTTGCAGAAAGTAGCAAGAGCGGTGCAGAAAGAGGCAGGAGAACTGCACAAAGAGGCAGGAGAACTGCAGAAAGAGGCAGGAGAACTGCAGAAAGAAGCAGGAGGTGCAGAAACAAGCAAGAGAAGTGCAGAAACAAGCAAGAAACAAGCAAGAGAAGTGCAGAAACAAGCAAGAGAAGTGCAAAAACAAGCAAGAGGTGCAGAAAGAAGCAAGAGGAGTAGAAAGAAGCAAGAGGTGCAGAAAGAGGCAAGAGAGGTGCAGAAATAGGCAAGAGAAGTAGAGAAACAGGAAGAAAGGTGCAAAAAGAAGCAAGAGAGGTGCTCAAAGAAGCAAGAGACATGCAGAAAGAAGCAAGAGACATGCAGAAAGAGGCAAGAGACATGAAGAAAGAGGCAAGCGAAGTGCAGAAGGAAGCAAGAGAGGTCCAGAAGGAAGCAAGAGAGGTGCAGAAGGAAGCAAGAGAGGTGCAGAAAGAAGCAAGAGAGGTGCAGAAAGAAGCAAGAGAGATCCAGAAAGAAGCAAGAGAGGTGCAGGAAGAGGAAGAGGTGCAGGAAGAGGAAGAGTGGTGCAGAAAGAAGCAAGAGAGGTGCAGAAAGAAGCAAGAGAGGTGCAGAAAGAAGCAAGAGAAGTGGACAAAGAGGAAGAAATGTGCAGAAAGAAGCAAGAGGTGCAGAAAGACGGAAGAGAGGTGCAGAAAGACGGAAGAGATGTAGAGAAAGAAGCAAGAGAGGCGCAGAAAGAGGCAAGAGAAGTTGAGAAAGAGGAAGAAAGGTGCAGAAAGAAGCAAGAGTGGTGCAGAAAGAAGCAAGAAAGGTGCAGAAAGAAGCAAGAGGTGCAGAAAGAGGCAAGTGAGGTGCAGAAATAGGCAAGTGAGGTGCAGGAAGAAGCAAGAGAGGTACAGAAAGAGGCAAGAGAAGTGCAGAAAGAGGCAAGCGAGGTGCATAAAGAGGCAGGAAAGGTGCAGAAAGAAGCAAAAAAGGTGCACAAAGAAGGAAGAAAGGTGCAGTAAGAAACGAGAGGTGCAGGAAGAGGTAAGAGGTACAGAAAGAAGCAAGAGAAGAAAAGCAAGAAAGGCGCAGAAAGGAGCGAGAAGTGCAGAAAAAAGCAAGCAAGGTGCAGAAATAGGCAAGAGAGGTGCAGAAAGAGGCAAGAGAGGTGCAGAAAGAGGCAAGAGAGGTGCAGAAAGAGGAAGAAAGGTACAGAAACAAGCAAGGGGTGCAGAAACAAGCAAGAGAGGTGCAGACAGAGGAAGAGATGTGCAGAAATAGGCAAGAGAAGTGCAGAAACAGGAAGAACGGTGCAGAAAGAGGAAGAAAGGTGCAGAAAGAGGAAGAAAGGCGCAGAAAGAAGCGAGATGTGCAGAAAGAAGCGAGATGTGCAGAAAGAAGCAAGAAAAGTGCAGAAAGAAACAAGAGAGGTGCAGTAAGAGGTACAGAAAGAAGCAAGAGAAGAAAAGCAAGAAAGGCGCAGAAAAGAGCGAGAGGTGCAGAAAAAAGAAAGCAAGGTGCAGAAATAGGCAAGATAAGTGCAGCAACAGGAATAACGGTGCAGAAATAGGCAAGAGAGGTGCAGAAAGAAGCAAGAGAGGTGCAGAAAGAGACAAGAGAGGTGCAGAAAGAGGCAAGAGAGGTGCAGAAAGAGGCAAGAGAGGTGCAGAAATAGGCAAGAGAAGTAGAGAAACAGGAAGAATGGTGCAAAAAGAAGCAAGAGAGGTGCAGAAAGAGGCAAGAGAGGTGCAGAAAGAGGCAAGAGAGGTGCAGAAAGAGGCAAGAGAAGTGCAGAAAGAGGAAGAAAGGTACAGAAACAAGCAAGAGGTGCAGAAACAAGCAAGAGAGGTGCAGAGGAAGAGATGTGCAGAAATAGGCAAGAGAAGTGCAGAAACAGGAAGAACGGTGCAAAAAGAAGCAAGAGAGGTGCAGAAAGAGGCAAGAGAGGTGCAGAAAGAGGCAAGAGAGGTGCAGAAAGAGGCAAGAGAAGTGCAGAAACAGGAAGAACGGTGCAGAAAGAAGCAAGAGAGGTGCAGAAAGACGCAAGAGGTGCAGAAAGAGGAAGAAAGGTGCAGAAAGAGGAAGAAAGGTGCAGAAAGAGGAAGAAAAGCGCAGAAAGAAGCGAGATGTGCAGAAAGAAGCAAGAAAAGTGCAGAAAGAAGCAAGAGGTGCAGAAAGAAGAGTGAGATGCAGAAAGAGGCAAGAGAAGTACAGAAAGAAGCAAGAGAGGTGCAGAAAGAGGAAGCCAGTAGGGAGTTATAGTTAGGACCAAAGTTTCCATAGGAAAAGCGTTTTTGGTTTTGCCAATAACTTTGGCGCTGCTTTATGCATCTTCACGAAATATTCACAAAACTTCTCCTTTTTGGTTCAGCTGCAGTGCTGAAAGTTTCGGGGTGGGACCAGGGCACCCACGACAGAGGCCGGGCCCTGGGGATGGGGTCCCCGGGGCCAAAATCAGCCCAGGAGGAGGGCCGCTCAGCTGCCTCCTATTAAATGTATTTTTTTTTTTTAAAGGCCGTGCCCCAGGGAGGGGGTCCCCGGGCCGAAATCAGGCTGTGTAGGGGGGCTGCTCGGCCCCTTACCTTTAAAATAGTAGAAGATTAGCCCAGGGAAGGGGGGGGTCACGCTGTCCCCCTCCCAAAATAGATGAAACAAATTAAAATGGCAAGTCACCTTTCTTCACCATTCTGCAAACGCAAAAAAAGCTGTTGAGAGGCAACACAAAAAAAAATAAAAAAAAATCGAGAATAGTACAGTAGAAGAGTTCATTTAGCAGGCGTTGTCGGTTTCTCTTGCAAGTCTATTTATTTTCAAAGTCCTTTGTACAAATGTGGAAACAGCCATCGCGTTTCACCCTTCACAAGGGCTTCTTCAGGGCAAGGATAGAGTAACGAAAATGCGGATATCAGCGTAACGAATCCAGCGGTAAACGTAATTATGAAGCGTCCCAATTGATGGACGATGTCTCCAGTTCTTGAAGCGGCTTGCACGCTAGTGTGCACATTGGATATCGTGCTGAAAGATCATAGGAGGCCACGCCCCCTTTCTCCACCACTCTGCAAATGCACTTCCTGGTGCACTGTTGATTAGGGGATGAAGTCCCCTTGGATGTTGAGGGTCCTTGGGGGCCAACAAGCCCTCCTGTTACCTCCAGAAAGTCCCACACAGCGCAATTGCTGAGAGGACTTTAGAGACCATGACCCCTTTCTCTACCACTCTGCAAACGTGCATCCTGGTGCACTGCTGGTGGAGGGACGAAGTCCCCTTGGCTGCAGAGGTTCCTTGGGGGTCAACTACCCCTCCTGTTAACTCCAATAAGTTCTACAGAGCGCAACTGGTGTGAGGACTTCAGAGCCCACACCCCTTTCCTCCACCACTCTGCATGGCGCAATACTGGTTGGGGGATAAAGTCTTCTTGGATGCTGAGGGGTCTTGGCGGCCAAGACGCCCTCCTGTTACCTCCAGTAAGTCCCTCACAGCGGGATTCATGAGAGCTGGTCGTAGGCCCCGTCCCTTTTCTCCACCACCCTGCAAATGTGACTGCCAGTTAAACAAGCATTTGCAATGCAATAGGTCTCGCATTTACACGAGTTTAATGTAAATGACAATGCCTATTATTTTTGTTTTTTAAAACGTAAATAAAAGGCATTGTCATTTACAATGCCAATACCTTAAACTCGCGTAAAAGCGATACCTATTGCATTGCAAATACTTGTTTAAGTTTAAAACTGAGCGCAGCTGTGCTTCAAGGACACCGCACTCCGTTTTTTTTTTGTTTTTTTAACTTTAACACTGACCGCGGTGTCCTTGAAGCAGGAGCCGCGCTCAGTGTTAAAGTTAAAAAAAGAAATAAAGAAACCGAGCGCGGTGTCCTTGAAGCGGCGCCGCGCTCAGTATTAAATTAAAATAAATAAACTGAGCGCGGTGTCCCTAAAGCGGGCGCCGCGCTCAGGGTACAAAAAATAAAATAAAAAATAGCAGCCGCCATTGTCTCCATAAGTGCCCATAAACAAAATAGTGCTCACTAACCTAGATAAAGCAGACTGCGTACGGAGCCAAGTAAAAGATCCAGTTGTCATGGCCGGTCACAAGGAGGGACTAACAAGCCTCATAATGAATCGGAAGCCAGCATTTACCAAGGACAATGACATCAGCCAATCAAAAATATGGGCGGAGAGAAGATGAGGCTTACACAGCATACTCGACTACTGCATGCCTCGCAGAGCGAGCAGTGCATGCGCACTGCCCCTAGGCTCGACCTAAAAATTTCTGGAAGGTAAGGTATTTAACATTTAAGGAGTCCGGACGCTGTTGTGTTTCATCATTACCACCAGCTTGACTTCAGCATTCCAGGAGGCTGTGCTGGGCTAACATTATTTACAGTGTGTTACTCTCTGCAGGAGTGCCTAAATTCATACAGGGTATTCTGGTAAATAAGGTGGGAGACGGAAATGACCTCCCATGTGAATGATAAATACATTTAAAAAAATACATGCATTTGATCATAATTTAGTCTCTGTTATAGACTAGTATATAATCTGTAGATTGACATAAGATTGACCAGTTTAGGGCCTGCATTTCCTCAAACGACTCGTTTTACTGTACCTGGCTCCCGAATTTGGCATTAATGAAATCACATTCTGGACAGATTAAATGTTGTAGATTTATTTTTCCGATTGAGCGTTCGAGATTAATATTTGGCTCTGTCCATGTTTAGGAATATGCAGTCTAACAGTTTGCAGCAAAGCGCTAGAAAGAAACATCTTTTGGCCTTGTATTTGTCATTTTATAATATTGCGGCATGATCCCAGCCGTCCACGCCTCATCGAGGTGCCGTGTGAAGAGAAGGCGCTGCGCACGCCTTTCCGATTGAGCGTTCGAGATGAATATTTGGCTATGTCCATGTTTAGGAATATGCAGTCTAACCGTTTGCAGCAAAGCGCTAGAAAGAAACATCTTTTGGCCTGGTATTTGTCATGTTATAATATTGCGGCATGATCCCAGCCGTCCACGCCTCATCGAGGTGCCGTGTGAAGAGAAGGCGCTGCGCACACCTTCTTTCCTACCCTCTAGAAGATGCATTAGGGGTCAAAAAGATGGTTAGCTGTCAGAGAGCAGACAGAGGCAGAGTCCTCATATGATGGTCCTGCTGTTCGGGCGCTCGAGGTGAGTCTGGGAATAGAGCGAGATTCGCCTGCCAGAGAGGACGGCGCCAGGCTCAGACAGAGGTAAAGATGTCCCAGAGAGATGGGGGGGTGCCGAGGCCCCTCCGATGTAGCAGCAACCCCAAAGATGCAGCGCTGCCCCCGCCTCCTCTCCCTTGCAGTGACCACTCCAATGCCCTTGCAATATCGTAACTGACTCACAAGCCCGGGCTGGTCCCTGAATACAGCAGCCCCCACCTCCCACCGATTTAGCGACCTGGATGTAGACCCCAGCCCTCGCTTTCGGTGTGCCAGTTTTCCAGTATGGGCGACTAGCTCTCCCCTCCCCGTGGAGCCCCCAACCTACATTGACTTCTTCGCAGAATAGAGGAGCGAGTCCCTCCTCCAAACCGTGTGACGAAGCTGCATTATTTGCAGGTGCGCAGTTGCTGCGTCGGCTCTGGTCTCTGTACCCCAGCACGCAGCAAGTTGGGTGACTGGGTGGGAACCGTAGGAAGAGCAGGAGAGCTGCACCGGGGAGAAGAGGGGTCGTGCATCAGGCGCAGCGTGGGGCCTGTAGGGAGAGACTGCATAGAACAAGCATTTGCAATGCAAGAGGACTCACATTTACACAAGACCTATTGCACTGCAAAAGGGAGTGCTGGTGGGCGAGGGGCAGGGGGGCGAGAAGGCACGAACAGTAAGACAACCTCATTAAAGAAAAAAGTGCTCACAATCTAAATAACACATACCGTTCAACACTCGAAGTAAAGGGGCCAGTAGCCATGGAAGGATACAAATGACGACATGGCCGTCATAAGGAGGGACTAACAGCCTATAAACCAATCAGAAGGCAGCATTTAGAAAGGACAAAGACACAAGCCAATGAAAAAGTGGGCAGGGGAATGGGCATGGCTTCTCCCCCGTACTCTACTACCACAGATCAACCCCAGAGCAGCGTTTGCGCACTGGCTCAACCTAAAAAAATATTTTTTAAAAAAGAGTTTATGGGTGTTGAACATATATAGTAACCTACTACAGAATTAAATTAGTATACTAAGTGCACTACTACTGAGTGATACTACTTCTAACGTGTTAAGTTAGTGGCTGTGTGACTATATCCTTGTGTGTATGGGTGAGTGAGTGTCTGAATGGTTGTATGAGTGAGTGACTCGGTATGTAAGTGGCTGTACGGGTGAGTGGCTATTTGAGTGGGGTTTGGTTAACTGAGTTGGTTTGTGGGTGGCTGTCATGGCGAGTAAGTATCTGTGTGACTGGCTGTATGGGTGAGTGAGCGTATGTATGAGTGCTTGTATGGATGTGTGAATGGGTATGTAAGTGGTTGTGTAGGTGTGTGAGTGCTTGTATGGGTGAATGAGTGGCTATGTTGAAAGGCTGTATGGGTGACTAAGTGGTATGTGAGTGACTGTGTAGGTAAATAAGTGGGTGCGCGAATAGATGTATGAGTGAGTATGTGGCTATGTGAGTGGCTGTACGGGTGACTGGTTGTATGTGTGACTATATGGGTGAGTGGCTGTATGAGTGAGTGAGTCTGTGGAGGAGTGAGTGGGTGGGTGGGAGAGTACTGGCATGGGTATGTGAGTGGTTGTGTGGGATTGGGTTTATGAGAGGTTGTATGGGGGTGTGAGTGGGTGTTTGAGTGGTTCTGTGGATGATATCATCAGTGATGTCATTTGAGAAATCATCAGTGATGTCACTGACCATGTCATGAGTGATGTAATATGTGAGGTCACAAGAAGTGCATTGCGGGGGCGTAAGTTATAGTTATAGCTCAGGTATCTAAGGGCCACATGCATCAAAGTAAGGAATTGCGATTCCTAAATAGCGATGTTTAAGAAATCGCTATTTAGGAATCACAATTACATGTTATGTTATAAGAATTTTATAAAGCGCTCTTACAACAATTGGTTTCATGGCGCTGTCTAGGAGGATGGATTTGGCCTGCTGTCCGGCTAAGTAGCAGTCTGAAAGGGTAAGCCGATAGTTCATTCTTAGGCCTGGATGAACAACCAATCAACCAAGTAATCACAATTACTTATGCATGGAGAAATCGCAAAAAAATTGCGATTCCTACATATTCCTTAATAGCGACTCGCAAATTGCGACTCGCTATTAAGGAATGCCTTCCCATTCATTCCTATGGGCCTAAAGGCCCGTAGCAATGAATGGGAAGTCATTCGCAATTTGCGAGTACCAAATAGGTACTCGCAAATTGCTAATGCAATTTGGAGGGTGCTAGGGGGCCTTAAAGGCCACCCTGCTGCACCCCCAAATTTGGCATCTGTGCACATGTGGCGCACACATATGCCCTAAGGGCATATGTGTGAGTCACATGGCACTTTAAAAAATGCACTTTTGTGCATTTTTCAAAGTTTTTGAAAATTACCATCAACTTGCAGTTGATGGTAATTTGCGATTACCTATATTGCGCATGGGTTTTGGGTTGAAACATCCCAATTGCCTAAATACCGGTTGCAAAGGGGCCGATTCTGTGAATCAGCCCGTTTGCGACTGGTATTTAGTTTGATGCATGTGCCCCTGAATTTCACTGGTTTTGTACGAGTGAAATCTTAGCATACTATAATGTCCCTGTAACCTTTTTTCCCCCAGTGAAAAAAAAAAATATATATATATATACATATATATATATATATATATATATACACACACATATATATATATATATATCGTGAACAAGGCTGCAGATTCACAGCCATGCCTATGAAGAAGGAGCGGGGGGCTCTGAAATTGGTCAGGCGGCAGAATATCAGGATGATTAATGTCGGTTCCCCATGAATAAAGAGATCGGAGGAATCATGATTGCTGTTGAGTGCTTTCTCGTTCCCGTTTGGACTGTGGTGAATCATATATACACGGCCATCCAAAGCCGTGGAGAACTGCACCACCGTTAATAATATACAGGGTCGTAGGGCTTGAACAAATGAAAGCCTGAGTTATGGAACAGCAGTTTTGTCAAATATAACCGTGTCATTATGATCCCTGTGGCCCACTGGAGGGCAAGACTAATGGACTAAAAACTGTTTATCTTGCAGAACCTACTAAGGAAGATAAATGGATTCCCAGATTACTACAAATCCCAGAAGGCGATGGTGAAAATACATACCTGTGCAGCCCACTGAGGGCAGGAATGAAGTAGTTATAAGCATCCTGGGAAATATCTGCAGATTCACAGCCACGCCCATGAATAAGGAGCGGGGGGCTCCGAAACCGGTCAGGCGGCACAATATCAGGATTAATGCCGGTTCCCCATGAAAAAAGAGATCGGAGGAATCATGATTGCTGGAGTGTATTCTTGTTCATGTTTGGACTTTGGTGAAATTATATATATGTGAACACATCACGGGATTGCATTTGAATTTCTTGCTCACTAAGTCTGTTGCTTATGTCTGTCATCTCGATTACTTTGCACTGTGTGCCTAGTCATCGGCCGATGACTGGGATGTTTTACAACATGTCGTAATGGCATTGTTAATTTGTAGAGTCACATTAAACATAGTAGAGTCACTACTAAAGTATTTAAACCATGCTAGTTCACAAAGCGCTATGTGATCAAGACAGCAGGCTTGCTGTCGAAACAGCGTCATCGTGACATGTTAATGTAATAAACTCTTCTTTGCATCTTCGTTTGGAGTCTGACCCGGCGTGGTCTTTCAGTGGGATCCCGGAGATATACATTATATATATATATATATATATATATATATATATATATATATATATATATATATATATAGAGAGATATATATATATATATATATATATAGAGAGAGATATTTCATGCACATTTGGGGTCTAACCCGCCCCGGAAGGTGAAAGACTCCAGGAAGCAAATGGTACTGGTGCGGCTTACCGGACCTCTTTGGGGCAACTTGGGCCCTAACACAAGAGGATGGGGGGCAAAACTGGTGTTATATTCCATATAGGTTCCCTATATAGGCACAGGTAACACTGCAACCTTTCACCTACATCCTTCCTTACATTACATACATAACGGTTCTTAGGCACTGACCTTTTACCTAGATATGACACTGCATTCAGAACGCGGGTTCTGCATGCATTATGCATGAGGCTTCTTGGAAGCACAGCAGGACTAACAGTAGGATTACCTTCTCCTGTATAATATCTCTGTATAAAGTTCAGGCCCAACGTAATCCTTTAGGCCGACACAGTAACACAGCAAGGTAGGACCCCTGGGGAGACCTATGGGTATATATACAGCACATCTTGCTTAGGAAGATAGAGGAGACCGTGACTTCCCGGCTGACACACTGACCAGAGACGCTGAGGTTCCTGCATGCAGACGCTCCAGCTAGCAGTGGTCTAACATCCCTCGCGGGGTGTCCAACTCGAGACCAGGACGGGGTCCCACATTCTCTAAACTCTCAGGTAATGGGGTGGACTAGATCCTAGAGGGATTCTTGGCATAACACCTACTTAGATGCTAGGTACATTTAGGTACATCTAGTTAGGGAGACATCGTAGGAGTACGCACCTTTTATCATGTGTTTTATGTACTTTTATATATTCATGATTTCTGCAAGATGGTAGAACTATACCAACCCTTTACTTTTGTAATATTGCTAATCATATATCTCTGCTACTGTCTAATGGTTGTTGCAGCTCATCTATGCTACACTAGAATAACAGCTGTTCAATAAATCCTTATTGACAAACGCCCAGTATGGTTATTCTATGCATCTCTGACACAAACTAGGCGAGCATGAGTGACTGAGCGAAAGGTAGTATATTGTTTCCACGATCCTGAGGGATCAGGGTTGTCATGTTCTGAGGTTGCCAAGAACTATTCTCTCCCCGATAAGAGGAGACTCTAGTGGCACTGTGAGCTAGCTAATACAGACAGGCTAACGTATACGGTGGGGGTGCACGGAATCAGTCCACCGCCAAACCCACAGTTTATGTTATCCAGATGTGCAGATCCTGTATAGGTTATATAGGAACTACACGACATGACGCCCAACGTTGGTTGGGTACTTATTTAACAGTAGAATCTGAGTAGTTCAGTCGTGCTATTCTCAGAGACCCTACTCACAAAAACACCAGAGACGTCTGGAGTGGGTGGGCACAAACTCCGCCACAGCTGAGTAGGCTAAAAAATCCTATTTATTGGCTGCTGGTTAATCAAGCTTGAAGGACACATTGTTCCTAAAATTGGGCAAAAACACCTTATCTTAGTTCCCTTGAAAAACTCTTTACAAAATGACTGAAGACAAAAATAACCAAGAATTGGACCCACTGCAACAAAATCTGCCCCTCACAGATGAGGACGATGCAGACGCAACACAAATTGCACCAAACTTTAGGAATACAGTCACCCTGAAACTACTTGGCATAGTAGTTTTTTGTGATTGAGGCACACGAATCAAACAAAACAGAGGTATTTTATTCGTGGGTTACATTCCCAGCAGCAAATGCAAGAACAAAAACATTTCACTCCTACACAGAAGGAGATGCACCAGCGGAATATTGTCCGTTTGAGGACATTGAGGTTCCGCTCACATACCAGGAACACTTACACTGGTTTAAAGGCGCCCTACCCCATAAAAGAAGAAGAGTAAGACTCGGCCCGCTCGGAGAAGGGGCAACATGGCCGATATTAGCAGCCTACACACCACATCCTGACATTGACACAATGCCACCAGGAGACTTACTCATACAACAAAGATTTAATTAAAATCTATAGGAACTTGACGCAATTCGTCATGAGGACATTTACAGTCCAACCAGCAATAGTTGCAACAAATGGAACTCAAATTCAGGTTACAACAACTAAAATTACACCACAAACATTACACGCGGTAATGGGTAAAATGCCGACAAAACGTAAACAAATACCATTCTGGGTAGCTCAGAAAATAACGCAGCTAGAGGCAGTATTCCCGAATACTACCCCGTATGAAAAACACAGAATGCTAACAATCTGCTTGCCCATGGGGATAACACCACAATTAGGGGATTGTACCACTTTGGGTACAGTCTTTGCTGTCATTTATACCAGAACTCATGGTATCCCATTATTAGCAGTAGTACCTGATGCATTGAGACAAATACAAAATTAGTACGGAGCAGAGCCTGCCCTAAACTTAGGGATGAAGTTACTAGGTAACTATGAACAGGTATCGGCCATAATACTAGCTAACATTAAGGGGGAAGCAGCTTCAGTGGCTATCCGCCAATGCCTGAGGGAGTGCAGTCCTTTAGAACAGGAACACGAACTACCAAAAATAATTGAAACTGCATATGCAGAATTAGGCAGAGACAGTTTGGGTGGGAAAGCTTTAAAACCACAACTGATGGGCAGTCCTGAAAAGGACACTTCCAAGCAGACACCTGCTTCAACTAAGAAGAAGTGGGACAATAAAAAAACAACAAAACTTTAAAGGAAACAGATCTCAATCCCGAGGTAGATCTCCTCCACAGGAGCCCTCCGAAAAGAGGTATAACCTTAGGAATAGGGATAATATTAGAAAACCTGACAGGTATCAGGATACTGATACACGTTCCTCTCGTTCCTTTCAGGGTTCATCGAAAAACTCTGAGAGGGAAGGACGGTCAGACAGACAAGAAGAGCGTACAAAGTTCAGAGACAAGCAGCACGCTCAAGAGTACACTTTTAAAAAAAGAAGAAAACCAAAGCAAAAGCCACAGTTCAAAAAGAAGAAAGTTGCAGGTCTAAAGATCAGACATGCCCAGAATTCTGAGGACTCGGTTACTGAACGGGGAATGGGCTCTGACGATGCTAGAAAGTGCGGCAGAAATAACAATAGCTCGCCAGAACCTGATGGAATTTCTGGTGACAGTGGACTTGAATGATTATATCACGGTAGAAACACCCGATACTAGGGTAAGTGTCCCACATAAAGTATATGAAATAACGCTCTAAATGGAGGGGCACAAATGTAGAACAGTGAGAGGTCTCTTTTGGGAGAACCTGACCTTTGGCTATGATATTTTATTAGCTGAACAAGATTGGCCGCCAGCATTCGTCATGGATTGCCCTAAAGGAGAAATGGTAATTCTTCCGGCCTTCTCAGACCATATTCCCAGGCACTTACAACACACATATGCGCAGGAGTGGGTGGTAGCCCAGGCTCCGGCATTATACAGAAACCATGTTTGATGGGATGAGGATTCAACCCACCACATTATTCCTTTAAAAAATTCTCCAACTGCACAGAGGCAGTATCCAATAAAGCAAGAATCTAAAAAACAGGTCAGGGAGATCGTAGATCAACTTGAATACCAAGGGGTGATTGAAACTTGCACCTCACCAATGAGCAATCCTTTGTTTCCTGTCATGAAACGTGACAATTCATATCGTGTAGTTTTAGATTACAGACATTTAAACACTTGCACTAAGACATTTGCAGGCCAAAATGCACATAGTGCCGCATTAATTAATAACATTGTGCGGAAAAAATATAAAACACTTGATATCTCAAATGGATTTTTCTGCCAAAATATAGCGCCTGAAAGCAGGTATCTAACAGCCTTCTCAGCGCTAGGGACCCAACGGCAATTTTGTCGACTCCCCCAAGGGTATAAGAACAGCCCGGGGGTGTTTTCGGCTAGAGTAACTGAGTTACTTCAAAATTTGGATGAAGAGGCATTGTCCTATGTGGATGATATTTATCTAACGGACGATGACCTAGAGGAACACTTGAACAGAGTGAATACCATTATTTTGGGATTTGCATCTGAGGGCTACAAATTCAACTTTTAAAAAAATCAAAAATTGTCCACCTCAGTGTCCTGTTTTTAGGATATGAAATGAAATGAAATGAAAATTGGTATTTGTAAAGCGCTAACTGCCACTCCGAAAGGAGCATCCTGGCGCTGGTATGGAGGTGAGCGGCTGCTCAGAAATTCTTAGATGAGAGAGAGGCAAAGTTCATCTGGGGCTCCGAAAATCCAAGTCTTTAGTTCTTTCCTATATTGTGTTTCAGATGTATGCGTTCTCAGATGCGGTGGCAGTAGGTTCCAGGCTCTGGTGCCTAATGCTGTTATTGTTTTTCCTCCCCTAGTTTTGCATCTGAAGCTGGGAGGTTTAAGTAGGTTGGCTGATGATGACCTGAGGGTTCTGGTTGCACTGTAGGGGGTGAATCTTGATGCAAGGTATTGAGGCCCCAGTTTGAGTGAGGCTCTGAAGGTGATGAGGAGAATCTTGAAGAGTATTCTCTTGTGTAATGGGAGCCAATGAAGGGTTTTTAGAGCTGTAGAAGCGGAGGACCTTCGTGGAAGTTTTAAAACCAGCCGTGCTGCTGCATGTTGGACTACTTGGAGTCTTTTTAATGTTTGTGTGTTGGCTCCTGCCAAAAGACTGTTGCAGTAGTCCAGTCGCGCCAGTATCAAGGCGACCGCTACTGATTTCCTTGCCGCGAGTGGGAGTAGATCGAAGAATTTTTTCAAAGATTTTATGAGGCTGAAACAGGTCCCTGCAACCTTCAGTGCATGTGGTTTGAAGCTGAGGGCTGAAGCTGAAGCTTTCAAGTGAAGGGAAAAGCCTGGCAGCCAATTTTTTTTTAGAAAAATACGCGCCGCTCCAACCTTCAAAATCATTAAAAAAAATTTACAGTCAATTCTGGGATTCCTAAATTTTGGTAGAACATACATTTTAGATTACGCAGAAAGAGTAAAACCTTTCTACGATTTAATAAACCTGATTTTTCAGTAAAACAATGGACACAGGAACATACAGATACACTTCGTTCCTTACAAGCTGACATGATAGCTTCTAAACACTTAGACACGCGTGAACGTACGCAACCTGGTGATCCGTATAGTTGCGGGTCAATCTGGGTACACCTATCTAACATATAATGAAGGTGAGACCGTACCAATTGCATACAAATCACATTTGTACACAAATGCTGAGATGCGCTTCGCACCTACAGAAAAGATTCTGACAGCAGTACAGACTGCTGTAGTGAGAGAAAGAGCACTGGCTCAGGGGAAACTAATAGTAGTAACTCCGGTTCCAGCCTTAGAGGCTGCAACAAAGGCAAGCGTTCCTAACGCTAAAGCCTTACATCCGAGATGGATACAATGGGCTAATTCTCTCACTGCAACAGATGTAGAATACAGGTACGACCCAAATTTAAAGACACAAGCATTCCTGCAATACGAACAAGAATATCCTCTACCAAACGAAATAATGCCTCTAAATCAGTATGAATATATCATTTATACTGACGGATCAGCTCAACCGGCCATAGGGAGTAAGCAACAATATAGCGCAGCATGTGCAATCGTTAAAGGTCGCATGCGGGATGGAAAGTTCCACCCAAGTTGCACAAAAACGCAATCTCTAGGAGACTGCATGGCACAGCTGGCAGAGTTAAAAGCCTTGATACTGGCACTCGTGAATACGGACCGAGAATTCCCCACACTAATTGTGTGCGATTCCTTTTACTGTGTGCAGTCATATAGTGAATATTTGCAGTACTGGGTTCAAAACGGGTTCAAAGATGCAAAAGGTGGCACAATTAAGCATAAAATGCTATGAGAACAGGTAGTGGAGTTGAAAACCGAACTACTGAGGGCTCACGTGATACATACACTGAGTCATCAGTGTGATGGCATTCACGTTGAAGGGAATTCATTGGCTGATGAAGCCGCAAAGGGGGCTGTACGCACGGCTTTCGTAGCTGCCATCACTCGTTCTAAAACGAGAATAGATGGTGAGATTATGGTAGCTGTCATTGCTTCATGCAAAAACAGCAAAGCACTACCAAAGATGTTTCCACTCAAGTACTCCTACAAGTTAGATGCCGATAACATTCCATTTGGTCAGATTCCTGGAGTGGGGGATAGAGTAATTCCAAACATGGATCGTAGGTTAGGTTTAATTATACAAAGGGGTAGGTTCTGCACATGCAGGAGTTACGGCGACTTTCATTATTGAAACAACGCAATTGGCGGCCTGGATTAACAAAGCAGACTAAAGACTATGTCTTGAAATGCGACATCTGCCAGCAGATAAAAGGTTCCACCGTAACACGTCCAGCGCAAATCCCATTGCTAGACAGCATCAGACTGTCCATTTGCGTGCGTCCTGCTCAAGATTCCTATGGGTGTGGCCCAAACGTTTGACTGACGCTCGAACTGTAATAAAAGATTTGCGAGCCTTTATAGGGACATACGCAATTGGCACATTAGATTCTGACCAGGGCCCTGCGTTTAGCTCTCGGGCTTTCAAGGAGGCCATGGGAGGATTGGGTGTAGCATTGCGGTTCTCATCTCCGTACAATCCCGAGGGAAATTCAGTAGTGGAGAGAAAAAACCAGGACTTAAAGCAATCTTTAACAGCTAGAGTATTAGGCACGGGTGAAAGTTGGGTAAAACATCTTTATGGGGTCCAGCGAGCTTTGAACAACATGCCAAGAAGTTCTCTAGGGGGTGTCACTCCATATGAGGTCCTATTTGGGACAAGAATTTGGGTACTTGATCTTGATTGTGAAGGCACAGTGGCGGATGAAAAACCTTTTGACATCCATGATCATTTGGCTGTTTTACAGGATCTAAATGAATCCAGGACACAACAAAGTAATGTCCACCTGAAGCAGACCGCCACTGGGGAAGTCAAATCAGTCACAGCAAGACCGGTCTGGATCCCAAAAGTCGGGGATCTGGTCAGAGAGAAAATAGCGGACAAAAAAGAATGTGGGCCATCATACAGAAAACCTGTACCGGTCCTAGCAGTTGAAGGAACAAGAACTGTATTTCTACCGCCTCTTGCTGGAAAAAAGGAGAAAAGATTTGTCTCAATTTACCTAATCGAACCACACTATGTGGCCGATACTAAGCAGTAGGCCACGTGGACTCCAAAGTAGCAGACGCCCTCCTCTCGCTACAATTCAAGAAGTTCAAACGGAATGACTCATCACGTTCGAAGAACCTCCTGCACGGAATGATGGACTATGAAACAATGCTATAGAACTCGTTCCTCTTGAACCTGAAGTTCAATTTCAAAATCAAACTCAAAATGACAGACAACTCGCTATTCGACCAAATACAGATGTCTACGTCAACATGCCTCAAACAGAGCAAACCACGATTTCTAAAAATCCTGATGCAATACCAACAATTGATCGAACTGCTTCTGGCTACTTCATAAACTTTGATACGTTTTCTTTGGATCCAAGCGAACCGAAAACGACGCTAGCCAAAAAATCACGCAAACAGCAAGTTAAAAACTTTATGCACTTTCTTAAAAAGACTTACCTGGTGTCTCCCTGTGTAGAACTATGGGTAATCACCGGTATACTTTTCTGGGTAGGCTTAGTAATAGTTTTTAGTATGCTTGTTAATGGAAAATACCTTCGACAAAGCTCTGCAGCCCAAAAGGTGAACTTACTTTTAAAACCACACCAATCATCTCATCGAGAACAAAGAGACTTGTCATCAGTGAACATTACAGCAGTTCCTATTCCTGATGGTATAGTGTGGGACAAGGTTGATTTCGACATAGTTGGTCCGACCAAAATTTTAAGAATTCCTCATTTATTTCAAATATTGTTCAGTGATATCATTACCTCAAGTACATTTTCCGATGATTGGGATTTTGAACCTGTTAATAACATGTTATCTGATTTGGAAAAATCTGCTGCGTTTTCTAATAGTGAATCATTGGAAGACACGTCAGATTTTGAGGCTATGTATTGTTAACATTATGGTCATCATTTTTTACATAAATCTGCTAATCCTAGAAATGTGTTCACATTCCACCAGTGGGAACATTGCCCAACACCGCCGAAAGGCAGTTCAAAAACATTTACACAGAAATTTCCATATTTTTAGGGGTTTAATATGTCTGACCCAGCATCATACTATTATAAGGTTGCACCAACATCAGCACAGAAAAATATGTTGACAGACAAACAGATTTACTCTGTCTCCTTTATTACCCAGTTATCTGAACAAGGTTTCGACTTGTGGAAAGACACCATAGACCTAAAATCAGTCTGGGGTACTAGGGAATGGCAGGTACGGGGAATAGAAGCTTTGTTTAGAGCATGCCTCATCCCTCAACAAATCATGTTTTTGAGCGAGTCAGTGCAACAGACGTCTTGCCTTGGACTAGCCAAGAACAAACATTTGAACACACCTCGGCTGCCAACTCCATTACAAACCGAGGGTAACATAACATCACAGGAGATTACAGTAGATGACATCATACAATACAACAGATCTGACCCCGATTGGGAAAAATGGTTGATTTGGCCCACAGACACTAATAGTTGTCAAGCAAGATTCATGGGTAAAACTGAAGGGTTTAGTATCCATAGGCCAGATCCACATTATGTACAAAGACAACATCCAGGGGTAGTGACATCCTACAGTGTTGGGAAGTTGTGCCTTGATTGGCTAAAAACCTCAACACTCACACAGGTGAAACAACACATCCTTACTGTCACAGGATGTGGATCTTAAGGATTTTTTAATGGGTCCCAGGAAGCCACGTCAGAAACGTTTCTATTATGCTGTCTACAATGAAATATGGAAAATATTCCAACAAGAGGACGCAGAGAGACTACGAGAGATAGACCGTATAAATCTAGAAAAATCTCTAGCAGTGGTAGACAATTGGTTAACTACATTGACCTCCAGGATATATTCCTTAGGCAACATTGTATCTTCTGCGATAGACATACTAGAACAAGATTTGGCCATATTACAACACAGGCAATTACAGTTATGTTCTATTATGTTGTTAAGCTGGACGCTGCAATCTTTGTCTTCTGAAGTACAATCTAACAGATAAACAGATAGAAATGGCACAAAGGGGAGCTAAATATACAATGCTGCGTATCGAAAAACTGGATAGATTAGCATTTACAGTGGCAGAATCACTGTCCACAGAATGGCTAATCCATGGCCACATAGCTCTACCGGTCACTACTTTTCAGTTTCAATATTGCCTTGAACAAAAGCAAGTAGGCAGATATAACGAAATGGGTAGGGAATACATTAAGGAATCATGGGTATTACCATACAGATTTCAATGCCGGAGTGGGGATCGAGAAGTGTTTTTAAGCAGTACAAACTGAGAACGCTTTAAGTGGATCACTCATATGCCAGGATATAATGCTGCACGGGGCTTGTAATGGTTCTGTGGCGAACCTGTCCTGTCATTTGAGGGGTGCCCCAGCTGCAGTGATTACTCCAGCATTCAGGTTACTTTCAAATGGGAGTAACTTGATGCTGAACAGTCAAGGCTGCTGTGGCATGCTCCCGGGCATCGCATATCTGGTAACCGTGAGCTCCAGGGTTACTTGTTGTATGCAAGTATTGTTTCCATCAACATATACAGTCAGGGAGGCGCCGTTATGGCCTTCACGGAATGTTTCTTTAATACGGTTTGATACTCTAAGCAGAATGAAAGCCATGCTTCTACAAAAGTCTGTGCCCTTAACCTCCGCTCGAGAGACTTTTGATCTCCAGATAGCAAAGTCTTTGGCAGAGATATAGGCGCTCATTCATACAAACTGCCCTTTCCATTTCGCAGAAATGGTAAATCGTATCTTTAACATGTCTGATACAACAGGCATTGTCCACCTATTTAAGACCATAGATTCTGGACTTCTGAGCACCTTTCAGACGGTACTTGGAGTTATCCCAAACGTCATACACTCCGTATTTGGAAGCATCTTTGGAGGACTTCCGCTCATCCTGTTCCTAGCAGCAGGTATCCTGATTGTTTTATATTTGCTACGCAATGGACATCCCAGTCACCAAGGAGATGGAAAAAGCACTCCTGGAGCGTAAATACCGTGACCGTATGGTACAACATCTGGGCACACCTCGCCTAAGAGAACTAAGTGCATCTTGGTTCTTGTCATTTCGACCAGTCTGGATGGACTGCATCTTACCTGTCCTCCGATGCCTGTTTTGCGGAGAAGAATGCGTGTTAGACCTGTGTTTGACACTCCCATCATGTGCGCAACCGGACGTGAATGCGTTACTGGACCCGATAACGGCCCATGTTCTGCAGTGTCCTCAGCGTATATCAATGTTGATGGCGGCATTCCTTGAGCCACCGCAGGTAGTAACTGCACCTGTTGGTCTGAACACAGGCTCCTCCACTGACACCCTGGCTTTGGACGGCGCACAGGCTGCCCCAGCACCGGCTGCGGACAGCGTGGAACATCATCTGTGCTCAATTGACATACTCTGCGAGGTGTTACAGGGGCCATCTACGGCGGAAGCAAGCAACGGAAATGTTGCATCTACCACCCAGGACACAAACATTTGACTCATTTGGCTTGTCGTGTGCTGGGAGAAAATCGCCCTTTTCTAAACAAGGTCAAATTTGGAACTATGAAAATAAATTGACATTCCTTTCATTTTTTGGGCATACATGGCTTTTTAATGCTTATAGTGGTTCGGACTACAATTACGGACATTTTAGCTAGGGCTTGAAAAACATTTCTTTTTACATTTTTTAAGTTTTTAGAAATTTATTTAGAAGTTTTTAAACATTTTTAGCTAAAGAGATGTTTTTATAAACTTTGTGAGTACCGCTATCTAGTCATGCTAGTAGTACAGTAATAGGTTACATATGTCGTCCAGTCGGAAGAGGAGTGGGTGTTATATTCCATATAGGTACCCTATATAGGCGCAGGTAACACTGCAACCTTTCACCTACATTACATACTTTACGGTTCTTAGGCACTGACCTTTAACCTAGATATGACACTGCATTCAGAACAAAGGTTTTTCCCTGGTTCGATTCTCATACATTATGCATGAGGCTTCTTGGAAGCACAGCAGGACTAACAGTAGGATTACCATCTCCTGTATAATACCTCTGTATAAAGTTCAGGCCCAACGTAATCCTCTAAGCCGACACAGTAACACAGCAAGGTAGGACCCCTGGGGAGACCTATGGGTATATATACAGCACATCTTGCTTAGGAAGATAGAGGAGACCGTGACTTCCCGGCTGACACACTGACCAGAGACGCTGAGGTTCCTGCATGCAGACGCTCCAGCTAGCAGTGGTCTAACATACCTCGCGGGGTGTCCACCTCGATACCAGGACGGGGTCCCACATTCTCTAAACTCTCAGGTAATGAGGTGGACTAGATCCTAGAGGGATTCTTGGCATAACACCTACATAGATGCTAGGTACATTTAGGTACATCTAGTTATGGAGGCATCGTAGGAGTACGCACTTTATATCATGTGTTTTATGTACTTGTATATATTCATGATTTCTGCAAGATGGTAGAACTATACCATCCTTTTTTTACTTTTGTAATATTGGTAATCATATATCTCTGCTACTGTCTAATGGTTGTAGCAGCTCATCTATGCTACACTAGAATAACAACTGTTCAATAAATCCTTATTGACAAACGCCCAGTATGGTTATTCTCTGCATCTCTGAGACAAACTAAGCGAGCACAAGTGACTGAGCGAAAGGTAGTATATTGTTTCCACGATCCTGAGGGATCAGGGTTGTCATGTTCTGAGGTTGCCAAGAACTATTCTCTCCCCGATAAGAGGAGACTCTAGTGGCACTGTGAGCTAGCTAATACAGACAGACTAACATATCCGGTGGGGGTGCACAGAATCAGTCCGCCGCCAAACCCACAGTTTATGTTATCCAAACGCGCAAATCCTTTATAGGTTATATAGTAACCTCACAAAACTGGCCGCTGCAGGATTTGCAGCAAGCACTTCAACAGAGGAGTTCAAGTGACTAAGCAGAGAAGAGACGAAAAAGGTGTCCAAGTTGTGGTGCTTCAGAGTGTGGGATAGTATTGGGATTTCACAGCTAGATTATGGTACCCAAGTCCCCGTCAAAGAGCGAAGCTGTCCGCAAAAACATGATAAACTTTGGGGTGACTAGTGCCAATATAGAGACATCCTGTTAGATGTAACCTATTAGACACACATCTGCCTGATGCATGAGTTCACTGATGGTGGGGGCTGGGGGGGCTCACTGGAGGGATTAAGAGGGAGGTTCAGATGGTCAGCTGATTATTGCTATCCTGATGATCGTGAATTACACCATTTGCTATCTTCTTGCGTTTGTTATGGAATGTTAGTTTTATGTTATTGTCTTTCCTTTTTTTCTTTGCAAAACCAATAAAATGTATCTTAAAAAACACTTAGATTAGTAAAGCTGCACTTCATTTAGGGGGCTCACATATATTGGCTGGAGTTCAAAATAAAGAAGCAAGTTCATGGAGAAGGCTTGAATGCACATTTAAAATTACAATACACTGGTTACATGGATAAAATGAGGGTTTTGGTGGCTCCATTCCTTTTAGTGATAACTCCTGTTCCTCTCAGATGGGTATGGTGCAAACAAGTGGCACAATACCATCTACTTATAGTGTTGTTAATATAGACCTTAATGGAGATGGAATATCACACATGGAACCGATACATGGATGCGTCACTTTCCTTACTTGCATAGATGCACATCTTCACCAGTTCCCTCTTTCAAAAAGCCTTTTTGTTTTTGTATTTAACTAATGGCACTGGATGAAATCTTTTAGAAAGGGGAACTTACAGAATGCATGCAGGGTGGCCTATGGTCATGCCCTACGTGAACTGACAGAATATGTATAGACATTTGTAGTAAGTAGTGTCAAACAAAGATAATCTGTTAAGCAATAGTGGTTTTTGATGCAGTTTAACTTGCTCCTAGGTCTCCATATGCAATAAAAACTGGCTATTATATTGCATAATGACTACTAAGTTGAGTAAGAGTGTGAGTGACAGCTTTATGTCAACATCGGTTAGGGCTTATGCATAAAGTATGATAGGATAAGTTCGAGATTCCGCCTGAGTGTTGGCCATCTTAATTAAAGAAAGAAATGCAGAAGGCTGGTCAAATACTATTTGGTGGCCTTGTTGGGAGTAAAGTATGATTCTCTAAGTGGGAAAAGTATTCATACACGCCCACCCGCCAGCTACGATCAACCAGCCACGCCCTCGCCACCGTACCACGCATCCGCAGAGCCACCGCCGGAGGAAGATCCTTCTCCTACCTGGCAGCCAAGACCTGGAACTCCCTCCCCACTCACCTTCGGCGAACCCAGGACCATCTCTCCTTCAGGAAGCAGCTCAAGACCTGGCTGTTCGAGCAGTAACTTACCCCCTCCCCCAGCGCCTTGAGACCCTCCCGGGTGAGTAGCGCGCTCTATAAATGCCGTGATTGATTGATTGATTGATTACTTGCTTGGCTCTGATATATATTTAAACAATGACATGTTGTGACCTTGAGAAATGACAGTGTAATCTACCAAGCAAGGCAAGTGATTAATGATTCTGGGCAGAGCAAGTGGAAACATCAACCACCTGCCTTTGAATGATTTCCTGGCTCATGCCCAGACAACACAATTAACAGCATACATGACTATATGAGTGAAGAATGCTTCGCAGGAGTGAAGCCCCTTCAGACTGAGACACTGTAAAAAGAGAAGGAGTATCTTCCCCTCTCCACTGGGCAGAAGGCCTTGTCCGAAAGAATCTGGATGTCCTTCTTATAGACATCTGTATACCAGAACTGGTGTGACCGTACTTGAGCTATGAGGATGACCAGCCACTCTGGAGAGCTGTTGATATTTTGTAAGAAACTACCTGACCAGAACCATATTACATCGTCCCTTCGAAACACTGATCCCCCACCAAGCCAGGAAGGGATGATGTTGCATTACCAACACCTCTGTGATTGGTAGCCCCAGTCCTGGACTTGGGATTCCCTGACTGCACTCCCATTGCGGGGTGAGAGTGATGTAGAAGAGGTGGGGGGAACATGCCATGGTAAATGGTCTACTAACATAATTTGAATGCAAACCAGTAAAGTTAGGATGGTTTCTCAAAAAGGTGATTATGGCATTATTAGTTTTATATGATAACCACTTCGGACCTTACCAGTGGAAAGGTATTTATGGCTAGAAAGGCCACCTTGAAATTCAGCAGCTTGATGAAGAAGGACGTAGGGCACATCATCAACTTCAGCAGCTCAGTATTTATTGTTTATAGTCTTTAATATTGTTGGCTTGGAGTGCGATTCATGCAGACTTTAATTGTCTGCTTGAGCACCTGTTTCTATAAATAGAGCAAAAGCTTTGGTGCAGAAGTGCAGACAGCCATGATACCATGAATATAACCACAACACCCAGACCAAATCTGGGGTAAGGGAACTAGAGGCACGGGGTACTGGGAGTCGGCAGCCTCCAAAATAAACTGTGTACCACAATGAAGCCGCTCCCAGTAGGGTGTCACAAGTACTAGTGCAGTTTTAGTCTGTGAGTGAAGACATCTCACATAAAATGAAGGACTGGTCTCACACACCACCTGGTGTCATGCTTCATCATTGACCAGTCCTCGCCCTCTAAAACCTTGGTTTGATAGAGGGCGGGCATACACCTGACGACAGGGATGCACTTCTAAACTAAGTGGGGGCCCAAAGAAAATAGTGAGTTAAGAAGCCATTAAGGATGTCAGCTTAAATTTAATGGTGCTGGCATCTATATGGTAGTTAAAAACAAAGTGATCGGTGTAATGGACCAACGAGGAGCGGAGGTGCACAGATCTAGGCACAGAGGCGGAGATCACGTCCAGTCACACGTTCTGACCTAAGGGGTCTCCTGCCCTCACCCTCCTATGGGGCACAAGTGTCCTCATTTTAGGGCTTAAGAATTTAGCCATATCACAGTGGTAGCGTGATTTTCATCACCCCACTGAGTGGAAATCCTTTCACCATAGTGTGGTAAGAGTGGAGCCCGTTATATAGAACTTTTGTAATATGGTCCTGATGAATGCCGCGGACCCAACTGGGCCTTAGGCAGAAACATGTCGACCCCATTGACAGCGGTGGGGGACAATAATATCCCCATTACACCGATCACTTTGTTTTTAACTACCATATAGATGCCAGCACCATTAAATTTAAGCTGACATCCTTAATGGCTTCTTAACTCACTATTTTCTTTGGGCCCCCACTTAGTTTAGAAGTGCATCCCTGTCGTCAGGTGTATGCCCGCCCTCTATCAAACCAAGGTTTTAGAGGGCGAGGACTGGTCAATGATGAAGCATGACACCAGGTGGTGTGTGAGACCAGTCCTTCATTTTATGTGAGATGTCTTCACTCACAGACTAAAACTGCACTAGTACTTGTGACACCCTACTGGGAGCGGCTTCATTGTGGTACACATGATACCATGAATGCCTGAATTCTTTAACGAGGGAGTCAGTGTTTCATTGTACATCATCTGCAGTTTCTTTATTAGGACAAACATATCTTTTTTTAAGACACACGTCCTCTGGCTCATCTATATTAGCATAATTTGTTTTCATGTCTGTGTTTAAGTGTGCTAGTCTGCTTCTTGAACAGAGGTGTTATCAAATTGGTTGTCTAGATTGGCTCGGAGGTTGGAAAGAATTGTTGCATAATTCACAACCATGACGACAACAAATGCGGGGAACCATTTTGGAAGAACCACATCTAGAGCGTACGCAGTCATGGCCCTTAGGTAAATGACAATAAGGTGGGAAACCCATTCACTCCCCAGATTAGCCAGAATCAGAGTTCTGCATCACTATCATTATCAGCATGGTCTAGTTTTGTGTACTCCAATAGATCACACACATTTTCCATTAGAGCAGACCTTTCCAGCCTACGTTACCTTCAAAGGCGATCCCCCACTTATACTGAAGAATGAAAATGGATGGAAGGACTGGTAGTGTGCTTTGAATTTCCTGTCCTTAGTTTTCAGGATCAAAAGCAGAGAATACCATGGTCACCCTCCCTTGTGAGGGAGAAAAAAGATAGGGTCTCATTCGACTCAACCTGTGAAAAGCAAGTGTCACCTCTAATCTCAGGTTTTCATTCTGACTGTTTGGCAGGGTAAGCTTGGTTGATATATCTTAGCACCTGTACCAATCGTTTACAGGCTGTAGCAGAATACTGGTCAGATGTAGCATCTTTCACAATTTCTTGTAAACACCCTGTTTCCCACTTCTTAACATCTTTCTCCCTCTTAATAGCTCAGTGCACTAAGAGAGAGTATCACCCATTGGGGAGCAGGTGAATTATAGGGCAGGCCTGCTCAAGTGGCGACTAATCAAAGGGTGAGTGGTAGCTCAACTCCCCACTGACATCTTTGCCGTGGTATTCCCCCAAATCTTTTGCTATCGCTCCCTTACTTTGCTGAACTGGTTTTTGCTAGCATTAGGACTCTGTGCACCTTACCTCTGCTAAACAGTGCTAAAGTGCTTTTGCTCTCTCCCTAAAACTTGGTTAAAGTGGCCAACATAATTGGCACATTTAACTTACTTGTACATCTTCTAAGTCCTTAGTAAATGGTCCTACCTGTACCCAGAGCCTGTACATTAAATGATACCAATGGTCCTCTAGCACCCATTGTGCAACCCAGTAAAGTAGCCTTTTAAAACATCTCAGGTTAGCCACTACAACCCGTAGTGGAATTTAAAACTCCATTTCAACCTGGCCAAATAAACCTTTTGCCAGGCCTAGATCTTCATTTTTAGGTCTCGCCTAGGCAGCGCGAATGCGCTGCTCTAGGAGGACCTTTAGCCATCGGTCTTCACTTTTCAAGCACTGCACTCGTGCTTGTGGCGGCATCCACCTTGCAGGAGCGAGCAGCGGGCGCCACAAGCACGAGGGCAGTGCTTGAAAAATGAAGACTGCTCTCCCAAGCGTGCGCGCGCACCACTCGCGGGCTCACGTCCTGTTCCCCCTCTCTCTCACAACCTCTCCGCTTCACGGCACCGCGCTTCATGTTTCATGAAGTGCAGAGGTATTTTTTTTCTTTACAACTGCCACTTCTGTGGATGCGTGTGCGGCCGCCCGCCTTTTATCAACACAGCGTCCGCTTCACGGCACCGCGCTTCATGTTTCATGAAGTGCAGAGGCCATGAAGCGGGTTCCGTGTTGCTAAAAGAAAGGCACGTGGCAGCTTCCTCTGACTTTAAAACATGGCTTTAATTCTTGTTTTTTATTACTTTAGTTTACTTCACTCGCAGGAAATGTTCTAATCGCCGGAACAGATTTCAGGAGCGAGTGCGATATGGCTTCTTTTGCTGTGTGCTTACTGTAACAAGAAAATCCTTTAACATCATGGTGCGGTGGTGGCATTGTTAAGGTTTTGGACTCAACAGATTCGATCTAGTCATGTGAGTTAAAATTGTGATGTATTTCATTGACCTTTTCTTACCCATAATAGCTTTGCTTTTCCCATTAACGTGTTTTAAGGCAAAATTGTTTGATTCTTTGCTTTGAAATGTTTTATGATATGTTGGTTAGTGAGGAAAATGTTTCCTCGTGAGCTTAATCTTTGTATTTGAACGTTGGCCAGTAAAAATATAGTGTAGTATAAATTATGGTGAGAGGAACATAATTTACTAACTCAAACGACTGCTTCCCACCTGTAGTGTAGCTTGCACTGCTGATTCAGTCTTGCTAAATTCCTAGATATTTTTTGCGGTTCCCAAAAGGTTCCCCGACTTTGTTCTTGTCACGTGCAAGTCAACTCCACGTTAATCTAAAGGCTAATGTCTTGCGTCCCTGGTTAATTTTACTTGCCGTTTGAACGTAGGTCCCAAAATGCTATTAAGAGCACGGACTTTATTGTGGAGAAAGTATATAAGACCTGCGTTAATGTTTTTAAATTTTTAGTAAACAGTTTGCATGCATCTACAAACATGGGAACTAAATTAGAGTCTGAAACTATCCAACAGGCCAATCGACTGTGTACCTTTCAACTTTGACATACTGTTTTAGGTTATTACTGTTGTAAGTTTATTTCGGTAAGTTGATTGCATAAAACTTAAAGTTTAAAAAATATATATATTTTGACTAGTTAAAGTTTAGGTTATTAGAAAACCTCTTCAACACCACCAGAGTTAAATCCAAGTCTGTTATGCATCCACCAGTTTAACACAGAAGCACAAAATCATGTCAGAGTTCATATACCACGAGAACAAGCATTGGCATAGACAATAGGTCTCGCCTTTGGGACATTATAAGTGTTTAGCCATGCAACAGTTGATTTTGCACCAAGGATATTGTGCTGCATAATTAAATACTTATAAGGTCCCAAAGGCGAGACCTATTGGCTATGCCAATGCTTGTTTTAAAAGTATTAGTCACCCGTAAGTTAGGCCCTAAAACCTCACAGGGTAGGGTGCATAGTATAGTGGGTTTAAATGTTACATGGCCTGTCAGTGGAAAACTCCTAAAGTCATTTTACTCTGTTGTAACGCTTATCTTCCCAAACACTGGGTTGCCTTATTACACTTAGTAAGTGCTAACTTCAGATTGGGAGCAGATGGAGAGATGATGTTTATGCTCAAATGAATTGTAATTTAAAATTCTCTTTAACTCTTTAACTGTTGGGCCTCGCCCCATCCCTATGCTCGGCCTTTTTCTAGCTGTTTTGGGAAGTTCGCACTTGGGGCTCCATAAGTTTTGTTTCCACATAAGTTATCCACACTAAATTTGCATCCTTTTTTACCAACATCCTGTGCATTCTAAATATATGCAGGGTTTATGGATTCTATGTCAGGACCGGAGGCTACGATTATGCTTTTCTCTCTTCGCTTTATTACAATACCAAATTTCCAGCAGCCAGAAAAGCATTACATTTCATCGTTTTCCAAGAGGAAAAGATAAGAAAACCATCAATTTAACAGAAACAAGAGAAGAAAAAAACCACCGGGACTATAAATCCCATAGTCCCCAGGGGCAATGTCCAAACAAGTCCTTCAACAGTGTTAATGTCCTCTACATAGACCCTCCATCTTGGCTGTCCTTCCTCTTTCTTCGCTGCTTCGCAGCCAGTTAAGTGCTTTTTCGTGTTTTGCATATTGCCACACGGGGCGCTTGTCTGGAAACGGACAGCGCCTGGGGGAGGGTGTGTTGCGTATTGTATTTTCTTTCTATTTCATTGTAGGTAATATCTTGCAGTTAAAGTTGGCAGCTTTAAGGGTTTTTCTTTCAGATTCCTTTCCGACCGCGGGAGCGCTCCTTACGCGGCCGCTGCCCATTCAAATTGCGGTGCTTGATCAGACCGCTTGGGGCGCTCTCCCGTCTCGTTGCTCCCGCGGCGCGGTCTCCTCATATGAGGAGCCGCGCAGCGTGAGTAGAGACGCGAGAGCCTTGTCCCCTGCTACCGCCTCACCTTACGCCCTCCTGCAGGGTCTGTATTCCCCGCAGTTCGCACCATTAACTTTCTGAACGCCCCGGCGGGGGTCCGTATTGCAGTTTTACCGCGTTAATCGCCTGCGGGCAGTTTTTGAGCACACGTGTGTGGGCGCGCTGGGAGCCCGGTCAGATTCTGAGGGCCGTGCGTGCCTGGGGCCAGTGCTCTCCTTGACTGCAGTTCTTTGTAACTGCGTGGAAAAGTTGCAGTCCTCTGGTCTGTCCACATTCCCCTCCGGGATCCCCAGGGCCATATCCAAGGTTTCCACCTCTGTGTCACGGGTGCTCTTTAGTAGCCTGGTTTGTGTTGCTCCATGGCTGTGGTTGTGCAAATGGAGCAGGATGATGTATATGTAGAGGAGGAGGTGGAGTACCTACCTTCTGATGATGCTTTCTTTGAGGCTGAGGATTCATTGATTTATCGCTGTGTCAATGATGTTGTGGGGCCCAGGGAACAGCGCCTCTGATAAGATTGTGCAGGAGTGCGCCAAGTTGGCGCAAGCCCGTTTCGAGGTCCCGGTCCCGGCTGGTACTCCCAACCCTGGGGAGGGACCCCCACCCCCCAAGAAGAGTTGTCCTGAGGGGGACCCGGGGGACGCGCAAGGGGTGGATAAGGATGCGTTTGAGCGCTTGCGGAGCGCCTTTTTAGCTAAGACGGTTCCCCCCTCCCCTGTTCCACATCCCGTCCTGGAGCCCGCCCCGTCCCCCACGCCGGATTCCCCGAACATGGTTGGGGATTCACCGGGGAATTCGGACGATGATACAGGGTCTTCGCGGTCTTGGTGCCCGGCTGGCTCTTCCACCTCTGTGCCGCAGGATAGTTCGGGTGTGCTGGACCCGGATGAAATCATTCATCCTCGGTCCGCGGACTGGGCCCCTGGGGACAAGGTGGCTAAGTTTGTGGCCGGCCGCCTCCGCAAACCCTTTGGACGGGAAGGTGGCCTGCACGCCGGAGCTTGACTCCAAAATGGCCACCTTCTTGGCCAAATACATGAAGGACCCGCGCAAGGGGATAGATAGGTCTTGGCGTTCCTGCCAAGACAAGTTGTTGGACGCTGTAGGGCCTATGACCAAGATACTGGACATGGCGGAGGAGGCCAAGGTATCGGGTTCTACCATCTCCCCTGAAATTCTTTCCAATTGGGCGCAACGCGCCATAATATTGTTGGGCAACGCCAATTGTGCCCTTTCGACGGACCGCCGTCGTTCTTTGTTAATAAAACTGGATCCTATGTTAGGGGACCTGGCCTCTTCGGAGGCGGGAGCAGTTGCGCAAGGGGGTCTCTTTGGAGACCCTTTTGTAAAAGAATTGGGCAAGTTTGTGGCCACTTTTACCTGGCTGGACAAGGCCCAGTCCAGTATAAAGAGGGTTTTCCAGCCCCGGGTCTCTCAAGGGGCCGGTCGTGGCAGGGGCCCCGGGACCGGCCGTGGTGTGCAACACATTCCCAACAGGGGACAAGGCTCCGGGCGGGGACAATATAGCTCCAACGCCAGTTACTCCGAATTCTATCCCACCAGAGGGCAACGGTTCCAATGCCGTGGAAACTTTAAGAACAATGCCGGCAGCAGAGGTTCAAACGGTAAGTGTCTTGCCAGCAGCGCACGTCCGTATCGGGGGTCGTTTAGCGGACTTTCAGGGCGCTTGGGCAAATATCACAATGGATGCTTGGGTCTTGCAGACTATCCGAGGGTTTCACAGAGTTTTACGAAAACCCCGCGCCAGCAGTGCCTCCCGCACCCCATCTCCTTTTCCGTCGCGGATGCACAGCTGGTCGCGGAAGAGGTCTCCGCGCTGCTTCGCAAAGGGGCCATTTGTCGTTCAGCTTTGCATCCCCACGGATTTTTAAGCAACATCTTCTTGGTGGACAAGGTCGACAGGGGGCGACGTCCGGTCATCAACCTCAAGGAGTTCAACGGGTGGTTGGTGTACCGACATTTCAGGATGGAGGGGATTCACCTCCTCCGGGATGTTGATCTTCCATCCGATTGGATGGTGCGGTTGGACCTCAAGGACGCGTACTTGGTGGTCCCCATTCATCCACCGCATCGACGGTTTCTGCAGTTTTGCTGGCGGAGGCAGATTTACGAGTTCACCGCCCTTCCGTTCGGTCTTTCGTCAGCACCCTGGGGCTTCACCAAGGTACTCCATCCGGTAGTGGAGTTCCTCAGAGCTCAGGGTATCCGTATGATTGTCTATGTGGACGACATCCTGATTATGGCACAGTGTCCCAGGAAGTTGTCGGTGCAGCTGCATCAGACAGTGTCACTTTTGCAGGACCTGGGCTTCGTAATCAACGGAGACAAGTCCGTCCTCAGCCCGGTTCAGAACGTGATTTTTCTCAGGTTCGTCGTGGATTCGGTCAAAGCTTCCTTGAGCCTGCCATCCGGAACATGACCAAGATTCGGCACGAACTGCGCCAGACCATATCCAAGACTCACACCTCTCTCCGGCAGATTGCCCGGGTAGTGGGCCTTCTGTCCTCATCCATCCAGGCAATCTTCCCGGGTCCCTTGCATTACCGGGCTATGCAACGCTTGAAAGCGTATCACCTTCGGAGGGGGTTGTCCTACGACCAGTCGGTCCTCCTTACATCGGAGGTAAAGGACAAGATGGCGTGGTGGCTCACCCACATGGAAGCGTGGAACGGCCGTGCAATTTTCGGGTCGGTCCCGGACCTAGTTATAGAGTCTGACGCCAGCAGGTCGGGGTGGGGCGCCCGCTGCGGGGAGTTTTCCACAGGAGGCGCCTGGTCTTCAGAAGAACAGGCGTTGCACATAAATTGTCTGGAACTCCTGGCGGGGTCCTTCGCTGTTCGGTGCTGGACCAGGGACCGGGTGCAGTCATGTGTCCTGTTAAAGATGGACAATGTCTCCGCGGTCCGATACGTCAATCACTTGGGGGGCCCCTGCTCCTGTGCTTTGGCGAATCTGGCGAAAGATTTTTGGGAGTACTGCCTGGCTCATCATATCTCGGTGACAGCGGAGTATCTCCCGGGTCAGGCCAACTAGGTGGCAGATTGGCATTCGAGGCATCTGGTCGATTCCAGTCAGTGGAAACTGGATCCCCAGGTATTCAGGTGGCTGGCGAGTCTATGGGGCCCGTTTACGATGGATCTCTTTGCATCCCGCCTGGATCATCAGCTCCCGCGCTTCTTCAGCTGGAGGCCGGATCCTCTCGCAATAACCACGGATGCTTTCCTGCAGGACCGGGGTCTGGAGAAGGGTTACGCTTTTCCCCCCTTCTCGATGATAGTACGGGCAGTGGCCCAGATTCGCCGCCAGGGTGCCGAGCTGGTGATCGTGACGCCGTTTTGGAGGTACCAAGTTTGGTTTCCGGTTCTTCTGGAACTTTCTTGGGATTTTCCAATCCTACTCCCCCCGTTTCCTCAGCTCCTTCTGAGTCCGAACGGGGAACAACATCACCGAGAAGTCTCTCCGCCTTGTTGCATGGCGGCTTTCAGGCAGCGTTGGTCGCTCCCAGGTCTTTCGGGACCAGCAGATGAACTCTTATCCAAGGCATGGACTAGCAGTACCTCGAAGCGCTATCGCTCTGCCTGGGCGAAGTGGATGCGTTGGTGTCTTCGACGGAGTCTGGATCCCATGGTCGCAGGAGTCGTTCCCGTCTTGAACTTTCTGGCAGAGTTGGCAACGGCTGGGTTGGCGTATCGTTCTATTAACACCATTCGTTCAGCGATTTCAGCGGCACATTGCCCGGTAGAAGGGGCCTCTCTAGGGGAGCACCCTTTCGTTTGTAAGCTCATGCGGGGCATTAGTCTTTCATTGCCCCCGGAGCCGCGCTATTCTGTCTTATAGGACGTTAACTTGGTTTTAAATCTATTCCTGTCAACCAAATAAGTACCTTTCTTTGAAAGAACTTTCAGCCAAATTGGCTATGCTTTTGTGCCTCGTCTCTTGTAGGAGGGTGTAATGATGTGCGCGCTTTGGACATCTCAGCGTGGATTTTTTCTCCGGTAGGGGTGACGTTTACAGTGGGTCGCCGGACTAAATCTTACTCGGTCGATCTCTTATCCTGCTTTTGTGGACGTCCCCAAGTTGTGTGTCGTGAATTGCCTCAAGGCTTATGAAGACATTACTCAGGAATTCCGCCCTCCGGGCGAACGTCAACTTCTTATTGCCTTACGGAAACCGCATAGAGCAGTCTCCTCCCCCACTATAGCCCGGTGGGTGCGTTGGGTCATGCAAGAGGCAGGTATTGACACAAAGCAGTTCGGTGCTCATTCAGCCAGAGGTGCAATGGCTTCTAAGGCCTTTTCTCTGGGAGCCCGGTTGGAGGACTTGATGCGGGCCGCTGATTGGTCTTCGGAATCCACCTTTAAGAAGTTTTACTTCAAACCAGTCTTGGAAGTCGCTCAGTTGGTGGTAAGCTTTAAACTAGCATAATCGGAGCCTCCGGTCCTGACATATAATCGAAATTTGCCTAGCATTGTAACGGTAAGTTTAAATTCCATTAAGGACACGGAGGTGAGGATTATCCCACCCGTGGCACGATCTGGTACGAACCCGCCCGTATGTGCGTAAGTAAAGGAGTTTCTTCAAAATTCATATTCCGTGCCTGGTTTGTTGCCCCAGTTACTGGTTTGTCGATTGGTTGTGCTGGTTGTTCTCGCACAGAAGGGTTGTCCATGGTGAGCCTTACGCTGTCTTTGTCTTTTCTAGGGAACGATGGCGCAAAACAGGGCCAGTAAGGATGTGGCGTGACTCGCGCAAAGAAAGAGGAAGGACAGCCAAGATGGAGGGTCTATGTAGAGGACATTAACACTGTTGAAGGACTTGTTTGGACATTGCCCCTGGGGACTATGGGATTTGTAGTCCCGGTGGGGGTTTTTTCTCTTGTTTCTGTTAAATTGATGGTTTTCTTATCTTTTCCTCTTGGAAAACGATGAAATGTAATGCTTTTCTGGCTGCTGGAAATTTGGTATTGTAATAAAGCGAAGAGAGAAAAGCATAATCCTCGCCTCCGTGTCCTTAATAGAATTAAAACTTACCGTTACAATGCTAGGCAAATTTCGATTCCCCTCGAGCGGGCTGGGAAAATGGGCAAAATATAACTCAATTTTGAGTTTTTGGGGAAAAAAGAAAAAAAGCGCTCCATCATAGTCACCATCTTCCTAGCTTTCAGGAACATGCAGAGTTGAATAAAAAAACATTTCTTTTAACCACAGTTTTTCTATTTTTCAAAGAGGTAGCCCATTATTCCTATTTTTTGAGATCTCTACCAACTTCCAGTTTGTGGTAGAAACCAGTGTGAAACCCATGGATGATCTAGAAAAGCCACAGATTTCTGAAAAGTAGACAAAAATCCAAATTGAGCGAGAGGTCATATGTGCACATCCCTATAGGTTTAACTAAAGAAATTAACTGTTGAATTAAAAAGATGTTTAAAATCAGTAGGAAAAAATGGACTTTTCTGACACCTTTTTCATCTGTAATTTCTTGTCATGATCACCGATTTACTAAAGCAATATACCATAACTGCCACTAGGCCCTTCTGGTTGAGGGGTTATATATGATTTGTAGGTTCTGTAAGAACCCAAGGTGCCCAGAGCCAATAAATGAGCTGCATCATACAATGGTTTTTCATTATGTACCGAGCATAGAGCAATTCACATGTGAAATGTGTAGAGTGAAAAATGGCCAACAAGGAAACCGATGTATTTCTGAAATGGGCACAAAATATGGAGTTTAGGAGCGGTGGTTATTTGTACATCTCTGAATTTGTAGGTACCCATACTAGCATATGATTTAGAGGGCATTTTTCGAATGTCTTCTCTTACACACTGGCTTACATTTGGTAATTGGTAATAACAAATGTTCTACTATTCCCTGCTCCCACATCTCTTCCAATATGTACAGTGGATCCCTTGGAGTGTTTTATGTATGTATAGTGCCTGCGGCAGGAAGCGGGCCAATACGCAACATGGATACATCACATTTTTCCACTCAAAACTCACCCTTTTTTTACAAAGCGGGTAGTTGTGGATTTTGGGCCTTAACTCAGGCAGCACATAGGGAACTCTAGCTAGCCTGCATATATTGAAAAACTGGACACCTTAGGGAATCCAGAATTCCTTGCTAACCTCAAAACCCAGGCCTGGCCGGACTAGGAACACAAACCAGCCCTGGCAATTCAGCTGGACTGGCCAATGGGTGTGGGAGGCACAGGGGGCGGGGGGTGCTAGTGAGAAGCACTGCTGCCGGCCGCTTTAGCACTGCTGCCGCTTTTGTTACAGGGGGCCGATATTGCAGCACGGCTGCAAAACCGGCCCCCAGTAACAAAACCGGCCCCCACAGCTCGAAAACTGGCCACCACCCTTATGGCCCACTGGGAAAAAGCCTGGTACCTGCTACGGCAAATCCGGCCCTGAACCCAGGGTTTCCCTAAGACTTCTGATAAAAATGGTACCTCACTTGTGTGGGTAGGCCAAGTGCCCGCAACAGGAAACGTCCCAAAATGCAACATGGATAGATCACCTTTTTCCACTCAAAAGTGAAATTTTTTTAGCAAAATGGGTACCTGTGGATTTTGGGTCCTAACTCAGCCGGCATCTAAGGAAATCTACAAAACCTGTAAAAAAATTTTTTAAACAAGACAACTTGGGGCGTCGAGGGTGGTGTGCCTTGAGTGGATCCCAAGAGGTTTTCTTGTCCACAAAGCCTGGCAGACCTTAAATTTTGCCTGAAATTACACCTTTCCTTACATTTCTAAGTGAATCTTCCAGAATGCGAGGGGGGGGGCATATCAGGAGCATTTGCCCCCATCTGCCCTGACGGGGTCAGAACGACTGTTGCCCCATTTACTTAGAGTGGGGGCATGGCCATGCTGGGCAGCCCCCAACCCTATATTTTTATAAAATAAAATCCCTAGTGGGGACAGATCAGAGGTAATTACCCCCATCTGCCCCCCCAGGGGGCAGAAAGGCTGTTGCCCCATTTACTTGGGGTGGGGAAATAGCAATGTCCATGGTAGGCAGCCCCCAACTCTGTATTTAACATTTACTTTCCTTGGCGTATTTTGGGATTTCTACCTTTCTGCGGTCAGATTGGGGGTAATTACCCCATATCCCTTTCAAGTGGGGGGGGGCAGAAAGACTGATGCCCCATTTACTTGGTTTGGGGTCATGCCCATGCAGCCATCACCCCATATATATTTTTTTTAAATCTCTTTTTTAGATAGAGTGTAATTATTGCATCTGCCACCAAGAGGGAGGAAAGACTGTTGCCCATTTGCAAGGAAGAGGTAGCTAGGTATCTAGAGGGCTTTGGGGCAGTTGCCCTCATCATCCCCCAGGGAAGCAGAAAGACTGAAATAATACATTTGCCCCTAGGGGAGTACAAGCCCTTGCCCATTGGGCCGCTCCCGCTGTCCCTAGTGGCTTATGGTTGGATCCCTGCTTGGGGGTAGCTCTCCTGCGGTGTTCCCAAAGCAGGGATCCACTGGGCAGAGGTACTGCTGGAAAGGGGAGATTCTACCATTTCCAATTAAAGCTCTCCCATGATAATTAGTGTACGGGGGCTCAGATACACGCCCAAGCACTGATTCAGTGAAAGTAAAATGAGCCCATCGGCTCGTTTTACTTTCACAGCAATTACGTCAGTGCGCCCTGCACATTGATCGTCATTGAAGTAAGTAAACAGAAAAAATCTATTGGGCTGCTGGGGAATCTGTTCCCGAGCAGTGTGTTGAAAAACAAAATAAAGGGCTTCCTCTCATGCAGAGCACCTGATGGGCTTTTATAACCCTCCCAGAGAGTGCGCCCGTCAGTCATTGACCAATGGCTTCACTAAAGGCATTGTTATGAAAGTCGGATTTAAAGTTATAATTCTGAAAATGTCACTTTTCGAAGTTTGACATTCTCTTGCCAAAACCAACTGCGCCTTCCTGCCAGTGTCCTGGGTCCCCAAGACCATCTAATTAAGTGTTTTAAACCTTATGTAGGAGACCCAGAATGAATTAGGAGAGATACTTCAAAGGTGGTTTCAATGAGACATTGCACAGTGGATCCCTTTGAGTGTTTCTGAAACTATAAAAAAAAAATGTTGCATCACTCTTGGTGTTGATTCCAAGATGAAGCATGCCACTATTAGTGAGTGAGGTCACTTTTATCTCATATATGGGTCCCCAGAGAGGGTGTTAATTTTTATTTTTACATCCTCATCCCTTTTTGTGTGTTTGGTTTTTAGGCTGTGCGGATGTTTGAGAAGTTGTACCTCTTGCCCCTTATTTTGTGTATATAGTGTCCTGGGTCACATGACTGCTCTGCAGTTAAGGTTTGTGTATCGCTTCCAGACAGTGAGACAGAGGAAGCCTAGGTGTGGGGGAGAGGGTCTTCTTGGCAGCATGGCTGGTGCGGGGCTGTACCCTGTCCTGTTTGCATTTCAAAGGGCTCTACCTACAGCACACACAAAGGAATCTGCCACTGGGCCTGCCTTGCCTTTTGCCACCCTAGACAGTTTGGAGTCAGAAATAGGGAAAGGGGAAGAACTGACCAGAACTAGTTTTGGGGGGTAGATCAGGGAATTCCCCCACACAAAGGCTGGCACCAGGTATAACAAGCATTAACCAGGTCCCAAGGCCCAGCTCTCACCCACCGCTGTCGGGCACCCAAACAGCTGTAACCCAGCACCTTCTCCCTCTGCTGCCTTCTGCCCTCTGCCTTCAACATCTGGTAACTCCGTTTCCATCACATGTGCCTTGCTTCTCATCCTTCTCTTAATCTAATCTTTGCCCGCTTTTCACATCCACTGTACCTCGTTTCCATCATCTGTGCCTTGCTTCTTATCACTCTTTTAATCTGCTTTGCCCGCTTTTCCTTCCTCTGTGCCTCATTTCTATCATCTGTGTCTTCCTTCTCATCCTTCTTTAATCTGCTCTGTGACCCGTTTTTTCTTTCCTTCCTCTGTGCCCATTTTCATCCTTTTCGGATTTGTTTTTCCAGCCTCCTTTGAGCTCTGTGCCTGTTTTTGCTGCTGCTCCTTCCATGGTCCACCCATTGAGCTCCCGTAGCGGCTTCTCCCGCCCTGCATCTTACTGCCTCCTGCTAGCCCCGCCCACCACCACCCAGCACCCCTTCCACCACTCAGGACCTACTTAATGCTGGCTGCAGCACGACCCCATTGAGCAGGTCCCCAGGCCCAGCTCTCACCCACCACTGTGAGGCCCCCGAACAGTCCGGACCCACTGAGTTCGCCCATTGCTGCCTTCTGCCATATGCCTTCGTCATCTGGTAACTCGGTTTCTATCACCTGTGCCCTGCTTCTTATCCTTTTAATCTGCTCTTTGCCCACTTTTTCCTTCCTCTGTGCCTTTTTTCCCCCTCATCTGTGCTTTGCTTCTTACTATTATTTCAATCTGCTCTTTGCCTGCTTTTCCTTCCTCTGTGCCTTGTTTCTATCATCTGTGCTTTGCTTCTCATCATTATTTAATCGGATGTTAGCCCCATTTTCTCTTCCCTTCCTCGGTGTCAGTTTTATTCCTTTTCGGACTCATTTTTCCAGCCTCCTTTGAGCCCTGTGCTCATTTTTGCTGCAGCTACCACACTTTTTGACCTGCCGCGCTCCGCTTGCTGCTGCTCTCGCCCTGTGTCTTCTCACCACCCCCTAGCCCCGCCGCCTGCCACCCAGCACCCCTCCCACCTCTCAGGACCTACTTCATGAATGCCATGTAGCGGGCGCGCCACATAGAAGACACACAACTGGCGTGCCTGTTGCAAGCCTGTCTGCGCCTCCACCACGCACAGCGTCAGTAAGCCTGGTTCCTCGCCCCCCACAGCTACGTCACCACCAACCTCAATGCACTGGATTCTGGACGACCTTAGAAAACATTGCTGCCATGCCTCCCCCCACTCAGCGGTAGGTCCTTTCACATGTAACCACTGCAATTGCACCTGTCACAGCACACCCTTCAGCACACTGCCCATTACCATGCAGCCCTCTCATCACACCGCACCAGTGCCTCACCACCAGCTCGAGTGCATCCTCTTTAACAGGTGCTCACTGTGTAAACACGCCACTCAGATGTGGGACCTCGTCACCCTCACACCCGACATCGTGTTTCTCACCATGACCTAGCAGAGTCCCGAAAAACTATTTTATCCTGTAAATAAGGACCTCCCTTTGATTCCTGCCCACCTCACATTCTTCATGCAATGATGGACATTGTAAATCCAGTGATCAATGAGATCTTAGACACCTCATTGTCCACTGCAAAAGTCCCGGCAGACTGGAAACTTTCTATCATTAAACCTCTTCAGAAAAAACAACTAGCAGATTTATCAAATCTCTCTAACCTCCAACCCATTTCACTTCTTCCTGCTTTGGATACAAATTATGGAAAAACTGGTAAATGTCCAGCTAATGCAATTCCTGGAGGAGTTCAATATCCTGCATCCATGGCAGTCTGGCTTCTGCCCCAAACACTCGACAGAGTCCGCCCTGGTTGAGGTGTCAGACACGCTAAACTTAACACTGGATGCCGGGAAGAATGCTGTGCTTATTCTTCTAGATCAGCGCATTTGATACCATCTCCCATGAGATACTACTACAGCGGATCAAAAAATGTGGCATCTCTCATTCGGCCTTAGCTTGGCTGGAATCTTTTCTTAATGACCGTAGGCCAATAGTAGTATTAGGACCATATTTGTCCCCTGAAAAAACACACCTCATGAGTTCCGCAGGTCTTGTCGCTTAGCCCTGCATTGTTCAACATATATATGACCCCCATTATCTCATTGATCTCCTCTTTTGGCATCGAAACTACTTCATATGCCAACGATACACAGCTTATCCTTTGTCTGGATAAAACATCTATTGGATCTGAAATGAATTTCAACGGATGTCTAAGAGAGGTTATTCGGTGGATGCAAACTAACCACCTGAAGTGCAGCAACGACAAAGCGGAGATCATGCTTTTAGGCAAACACAATGCATTTGACCCTACGATATGGTAGCCCAATTTCGCCCCCCCCAATAGTGTAGAGGTAGTGAAAAATGTGGGCTTGAAATTTGACTCCTCATTATATTTTTCGCCCTCAAGCAAGACAGTTGCAGGAATGAGCTTCAATGTAATTAAATCACTAAAAAAAATTATTTGACTACCTTCTTTCTACTAGAAAAACAGTGCAGTCGCATTGATCAAATCCATGAGTCTATTGTAATAGTCTATATGCAGGGACCTCTAAACAAACCCTTCACAAACTGCAAGTTGTCCAACATGCAGCCGCTAGGCTAGTACTAAAACAATCATGTCGTTCTGCCTCAGCATCCTTAAAAGCCGTCCATTGGCTGCCAATTTACAAGAGAGTCCTTTATAAAAATCATCCTGCTTACTTTTAGAGCCTACAAAGCTGCGGGTCCTAAGTAGCTTACAGCCAGATATACCCATTATACATCCTCTCGGCCCCTGATATCTTCAGCCGCGAATCTACTTAAACCTCCTCAATTCAGGCTTAAGACTGAAGGAGGTAGATCTTTTATGTTTCTAGGGATCAATTCATGGAACCAGCTCCCCACTGAGCTGAGACATATTGCATCAGAACCCCTTTTCCGGAAACTGAAGACATGGCTTTTTACTGCCTCTGACCCTATCTGTCACTCTCTCATCTGAAGAACCGTGAAAGGCCACTTCTCTGACCCTGAGTCTTAGACTTTGCTTTACTCATAAGTACTTCCTCTGACGTTTATACGGCTGGGCGCCAAGATTCTCCCTTGGGAGTGACAGTAGTGCTTTACAAATTCCAAATTCAATTGTAAATAACTGGAAAGAAAATGGCAAACAAACTGCAGAGGGGACCTCCTTCAAGATCTCCCTAAACCTCTTCCACCGGCTGCTGAGGGAGAAGAAGAGGAATTCCCTAGCCACTTGCATCGAATCCAGCTCCAATCACAGCAACTATTCAACATCGTCAGGGAATGTTCCAACCTCGCAGCCACAGAGAACATCCCCACCTCTTAGGAACTCTGAAACAACCTCGCCAACTTCTTCCACAACAAGATGGCCACTATCTACAAAACCTTCCACCCCCAGTCCAAGCCTACAGGCTTCCTCAACCTACACACCGTCACTACAACTATCACGGAATGCCAACTGCCCACATGGAACCTGCTCACCCCCCCAGAACACCTCAGCCATCATGAACTCCATCCACTCAGACCCTTGCCCACACCACATCTTCAACTACGGAAGCTACAGGATCAGCCACAAATTCACCATCCTGCTCAACACCTGGATTACCATGGCCATGTTCCCCAAAGACTGGAAACATGCTGAGGTCAACCGCTACTCAATAAGCCATCATCCAACCTCAGCGTACTCAAGAACTACTGGTCTATCTCCTTGCTCCCTTTGCCGGCCAAGGTCCTGGACAAGGCTATCAATAAACAACAAACAAAACATCTGGAGCAGAACCTTCTTCTCAACACATCAATCCAGATTCCACAGCAATCACAGCACGAGACCGCCCTGATCGCAGCCACTGAAGACATTGAGCCCACATCGACTGAGGAGAGCTAGCGGCCCTGATCCTCCAACTTCTCAGCGGCATTCAGCACCATAACCCAGCACACGCTCATCACAAGACTCCACAACATTGGCATCCAAGGGGACGCACTCAGATGGATCACCGCCTGCATCACTGGAAGGACACAAAGTCTACCTATCACCTTTTACTTCCAAACGGAATGAAATCATTTGCGGTGTTCCCCATGACTCATCCTTCAGCCCCACCCTCTTCAACATCTACATGACACCCTTGGCCAACATCTTCAGATCCCACGGACTCAACATCATATCATACGCAGACGACACTCAACTTATCCTCTCCGTCTCTGAATGCCTCACCACCACCAGAAACAACTTCCACAGGTGCATGATGAGTGTTGCCAACTGGATGAGAGATAACTAGTGGCTGTAGGAATTTGGCTCTGTACATACTATACCAAAGTAAGGTATAATGTGCATAGAGTCCAGTGGATACCCAGAGACTTTACAGAGGCTAAAGTAGATAATACCTTTTGTGGTAGTGTCGGCGTGCAGTTAGGCTTATCATGGCTCATGGTCGGACCTTCATTTTATTTCCTTCACCATCCCGAGTTTTCCTCTCCCCATTAGTTTTGTCCTCAGTCACTATCATGGCCAGGAATTGGAGTCGGGTTGATACCAAAGAATGTGGCACCTTACTAGCTGCATCTAAACCTTCTGGTTTGATTGTATCCCCTCACATCCAGGCGGAAAATATTAATGCTTGGTTGGAATCTGCCAGAGACAGTCTTGCTCCTTTGAAGACAATTAAAAACAAGAGGCCCCACGACGCACAGCGTTGGTTCTCTGACAAATTGAAGGCAATGAAATTAGCCTTGCGACAAACCGAACGGAAGTGGAGACAGGACTACTGCCCTCATAAAAAGATTATATTTATGGCAGCACTTAAAGATTACAAAAGCGCCATTCTCAGGACTAAATCTGAATACTTTTCTTCTAAAATCCTGGAATCCACTAATAAGGCCAAGGACATTTTTACGATAGTAGATGAACTTGTCAAACTGATCGCGTTATAGCAAAACCCACTCCGTCACAATCCCTATGTGACTCCCTCAATACTTACTTTATTGAAAAAATTTCTAACATCAAATCCAGTATTCCTCAGTCCTCGGCACCATCTGATCTCCGAGGCTCACACACTAATCCCTACCATCTGGATCAATTCCCTCTCATCACCCAAGAGGTTTTCGTCTCTTTACTCAAGAAGATTTGCTCAGGCTCCCCCACGGACAGCTGCCCTCCTCATATCCTTCGGGAAGTTTTCCTCCATTGTCCTGAGCCCCCTATGTCAGCTTCTTAATAATTCCCTTACTAAGGGCATTGTCCCCAACCTTTTTAAGAGTGCAGAAGTTGTACTTATTTTAAAAAAACCAGGCTCTGATCCTTCTATCCCCAGTAACTTTCGTCCTATCTCACTGCTGCCCTTCTTGGGAAAAATCTTGGAAGCCCACGTGGCCAACTGCCTCAGCACTTTTGTTGAGCAGTCACACTATCTAGACCCACACCAAGCCGGTTTTAGACCCGAACATTCTACAGAGTCTGTCATTTTAGCAGTCCTCAATGAATTACGAAGGGGGGCCGACCGGAGCTCTACGCAAGCTCTGGTACTCCTGGATCTCTCGGCTGCTTTCGATACTGTCGACCACCGTTTGCTGGTCGACCGGGCCGAGAGCGCGGGGATCCGGGGTCTTCCACTGAAATGGATATCGTCCTTCATCAGTGACCGCTTTCAAGCAGTCCGTCTCGCTAGCTTTCTTGCTGAGAAAAGGAGACTGACGTGTGGGGTCCCACAGGGTTCTTCGCTTTCTCCCCTCCTTTTTAACTTGTATATTTTTCCCTTAATTTTGGCCCTTCAAAAGAGAGAGGTGGTTATATTCAACTACGCTGACTATCACCAGTTGGTGTTTAACATTGACTCTTCATCTACGGAAAACTTTCAGTCTACCATGATATTTATCAGCAACTGGATGAACACTAACCATCTTAAGTTAAATCCCGATAAAACCGAGCTGATTCTCACTGGTGGCCCAGTGAATCCCTGGAACTCCAACTTTTGGCCATATTCACTGGGGTGCCCTCCATCTCCCGTCAGCTCGATTAGCAACGACCTCACGATGAAGGCACAGATAAGTGCTGTGGTCTCTGCGTGTTTCTTTCACCTCCGGAGAATTCGCAAAATAAGCAGATATTTAACCATCGAGGCCCGGATTCAAGTTATACTTGCTCTGGTTATGTCACGTATTGATTACGCTAACTCCCTGTACACCGGCATACCAGCCTACCAATTACGTCGGCTTCAACTGGTGCAGAACCAAGCCGCCAGGCTTGTTTATGGTCAACCTAAATCTCAGCATGTGAAACCTTTGTTGAAAAACTGACATTGGCTTCCCGTGACCCAACGCTGTCTCTTTAAATTAGGCTGCACAATCTACAAAGCCCTTTCAGATCGTGGTCCGGCCTTCATCGCGTCTAAAGTACGGCGCTACGTCCCCTCCCGCGATTTACGTTCTGCAAACAGGAATCTGCTGACCCCTTGTCCATTTAAACGTAAAAAACACGGGGGTCCAAGATTCTCGTCTTTGGCACCTCAATTCTGGAATTCGCTTCCCCCCCGAATTGCGCCTGTCCACTTCCTATACTCAGTTTAGAAAGTCTCTCAAAACTTGGCTATTTGCTCAGGCCTACAATTGAAATCCTCATTTTCCTGTACCAGCAACAGATTGACCCCGCTTAGCGCCAAGAAACCGTTGGTGAACGTGCGCTTTATAAATGTTTTTAACATAACAGAGGGCTGTGTTAAGCATTTGTTGTACACACTCAGGCAAGAAATGATTACACACATTCAATGACTAAATCTGAGACCAATTGTTTGTAAAAATATTACTTTTTGTATGTTCATTACTTAGAACCAAAGATACATTGTTGCAGTAAAATACATTTGCAATATCACAGTTTTTCAGAATGAAAAGTAGACACTGCATTTTTCAAACTGTTCAATGTTAACCTACCGAAGGAAAACAATCATGCAATTTCACAAGGAAGTACACAACTTGCAATTCCAGTCTTCGGGTTTTAGGATCAACACCGGTCAAGGGTCAGGTAAAGATAGAGAGTGGACCACCATCGGCACTGGGGTGGCCGGGTGCAGAGGTCAAATCTGGTCACTGTGGCCCAATGTTAATCAATGGAGACTGGGGGCACTCAAAGAGGTTCCAGTTGAAGGTAGGTACAATCAGAGTTGGGGGTCAATCTCTGGGGCTTGAGACCAGCACTGGGGGGTGGGGGGCACAAGGCAGCATCAAAAACACACCCTCAGTGGCACAGAGGTGGCCGGGCGCAGAGTGCCAACACAGCACCGGGCGTCCAATACAAATCAATGGAGAACAATGGTTTCAAACAAAGGCTGCAGGCTCAGACCAGAAAGCTGGACGAAGGGAACCGGTGGCTCTGAAGGTAAGCTGAGGTGCTAAGGAACTCAGGGACATCGTCGACTGAGCTCCCCAAGGCCTGAGGGCTGTGGGTGCAGGGGTGTCTATGGATGTCGGAAAAGTCTTACCGGAGCAGGTCGTGGTTGGGGGTGTTGAAGCTGCAGGAGTTGTTGTGGAGTCCAGGAGAGGTCACTCTGGGGTGGACTCAAGCTCAGGACCGGTGGGGAACCTTCTTGGGACCGGTGGGCCACTTAAACTTGGGCCGGATGTGTCAAGTGCAGAGGTGTGTTCGGCGGTCTGGTTGTGCCATTCAGCAGGGTGCAGGAGCTCTTGTTGTTGGTTTATTTGTGGACAGGTTTGCTGTCCTCAGGAGATCTTGGTCTTTTGGGAAGGCAGGCAGTCCTCCCATGGTTTTGGAGGTCACTGGGCCCACAGGACAAAGCGCTTTTTGGAGTAGGTTTCTTCGAGGGCCGCAGACAGGCTGGTAGGACTGTAGCCACGTCAGTTGTTGTCTTGAGTCTTCACTGCTGGTACGGCTCTTCGGTCCTTCTTTTTGTCACAGGAAACTAAGGATCAAGGCTCTGGGGTGCCCCTAAATACTCAATTTAGGGGTGTTACAGGTGCTGGAAGGTAGTAGCCAATGGGCTACTTTTCTTTAGGGTGACTACACCCTTTGTAGGTCCACTCCCTTTGGAGAGGGGGCATATCCCTAATCCTATTGACTGAAAGCCTCACAAACAATATGCAGGATTTTCAAAGGAGGGGGATCACTTCAGCTGAGGAAGGACACCTTAGGATTGGCCCTGGCTGAGAGGGGACACACCTTTCCTGCTTACTAATTTTCCTGTCGACCTTGCTGCCAAAAGTGGGGTTTGGTCAGGGGGCGGGCATCTCCACTAGCTGGAGAGATCCTGGCTAGCATAACAAAGGGCAGGAAGCCTTTGAGTCTCACCGCCCTTGAATACCGTTCCTACTGGGGTAGGTGTGAAGCACCTCCACCCAGAGTAGGCTTTGTTTCCGATCCATGAGAGCACAAGGCTCTCACCTCAGTGGGTCAGAAACATTTCTAGAAGTAGCAGGCTGGTGCAGACCAGTCAGCCTCGCACTAGCGGTTTGGAAGGTTTTCAGGGGGCACCTCTGAGGTATTAATGAATCCAACACTGGCATCAGTGTGGGCTCATTAATCTGAAATGTTTGGTACCAAACATCTTGGGATCTGGTGAAGCCATCATGGAGCTGTGGAACTGGTATTGACAAGCTCCCAGCCCATGTACACAGTATGGCTTCACTATGCACTTATAATGCTTAAGAATGGATTTAGACACTATGGGGGCATATCTGCTCGTGCAGTTACGCCCTCACAAGAGGTATAGTGCACCCTGCCTTAGGGCTGTAAGGCCTGCTGTAGGAGTGACATACCTATGCCTCTTGCAGTAATGGCAGGCCCGGCACAGAGGGATGTGTGCAAGGTCGGCTCTTCCCTTCTAGCTGCACCAAAACGCACAGGCTGCAGTGGCAGTGTGCATGTGTTTGATGAGGGGTCTCTTAGGGTGGCATAATACATGCTGCAGCCCTTAGAGAGTTTGAGACCCTCTCAGGTCACAATGCCCTTGGTACCAATGGTACCTTTTACAATGGGCTTATATGTGGGCCAGAGGTGTGCCAATTGCAGAAACAAAGGTACAGTTTTGGGAAAGAACACGGGCACTGGGAAACTGATTAGCAGGAACCAAGTGCACATTCAGTCAAAAATGCATTCACATTCAGGCAAAAAGTAGGGGGTAACCATGCCAAAAGTACTTTCCTACACAACCCCCCAAAAGAAAGAGGATGAGGCTAACCTTTCTCAAGTGAGTATTCATTGTGTAAGTAGAAAAACCTGGAAAGTCTACCTGCATTGGCATGGGCACTCCCAGATCTGTATTATACTATAAAGTCCATTCCCTTAGGGAGATGGACCACCTCAAAAGTTTGGAGTTCTCACCTTTTATCTGCCTAAGCCATCTGAGAGGTATGTGGTCAGTTTGAACAAGGAAGTGAGTACCAAACAGGTATGGTCTCTACTTCTTCAGGGACCACACCACACCACACCAAAAGCATCCCTCTCTATGGCACCCCAACGCTGTACCCTGGGGAGTAACCTCCTGCTAATAAAAGCAACAGGCTGGTCTTGGCCATCATTGTTGGTCTGGGATAGGACCACTCAACCCTAGCTCAGAGGCAACAGTCTGCACAATTAACTGCTTAGAGTAGTCTGGAGCTTAGAGAATTAGTGCTAAGCACATTGCCTCTTTCAGGGTCTCAAAAGCTTCTTGACAACTAGCTGTCCAGTTTACCTTCTTGGGCATCTTCTTGGAGGTGAGTTCTGTGAGGGGTGTCACAATGGAACCATACCCCTTCACAAACCTCCCATAATACCCAGTCAAGCCAAGAAATGCCATGACTTGGGTCTGGGATGTTGGAGCTTCTCAGTCCTGAACTGTCTGGCTACTGTGTTGTAAGGGTCACACTTGGCCTCCACCTACAAGGTGGCCCAAGTATACAACAATACCCTGCCCTATCTGGTATTTGGTTGCCTTGATAGTTAGGCCTGCAGATTGCAAGGCCTGTAAAACCTTCCCCAGGTGGACCAGGTGATCCTGCCAGGTGGAGCTAAAGACAGTAATATCATGTAGATGTACTGCAGTAAAGGTCTCCAGCTGAGCAAGGACTTGATTCACTAAACTTTGGAAGGTGGCAGGGGCATTCTTTAAGCCGAAGGGCATAACAGTGAACTGTTAAAGCCCATCTGGTGTGGAGAATGATGTCTTTTCTTTTGCTCCTAGGGCCATGCCAATCTGCCAGTACCCTGCAGTTAAGTCAAAAGTACTAAGAAATGTGGCTGCACCCAATTTGTCTATCAGCTCATCAGCCCTGGGTATAGGGTGAGCATCTGTCTTGGTGACAGCACTGAGACAGCTGTAATCAACACAAAACCTAATTTCTCTTTCCACCCTGTGGTTAAGGCTTAGGAACTAAGACCACTGGGCTGGTCCAGGGAGTCTCAGAAGGTTCAATAACTCCTAACTCTAGCATCTTAACTTGTCCAGACTGCTGATAGATCTTTGTTTTGACAGGCAAGCTGTCTCCAGTGTTCACATCATAGGTACACCAGTGTGTCTGTCCAGGTGTTAAGGAGAAGAGCTCAGCATACTGCTGTAGGACTTGCCTGCAGTCAGCCTGCTGTTGGGGAGAGAGGTTGTCTGAGTAGACAACTTCACGCATTGACCCATCTATTTGACTGAGAGAGGAGGTCAGGGAGAGGTTCACTCTCGGTCTCCTGATCCTCATCAGCAACCATCAACATGGTAACATCAGCCCTGTCATAGAAAACATTTAGGCGGTTCACATGGATCACCCTCCTGGGGTTCCTGTTAGTGTTCAGTTCTACCAAGTAGGTGACCTCACCTTTCTTCTCAAGGATAGGGTAAGGACCACTCCATTTGTCTTGGAGGGCCCTTGGTGCCAAAGGCTCCAATATCCATACCTTCTGCCCTGGTTGGAACTCCACCAGTGCATCCTTTTGGTCATACCAGAGCTTCTGGAGCGCTTAGCTGGCCTCAAGATTTTTTAAAGCTTTTTCCACGTACTCGGCCATCCTGGAATGGAGACCTAGAAAATAGTCCATAATATCCTGCTTAGGTTCTTGGAGAAGCCTTTCCCAGCCCTCCTTCACAAGACAGAGTTGGACAGGTCCTCTGTATTTGGCACAGCTGTTCCATACAGGGGCCGCCTAGGCCCAGGAGCTTAACCTGGTAAGGTTCAAGTTCCATAGGCGCAGTTCCCTCTGGGGTTGACAAGTCCTCTTCCTGAGGAGAGGGGTTCTGAGGAGAGGTTCTGTGAGCTGTGCTGTACAGAAACTGGTTCCCCAGTCTTCTTACCTTTCCTCTTGGAAGGTTGGGCCATTATTCCAGACTCCAACACTTTTTTCACCCTGTGCTCGGCTCTGTGCTCTGATTTTTACACACACCAACTCAGGGACTCCCAGCACGGCTGCATGGGTTTTCAGTTGTACCTCAGCCCATGCTAATGTTTCCAGATCTGGCGGTGAGTGTGGGGTGGGAGATGGTATCAAACGCTGCCGAAAGGTCGAGTAGGATCAGGGCCGCGGTGTGTCCTTGGTCGAAGAGGGTGCGGATGTCATCTGTGGCAGCGAGTAGAGCGGTTTCGGTGCAGTGGTTGCTGCGGAATCCGGATTGGGAGGGGTCGAGGATGGAGTTTTCTTCGATGAATTTGGTTAGTTGTGCATTGACGTCTTCTCTGACTTTGGCTGCGAAGGGGAAGAGGGAGCTGGGTCGGTAGTTCTTGAGGTCGGTGGGGTCTGCGGAGGGATTCTTGAGCAGCGGTCTGACTTCTGCGCGTTTCCAGTCGTCGGGAAAGATGCCGGTCTTGAAGGTGGTGATGGTGTGTCGTAGTTCGGGAGCGATGGCGGTGGCGGCTCTGTGGAAAATGTGCAGGGGCAGGGGGATGCCTTTCATGGTCGAAGTGGTGTCTTCGGTGGTGACTGGGGTCCAGGAGGAGATGGTGGGCTCTATGGCGTTGCTGGAGCAGGAAGTGGTTTCAGAGTTGGGTGTCTGGTCGTTGAAGTTGTCGTAGAGTGCCTTGATTTTTAGATGGAAGTAGGATCTGAGCTTGTCGCAGAGGTCCTGAAAAGGGGTGATGTCTGTGGTTTCGCTGGGGAGCTTTGTGAATTCCTGGATGACGCTGAAGAGTTGCTTGGAGCTGCCGGCGTTGGCAAGGATCTTGTTTTGGATGAAGGTCCTTTTGGTGGATCTTAAGCGTTGGTGGTATTCCGTCATGGCGTTTTTGTAGGTGGTGTGATCTTCTGGCGTTTTGCTGCCACCATGGCGACACGGGCATCTGTATCCCTCAGGGCTTCTACCCTAGCTCCATTAATCAAGGGTTACTGCTGGTATTTCTTCAAATTAGGGGCTAGACAGCAAGAGTGGCCAAATCTACCCCATCCTCAGAGACAAAAATAGCTTCAATGTGAAACCTTGTTTGCTCTTGGCACACTGCGGATCCCACCTGGAGACTTGTCATACCAGTGCTAGGTGGAGTAGTACTAGGGGGATTCATTTTGAGACAGGCAGAGTCTTCAGGTTTGTGTCATAACTGTTTATAGTTGTAACACCAGGCCTTGTTGAGATCAAAGTTCTTACCTTTGTACCCAGTGCTGGATTGTGAGGAGTTCTGGGACCCACCCCCCCTGTGCAGGTTTTTGGGGTCCTTTAGAAGACTTTTTACTTGTATCCTGAGGGTGTTCACCCACTTTCCCTAGGGAAGGTTTCGTAACCCCTTCCTTTTGGTCACCCGCAGGGTTAGTCTTGGTCACCAAAGTCTTGACCCAGTGGTCTACCTTCTTTCCCAATTCTTGGGGAGAAATTGGACCAAGGTCTATCAGATACTGATGCAACTTTTCATTAATGCAATTACTTAAAATATGTTCTATATTGAACAGATTATAAAGCACATCATGGTCATGCACTTCACTTCCAGTTAACCAGCCATCTAGTGTTTTCACGGCGTAGTCTATAAAGTCAAGCCAGGACTGACTCGAGGTTTTTTTAGCCTCCCCCCCCCCGAATCCAATTCTATATTCCTCAGTGGTGAGTCCAACGCCCTCAATCAGGGTACCCTTCATGAGGCCATAGGACTCAACATCTGCCCCAGTAAGTGTCAGGAGTTTGTCCCTGCAATTACCAGTGAACAGTTCCCAAAGCAAGGCTTCCCAGTGTGACTTCTTCACCTTTCTCATTCCACAGGCTCTCTCAAAGGCTGTGAACCATTTTGTGATGTGATCACATTCCTCATACTTGGGGACAATCTCTTTGGGGATTTTATGGTCACAAGAGTTCTCGTTGTCCCTAGGAATTATATTGCTGCCACCATTTATGGGTGCTGGACCCATTTCTGTTGGGCGGCCGGGTGCTGTGTTGGCACCCTGCACCCAGCCGCCTCTATGCTGCTGGTGGTGTAGTGTTGTTGCTGCTTTGGACTCTGCCCAGTGTTAGCTGTAACCCCTGGAGACTGGACCCCATTGCCGCTTTTACTCACCTGTGAGCAGCCTATGTCTGAGTTCCCCATTCTTCGTTGAAGTGTATTGGGCCCCCAACACCGTATTTGAACCCTGTACACGGCTGCACCTGTGCCTCTGGTGGTGTATGGTTGGCACTGAACTGAACCTTGCTCAATATTGGCCTTAACTCCGGAAGACTGGTCTTGTAAGTCGATGTTACCTATATGTACGATGAATGTTTTCTTCCTTCCATAAGTTAACTTTGGAAAGTGTGAAAATTGCAATGTGTGCACTTTTGATAATGAAAAACATTTCTATTGCGAAACATATTACCCAAGACGAAGTTGTGAAAAATAAATATAAGCAAGTATTATTTTTGTAAATTGGTCACGGATTTATTCATTGTGTCTCATTTATTGCCACAGTGTGTACAAAACACTGCCCACTGATAAGCCTATCTGCTCCACCACACTACCACAAAAGATAGCATTAGTATCTACTTTAGCCTCCGTAAGGCCTCTGGGGACCCGCTGGACTCTCTGCACACTATACCACTTTTAAGTATAGTATATAGAGAGCTAGCTTCCTACAGTGAAGTCCTGCCTTGGGTCTGGGGGGGCTACGCAGCAGGCAGATGGAGTCTAGATGCCTGGGAGTTAACTGACTGGGACACCAGGAAACAACTGGCCGCAGAGACCACAAGATATTTTGTGGAAAACAAGGGCACAGTGTCCTATGGTGTGATGTTATTGGAGGCCTATAAGACAATGATTAGGGGCCAGTTGATGGTCCATAGGTTGGGCAAAAAGAGAGAAAGGAAGAAGGAGTGTGAAGACCTGGAGACCAAGTTGCTAGATCTAAAGGCAACCTTCATTACTAACCCAGTGCCGGAACTGGCTTCTAAAATTTAGAATACCCGCAAAGACTATCGGATGCTGGCCCACCAGGAGAGCAGAACACATTTCCGAGCTAAGCAGGGGCCAATTTAGGAGTTTGGTGATAAGGCTGGGAAGTTACTGCCCTGGCTGACAAAGCAGGGGGAGAGGGAGCAGTGGATCTTGGGTCTTAAGTGTAAAGATGGGTACCTGGGGGGACTCCGAAGGAAATCGCTGGAGTTATGGCAGCCCATATAAGTGAGGTGTATAGTTCACAGGCCCACAGGGATATGGATGATCTGTTGGCATTTGTCCACGATCACCAGATACCTATTCTTTTTTTTTTTTTTTAAACATTCTTTATTGCATATTTCATAATATATATGTATACAAAAACATTAAAGGGATAAGCCAGCACAGAAAGAAATTCAGTCCTCCCCCCCCACCCCTGGTCCAGGTTACCAACAGAAATATAGCCAGATCTTAACTTGGAAAAGAGTACGGCATTAATCACAGTGTAATAACTACATTTCATCATCTAGTGCATTTTACATCAGCACTTCTTATCCACATCATAAATCAGTCAGTTATAACTTATAATATGACATATAATATTACACCCCCTTAAAAAAACTTCCTTGGTTATCATGAAGGCCCTCCGGTCCGCCCTAGTCATCCCACGGCTGCCTATACACCGTCTATCTCGTTAATTCTCTGCTCCTCTCTCTCACGAATCTACCTTCTCAGTGGTCCCCAGATTTCCATCCCTCTTTTCCGCACTCTGCTCCCTCTCCGTGCAAATACTGCTGTTTCCCACCGATATACCGCCAATAAGCTGCCCATCCACTGTTGACTAGTTGGCGGGACTAAGTCCAGCCAGTGAGTCGCTAAGCAGAGTCTCAATACCGTCATAGCAATATATAAAAATATCTGTGCCGGTCCTGGTAATGCAATATCGTCCACCCCTAGCACTATCAGCTGCAGTGACATGTCTATCTGACACCCCAATTTCAGTTCCAGAATGCCACAAACTTCTCTTTTAATAGTAACAAAGCTGGGGCACGAAGCGAACATAGGAACAATATCACCTGCTTGGTAGCCACAGCGAGGGCAGTGTGATCTAGCAGAACTTCCCCATTTAGCAATTTTAGCCGGAGTAATGTATAGGTTAAACCATGTTTTATAGCATTGCATCTGTAGGTTGGCCACTATGAACGATGTCTGGGCTAAATATAGCGAATCTTTGGCTTTTCCAGCTCCCACCTGTAGGAGTTCATGCCAGCGATCACAGTGCTTAGTTAGATCATCCGGCATAGTCTTATTTAACATTTTATACATCACACCTACCGAGGTTGCCCCTTTCCACAGCACCTCCATCAGTGTCACCCTGGTGAAGCCACACCGACCTCCAGCCTTACTAGCCAAGAAGTCTCTTATCTGGAGATATTTGAAGAATTGTCTGTTCTCCACCCCATACCTATCCTTAATCATATCAAACGGTGCTATCCCCGCCTCATCCATAACATCACCAACCGTCCTCACTCCTTTCTCATACCAGCATTTCAGATGTCCATCATTAAAAATACCAGGGAGTAATTCATTATTATATATAGGGGTATAGGCATTCAGATGCCCCAGACCCAGTTTTTACGGACCGCAGTCCAGACCTTGAAGGCACAGATCAGTCTTAAACTTTACCCTTTTAAAATAGTTAAATTCGGTGAGGCGCAGGAAACATCCTCTAGCTTCTGTTCCTAATAACAGCTCACATATTGAAGGGGGGACCTCTTCCTCTAACGTTGCTGTTTCCCCATTAAGTAGCACAGCCATCCTCTGAAGTATCGAAGCCCAGTAATATAGCTGGAAATTAGGAACAGCCCAGCCACCTCTATCCCTTGGGAGAGTTAGGAATTTCAACGCTCTCCGAGGGTGGCAATTGGCCCAGAGGAATCTAGAAACCAACTGGTTTTAGGGTCTTAAACCAACAGCTATCTATGATCAGTGGAATGGCCTGAAAGAAATACTAAATGTTTGGCAAAAATAAAATGTTAATGATATTGCTCCTCCCAACCAGTGTAAGTTTCAAGTTGTCTAGCCGGGTAAAATCTGTTTTAAACTTTCGGAGTAGTGGACCTAGATTTACTTCAACAATTTTGGTCACGTCTGCCATAATTTCAACGCCAAGATAAGATGCTTTCGGGGCTACCCATTGATCATTCAGCTGTGTCATATTGCTGATCACAATTTGGGTTTTATTTTGGTTCAGCCGGTAGCCTGAGATATGCCCAAAGACGTTGGCTTCCCTTTCAATTTCTACTAGCGCACCCTCCGGGTTAGGAGTGACAATCACTAAATTGTCAGCATAAGCCAAGATCTTTGTGTCCCCCCGTTGCTATGTATTGCTAAGATGTTATTATTCCCTTCGATCTTTCTTATTAGCGGGTCAATGTATAAAGCAAACAGTAGGGGGGAGCAGGGACAGCCCAGGCGAGTCCCCCTGCTGATTTTAACTGGGTCAGACATTTCCCCCATTACCACTACTTTGGCCACTGGGTTAATATACATCATTGCCATGACATTCATAAAGCCCCTACATAGCCCTCTATTCTCCAAAATTGACCACAAGAAAGGCCAGGAGACCCTATCAAAAGCTTTCTCTGCATCCAGCAAAATCAGCGCCATAGGGTCTCCGGCAATCCCTTTGGCATCAAAGAGCATAACAGTCCATTTAATATGATCGATGGTGCTGCAGCCCGGGACTAAACCATGCTGGACTGGGGAAACCAATTTCTTTATTACCCATGCAAGTCGCCTGGCTAGGATTTTAGCATACACCTTTGTCACTATTTATTAATGTGATTGGGCGATAGGACCCCAGCTCCTTGACCGGCTTGCCCTTTTGGGGGAATATGGCTATATTGGCCGATCTCCACAAGTCTGGTGCCCTCTTACCCAATTGAGCCTCCAGAAACACTTCCTTCATAAATTCCTGTAGGCAGGGGGCTAGCTTCTTATAAAATTCCCCAGGAATGGAGTCTGTTCCTACCGCCTTCCCTATCGGAAGCGATTGAATCAAACCCCTTATTTCTTCCTCTGTAATAGGGGCCTCTAGCACTTCCCTCTCTTCACGTGATAAGCTCTCCCCTGGTAGTCCCGCCAGATAAACTTATATTTCTTTTTCCCCATAGTTGGCTTCCTCGGTATATAGCTGCTGATAAAATGCAGCCCGTATATCCGCAGGTTCCGAAACTATGCCCTTCAAGGGATCCTCAATTTTCTCAATCCCCCCCTGAATTACCCGGTGTCTTGTACGCAGCGCAAGCAGATGTCCCACTCTCTTTACATTCGTACATTTTAGTACGCCAGGCCATGTATTTCCCAGCCGCTTTTTTCACAGATATCGAATATTGCCGATCTTGCAAGAGCCACTTTTGTTTGTGCCTGATCAATGTCTCCCCTGTTTGTAATTGCCCCGGCCAGCAGTTTTTCTGCCTCTAGTAGCTCCCCATACAATTCCTGCATATGCGGTCTTTCCTTCCTCCGAGATGCCCAGCCATATCTTGATGTTTCCCCCCCCTCACTCTGGCTTTTAGGGCATCCCAAACCACCTCCAGCCTTACACTTCACATATTCTCAACTATAAATTTTGGGATCCAGATCCTCATATGTTCGATATACTTGTCACCAAAGAGGAGTGCTCTATCGAAGGTCCAGCGTGATATTGGGGGCTTTGGCATTTGTGTTGTAATTTCTAAAACTAGCGGGTTATGGTCAGACATGACACGGGGGAATTTGGAAATACGACATGTCGACAGTACCCCCTGAGACATAAAGAAATAGTTCAGCCTTGCGCGCGCCTGATGTGAGGTAGAGAAAAAAGTATATCCAGGATGCCTGGGTTTTTGCGTGGCCCATACATCTGCTAACCCATGCGTCATACATAAATAAACTAAGGATTTAGTTTGGGTTTACGGCCATGATATGATCTTTCCCCTAGCTTAACGTTACTAGAGTTCATACTGATATTGAAATCCCCACATATTATTAAAGGGAGTGGCCAGCCGACTAGCTCAGTGTTTAGCCAGATAAACAAGGCAGGGTCATCCAATACAGAACCATACACTGAGCAGAGCATAAAAAAGGTATTGTCAATACAGCATTGAGTGATAACCCAGCTGCCCATTTTATCAGATTTTGAGCGTGGGAATCTAATTGTGCCTTTGAGGGCCATAACACCAACCCCTCGTGTACGTGTTCCTTGTGATGTGCTAGAGACTAGGTGATATCCTGCAAGTTCTGCCACCTTCTGTCTGCCTACCTCTATGTGCGTCTCCTGCAGACACACTATGTCTGCCTTCAGATATTGTATATCCTCATTAATCCTTCGCTTCTTAAGGGGGTTGTTTAAACCGCAAATATTGATAGATGCGATCCTTAACTTACCCATTCACCCATGTAGCCAGTACCAATTTCTGCCTATTTCCTGTGTCTGACAACGCCATCTCGCCAAATTCAGCCCTTTGAACCAGCCCCTCACCCAGACCAACCTGACCCCCCCCAAATCCCTATCCCCCCCCCCACCCAGCCAGCCCCCAATACCCAGGCAAAATAGGTCCAAAGGGGGGGCGTGGCCTGAGGCGTCAAGATGGCGGTCGCACTTTGAGTGTGCGACGGACCCCCTCCGTCATCCGCCTTCCATCCGCCCGTTGATAGCTGCAATCGACCCCATACAGGGGCAGCGGAGGCTCCCCTGTCCCTGTGGCTGCCTCCGATCCCGGTCCTGAGCAGATCGGAGCTTGGATGCCCTGTCTGAGCCGTCTTCATTCCCGGGGCCGCGCTCTACAACATGGCGGCCCCCGCGGTGGCCCATTCCTGATTCTGCATGTTGGGCCTTGTGATCCATCCCCCGGGCCCCTTGCCTGCCACTTTCAGGGGGAGCTGGGCCTACCTGTTCTCCGGTGCTGCTGGGGGCGAGTCACGCCCTGGGTCCCTGGAGAGCTGAGCGCGGCCGCGCTGTGAGGCCTGCCTACCCCGAGGGGGTGATTGCTGGCGGACTGTGGGGGCGGGGGCGCCCCGGATGCGCTGGAGTCTCGCTGGACGCGCTGGAGTCTCGGCCGGCCTGCCTGCCGGCCCGCTGCCCGCCTCTGTCTGGTGTCTCTCGGCTGCCATTCTCGGTCAGCGGTGGTCTAGTGGCAGGGTGCGCTGGGGCCTGCCTCGCCTCCCCGCGACTCCGATCATCTTGGACCCCTGGTGCGGTGGAGGCGGGGGATTTGCTAGAGCCGGCGGAGGCCTGCAATCCGGCTTGGGTGTCCCGCTCTCGTGGGCCTGGTTGTGACCGCGGTGATTCCTGAGCTGCTGAGGGCTCTTTACAGAGGTTGGCACCTCCCGGCCCTACTGCTCCGCCCTTTCGGCCGCCTCGCCTGGAGTCGGCTGCCTTTGTCGGGCGGGGCGGGTCGGGGCCTTCCCGCCTCCTGTGCTTCTGTTTGCTGGGCCTGTCGAGGGCCGTTATATCTCCCGCACTGCTGGGGGATCTCCGCGGTGGCGGGGTTCCCTCCTTCTGGTCTGACCTGCCTGCCCGCCTTGCCTGAGGTCGGCTGTCTGTCGGGCGGCGGCGGGGTGCGTCGGAGCCTCCTTGCGCCCTGTGCTTCTGGCCTTCCCTGGGCCTCTGAACTCCCTGCTCCTGCGTGGGACGGGGCTGGGGGCTTGGCTGGCCTCCCTGGATCCGGGCGCTGGCGCTCTCCGCTGTCCAACCGGGGCTCTACTGTGCACCTCCAGAGCTGACTTGGCCTGTGCCCCCCTGACCTGGTCCTGGCCCCCGCGGAGTGCTGGCCCTCGAGGAGGGGGTGAATCCCATCGGCCCCCAAGGACGGGACTCTGGTGAGTGCGGAGGGTACTGGTGACCGGCCGGGGTCACGGGGTGGTGCCGGGGGAACTGTAGCTGCTGAGCCCTCCCCCCCCCCTTCCTCCTTGCTTGGTGGAAGCGCCCGAGCCTCCCCGTGGCCGAGGGGCCCCTTCTAGACACTTGATTGGCCCTACCTGACTTCGGCTACCATTGTTGGGTAGCGGTGTAGGGGCATTGGCTATACGTACTACCTGGCGGGGCCACGGGGGGAGAGCTGGTCGCTGTGGGGTTGCTCCCCCTCATCCCCGGAGTCGCCTCTGCTAGCGGGAAGACACCCGCCTCCTCTCCGGCCGCTATTGGTGGATGGGGGAGCGCTGTCGGGCCCCCTGCCGCCGCCTCTGCTGCTCGCCTCGGCCCTCCTGCACCCTTGTGGACTCTCTTTGCTGCCGCGGGTCTCGCCGCTGCCTGGAGCCGACCGACTGCCTAGAACTGCCTCTCACCCACCGTGCAACGACCTGGAGACTTACCTCTCCGGGCCTCCTTGGCTGTCGGCCGCTTGGCGCTCCTCCTGCTTGGGGCGCTTATCTCTGCGGTCTGCGGGCTCTCCCCAGGGGTGGACTGTGACCCGAGGGGGCTGGCCTAGGTGCCCGGGCCTGAGTATCGACGGTCTGGGTGCCGGGGCGCCCCCCCTCCTCTCGGGGTGACTGCCTGCCCCCTCCCCCCCCGCCCGTGTGACGGCTGGCCCCTGCCTTCGGTGGTGATGGGCAGGACCCGCGCCCTACAGACTCCTGCCTCCCACACCCAAACAACGATGGACAAATTCACCACGGGCGACCGGGAACTGGGGCGGGGAGGACCCGCCACTCCGGCTCCCGCTGGGGGAGATCTATCCACTATCCTCCAGGCCATTGATGCGTCGCAGACATCGGTGGAGAACAAGATTGGTGAGGTGCGGGTTGACATGGCCCTTATTCGGCAGGACCTGCGAAACGCCACGGCACGGATCTCGGAGGCGGAGTCGCGTCTCTCCACGGCTGAAGAGGATATAGGCCAGCTCAAGACCCAGGTGGCCAGTCTCCAGACTCCGACCTCGGAGCTTCTCCGTCGGGCCGAGGACGCCGAAAACAGGGCACGGAGGAACAACCTGCGCCTTATTGGGTTTCCCGAAGGAGTGGAGCAAGGCCACGCGGACACGTTTGTGGAGACTTGGGTGCGCACATGGATACCTAAAGACTCCCTTTCTCCATGGTTTGCCATTGAGCGTGCCCACCGCTCCCTGGCTCCCCGGCCTCCACCAGGAGCTCCCGCTCGGCCCATCATCCTGCGGATCCTCAGCTTCTGGGACAGGGACGTTATCCTTAGGGAGGCCCGGACGAAGGGCCCCCTGACCTTCCAGAACAGCAAGATTATGATCTTCCCAGATTACACCAGGGAGGTACAGACCCAGCGTCGCACTTATGACGAAGTTAAGCAGAAACTCCGTAGTCTCCTCTTTCCGGCCCGGCTTCGAGTCATCTTTCAGGATAAGGCGTTTTTCTTTGACAGTCCCCAGGCGGCTTGGACCTGGCTCACGGAGGAGCGCCCTCTCCGTGAGCGAACTGCAGTTCTCCGCAGCGCCCAATGCCACGCACCCGACATCCTCTTTTTACAGGAAACGCACCTTTTAGGCACCCAGTGCGCTTTTCTTGCCCGCTATGGGTTCGACAGGGTCTGGCACTCAGGTTTTACTCGGGGCTCCAGGGGGTGGCCATATTGCTTCGTAGGGGTCTCCCCTTTAATTTGTCCCGGGTTGAGAATGACGCGCAAGGCCGCTATGTGGCCCTGGTTGGCAGGATTGAGGGACACTCTTAATCTTGTATCTCTCTACATTCACCCCGCCGCCATGCCCGATGCGCTCCGGCGACTTACGCTCCTGGTCTCCACCCTTCCCCAGGGCCTGACGGTCATCGGAGGAGACTTTAATGCCGTTATGCACCCCTCCCATGATGCGACAGGTGTTCCCTCTGCACCCCGCCTTGCCTCTGCTAAGCGCCTTTCTGATTGGTCCTCCGCCCTGGGTCTCTGCGACGCGTGGAGGGTGTGGAATCCCCGGCGAGAGCAGTACACCCACACTTCCGCGGCCCACCATACTCACTCTCGTATTGACCTGCTTCTGAGGCCTGCCCTCGATTGCTCATTGGTATCTGGGGCCACTATTCTGCCTAGGGGCATCTCGGATCACTCCCCTGTCTCCCTCCGGCTTGGGAAGGCCCACGCTGGTGCTCGCACGACTTGGAGAATGAATGCCTGGTTTTTGCAAGACGAGGATTTCGCTGAATCACTTGGCCGAGAACTGAAGAACTACTTCGTGCTCAACACATGGTCGGTCTCTTCGCCAGGTACTCTGTGGGAGGCCGGTAAGGCCACCATACGGGGGGTGGCCAGGGGCTTAGTCCATGCGAAGCGCTCGGCTCAGATCGCCCATCTTGCAGAGTTGGAGGCTCATGCTGCCCAGCTGGAGCTGACTCAGGGGTCTGCTGGGGGTGCTGATTCCGCCCGGCAGCTTGCACTACTTCGGGAAGAGATCTGCCAAGTCTCCCTGGAGGCCGCTAAAATGTTGTGGCGCTCTTCGGTGGCTCGGATATATGGCTGGGGAGATAAAAACGGCAAATTACTCCACAACCTCATTTCCTATCCCAAGGCCGCTCGCATCATTCCCGAGGTCCGCGACGGGAACGGTACCCACCATTGCACCTCGCGGGCTATCGCCCAAGCCTTTGCAGAGTACTACACCAATCTCTATATGGCCCAACCCCCCCCCCCCCGAGGCCTCACTAACTGTATTGTTGTCGGAGACAGGGACCCACCTGCTGCGTCTTCCCCAAACGATCTCGGAGACTCTGGATCTCCCCTTTACTTCGGACGACGTTCACGAGGCCATCTCTCACCTACACTCCGGTAGTACGCCGGGACCGGACGGTTACCCGCAAGAATTCTATGCGACTTATCGAGAGTTGCTGATCCCGAACTTGGTAGAATTGTTTCGCCACGTGGTAGACAAAGGGTCCTTTCCCCCCGAAACGGACGTGGCCACTATTGTGGTGCTTCCAAAGACACAGCCTCCCTCCACTGCTTGCGCGGACTATCGCCCTATTTCCCTCATTAACACCGAGGTGAAAATCTTCGCTACTGTTCTAGCCCAACGCCTCCGCCCTCTCTTACGGGATTTGGTCCACTTAGATCAATGTGGATTCATGCCTGCCTGGGGTACGCGGCACTCTATTCGCCGTCTCCACCTCGCACTTGCGCATCGCCACCATTTCACTCCGTATCTGGCTCGGCTTTTAATCGATTTTGAAAAAGCCTTTGATACGGTGGATTGGGTTTACTTAGATGAAGTGCTGGAGGTGATGGGGTTCGGTTTGCCTTTCCGGCGCCTCACTCGCGTTCTATACTCTGGCCCTAAAGCGAGGGTCCTGGTCAACGGTGTGCTGTCGGAAGCGTTTCCTATCCAAAGGGGCACTTGTCAGGGTTGTCCGCTCTCGCCACTTTTATTTGCGTTGGCGATGGAGCCCCTGGCCTCCCTTATTCGCCAAGACTCCAACATCCGGGGCTGGACGTGGGACCCACTGAGGGTCGATAAGATCGCCCTATACGCTGATGACGTCCTCCTCTTTCTGGCGGACCCCGAGAACTCCGGACCGCGCTGTTTGGATGTCCTCTCCGCTTTCGAACGGGTCTCGGGCCTTCGGCTCAACCCGGCGAAGTCCACCCTGGTTCCCCTACACCCGTCCCGCGCCTGTTTTGATTGGCAGACAACCATCCCCCTGCGCAGGCAATCCTTCAAGTACCTGGGGATTTGGATTGCCCTGCTCCCAGAGCTTGAGTGGGCCCTGAACATCACACCCCTAACCACCAGGGCCAGGGCGGACCTTAAGAAATGGCAATCTCTTCCTCTCAACCCCCTTGGCAGAAGTGCCCTTTTCAAAATGATGGTCCTCCCCCGGTTCTTGTATATTCTGCAGAATATTTCCTTTCACCTCCCGGTGAGCTGGTTTCGCGAGTTCGACTGTGTTTTTACCCATTTTTTGTGGGGGGGCAGGAGATCGCGGATGTCCCTGGCACACTGCCGTATACCTCCTTATGACGGAGGTATGGGAGTCACCAACTTTCATCTCTATTATCTTCCCACGAAACTTATCGTGGTCCATGACTGGTTCACGGGCTGCTGGTCCGACCCGGCGTACCAGGTGGAACTTCAGGCGATGGACTTTCCGCGGCTTCAGGCTTACTTGTATGGAACCCCCGTGCCAAGAGACCTGCCCCCCGTCACTCGGTCGGTCCTCCTGGCTTGGCGTAATGCCTTGCGCCACACGAGGTGGGATAGGAAACTTACCAGGCAGACCCCCCTGTGGTGTGGCACATGGCTGCAGGAGACCTCATCCCTCCGGGACTTTCATCGGTGGGATCACATAGGGATCTCGCTTCTCGGGGATGTTTGGGTGGGGGACCATATCAGAACTTTTGCAGACCTGCAACAGCGCTACTCTCGTCACCCCTCCCAGTTTTACAAGTATCTGCAGCTTAGGCATGCCCTGGGGGTGCACCTATCCTCTCCCATCTCCCTTCACGAGTTTAGTCCCCTTGAGGCCCAGGTGATGATGGGGAATCTGGGTAGGGGCGGGGTCTCTCGGATTTATCGCTCCCTCGTGAACAATACCCCCACAACCTTAGACGCGCTGCGCGCCCGTTGGGAGGGTTGGCTGGGCCCCCTGGAGGAGGTGGATTGGAGGGACGCCCTCATGGCCCCTAAGACCCTGACAACTTCATCCAAGCTGCGTTTAGTCCAACTCTACTACTTGCACGTGGCTTATCTCACCCCGGAGCGCCTATACAAAGCCCAGCTGCGCCCTTTCCCGACCTGCGCGCGTTGCAACCATGCCCCCGCAGATTTCTATCATATGGTTTGGCAGTGCCCTGCCCTTGCTCCATTCTGGGCGGGTGTGGAATTGGAGCTCTCACAGACCCTAGGGTGGACCATTCCCCACGACCCACTGCGCCTGATTCTAGGCGTGTTCGATGGCCTGGACGGCTCTCGGGCCGACAAGCATTTCCTCGGGACAGCGGTGGCAGTGGCAAAGCGAGATATAGCGGCGCTTTGGTCCCAGGCTAAGCCCCCCACTGTGCGGAGGTGGAGACGGAGGGTGGACTGGTGTGGGACTCAGGAGGAGCCCCTCTTTGAAGCCCGGGCTGCCCCGAACTCTTCCGAAAGGTATGGGGCAAATGGTTTAACCTGCTATCTTGAGGAGTGGATACGTATCGTCTGTCTTTTGGGTTAACCCTATGTAGGATTCTACCCTGCAAATTGATTTGCCGATTTTTGTCGCTCTACATGTGAATGTACAGTATGATAAGATGCTTGATTTTGATGCCAATATGAATTTGTGGTTTGAAAAATTCAATAAATTTGATTATCAAAAAAAAATAGGTCCAAAGACCCGTGTGATGCCTCTTGCATAGTGCTGCTTCCCACCACCACCCACCACAACTCCGCCACACCAAACGTGAAAACTCAATTTACATAAATTTTTAAAACAGTAGAAGACAAAAAAGAGAGAGAAAAAAAACCCAAAGGAGAGGGTGCCGCCACAGTATGTTCTTGACCAATTGCAAAATCCATACTATGTTCCTTCTATTTCCCTGCTTCTGAAATTTCTTGTAGAAAATCTTGTGCCTGTATTTCAGGGGAGAACACCCTTGGGTTTCCCTTGTGGATGACCTTGAGCTGGGCCGGGCTTAGTAAAAACACCTCACATCCCAACTTTTGGAAAGGCGTGATCAATTGCCGAAGCCTCCACCTTCTTTCCACAGTGGTATGGCAAAAATCACGTCTGACAAAGAAGGGGTGACCTTGAGACGACCGTCTGCCCTCGCTTTATCGAATACTGCCTGTCTCAGGAGGAAGTTTCCAAAGAATATTAGAATGGCCCTAGGTTTCTCATTAGGATCAAACTACTCAGAACAAAAATTCTCTACCTGTATAATTTAAGGTGTGCTATACATCACAGGTTTATAAACACCTAAGAAGCTGGTCTACTAACAAATAGAATACCACAATAGGATTATCAAAACATATCAAAATTTATTAATAGTAGATTCACATTATTTAATACTTGCATAAACATTAAAAAAACAGATCACATACCACCTCGCGCTCACTCATACCATTCAGACAACCAAATTCATACCCACACATGCTCATACGTCCTGAAAATCAGGAGTCCAACCACACACAAAGAAACAAAAGCAACACAATAACAAATGGACCAACAAATTGCTATCTGATATTAACATCAATTGCAATAATTTCGAAATGTGCTGATCATATTACACATAAATAACAATATAATTTAGACACATGTAGGAATAAAGAAACAATCTATGCTATGATCCATGAAATTCAAATCAACAAAATTGATCTGGCAGAGAATTCATAAGCATTTAGTGGTCCATAGGGATGTTTCAATGCCGACACGCGTTTCGGTGTTAGACCCCAATACGGGTCTCACCTTCCTCAGGTCGACAGTATCAGGGGCAGTGACCGTAGGATGTGCCTAAGATAAACAAACAGCAGTAGCACTCAGTATATGTAAAGCAGATAAGAAGGTTAAAAAAAGGCCACTGAATAGATTTATATAATAAATGGGCCAAAATTTAAATAAGGTAGAACAGCTTCAAAAAAGGTTGTCATGATACAAACCCCAGAAAGCGAGTGCACAATCATAATGGGTATTAAGTAAAAATAAAGAAAGACAATTTTTTTTTTTCAATCACCTCATGTGAGAACAAAAGTAAACGGTAAAGAGTACCTCAGGAGTTTCCAAAGAATGGTATAGGGCATGCATAAAGAGATACAGTCCCAACGGTGTGAACCGCAGTATGGTGCAGAGGGTTAAAGAAAGGAAGCCCGAAAATAGAGTAAAAAGGGAAATATGCCGTAACACAGATGAAGTACCTGGACTCAAGGTCGGGCAGGTTATCAGTAACAAACAGAATTCCACAATAAAAACAAAGAGGGCCCAAGATGGGACCTGATAGGGGACAAATAATATATGAAAGATGAGGCAATAAGAATGTGAAAAACAAAGTAAACGAAAACAGAGAAAAAGAAATCTTAACGCAAACCGCAGGCAGCGCGTAAGGTAATTCAAATGGGGCAAGGGAACAAGTGCTGTACAGCAGAATTGAGAACGCCGTACGACGCGTGATTAGAACTTCAGATTGCGTTACTCAGTAGGTTAAAAGCTCGGTTGGTCGAAGGGATAGGTGGGGTGCTCGCTTCCGATAGAGCAGACACTCCAACACCTAAATGTAAAGGACAGAGAGGAGACAGGGATAAGAAAATAAGGAGCATATTGCCGATGGGGTGGGACAAAGGGACGGGATGACAAGGACTAGAATTGCTTACCAGTCTGGAAAACAAAACGCAGAGATGAGAAGCCTGTCGGCCAACGCGGGGGAAACAAGCCGGTCGGACGCCGGATCCGCTGAGCCAAAAGGGCACAAGAGGCAGTATTTAAGAGCAGAGCTAATCCGCCGAGGCTTAGGTGGAGATCAAAAGCGTGAAGGCGTCAGCAATAGCGGAGCCCTTGTAATCACGCGGGAAAGTTTAAAAGACTTAGGGCTCCTCTATAAAGAAAGCAACCGGGGGTCCAGGGAAAGGAAAGGATGAAAATAACTGAGCTGCCTAAAAACGAGCAGGTCGATATAATATCGGAAAACATAAAGTGCAGAGTCAAAGGTGGGTCATACGGACAAGAAAGATAGGAAGATAATAATAAAACAAACGAAAAAGTCCTGAGTAGGAAAAGCGCCATATCGCAAACAGGTAGCTAGATCAAATAATGGCATTTTCCCACGGAAGGTTCTCGTTGAGACCCTTATCTTTAGTGTTCAGGGTGTACATCCAAAATACCTCTCTTCTTGCATGTGGCATTCATGTCCGTCCCTGTAGGAGCATGTATTTTCTCCAATATAATCCAACGAAGGTCACTTTCAGTATGTTGGGCCTCGATCCAGTGGCTAACTAGTGGGGCAGCATGTTTGTGTAACCTAATGTCGGATTTATGCTCACCGATGCGTTTTCTACACTCCCTGCCACTTTTCCCTACATATGCAAGCTCGCAGGGGCCGAGGATGGAATAGAGGATATTGGATGATCGACAGTTGGTCATTTCTTTGAGAAACACTGTACGGTCATTGATGCGAATCTGATCAGTAACGATGACATTGGGACAGGCTTGGGAGTTTCCACACTCGTGGTTGCCCTTAACGGGTTGATCCCCCTTTATGGGCTTCTGGATGGAATGATTTTTGTCAGGTCTTTTGGCCCTCACCAAGATGTTTCTAAGGTTTTGGTTTCTTTTAAAGGCGAAGAGGGGCTTCTGCATCGATTGTGTCTGCTGGTCCAGGTTTAAGATGTGCCATTGAGAATTAATTATTTGGCGTATCTTGTGATCAAAATTGGAATGTTTGGTAACACAAACAACTCGGTCGTTCTGTTCCTTGTTTCTGGGTCCGAACATGGTCTCGCGATCGTAATACTTAGCCCTTTTAAGGGCATCTTTGATAATCACTCTGTACCCCTGTGTCCCAGTCCCAATGTGCCAGATCCGGTAGACCCCCCTTCAACAGGCGTAACACGAACCCTCTGATATACCCTCCTTCAGTATTTTCTGGTATGCCCAAAAGTCTTAGGTTATTTCACCGCTGGCGATTTTCGAAGTCCTCCTGCTTCCACATGACGTCCGTCATCCTGGCCTCGTTTGCTGAAGCTTGCTGTGCAGTAACCTCAGCTCCAGCCTCCAGTGCTACCACTCGCTCTTCCAGTGCCGTTGTCCGCTCCGCAATTTCCGCACAGGTCTTGCTAACCTTGCGGATAGCTCCTTGTACCTTTTTTGTTGCTAAGTGGGCCCGCTTGTCTTGCTCCCACTTGAATCTGTTTTAAAGTAGAATAGATCAGGCGTGACCAAGATGGCGGCGCGGTAGGACGCGGATCTGTGTCCCTCCGGCGCTGCCTGTTGAAAAGCACTGTGATCGAGCCGCATCCCGGGGCTATCCAGCCGCGATTTCTTGTGGCAACGGCTCTGGGGTCTGAGGGACACCTGTGGACGGAGTTCGGCGCCCGCGGTGCGGCTGCACAACTTCGTGAACGCTGGGAGGTGATCGGGCCTGCACGTCTCACAGCGCAGAGCGGCGCGATTGCGGCCTTGCGGGATCGCAGGCCCAAAGCGTAGGCGGAGGCGCCGGCAACGAAAGACGGCCCCTGAGACAACAGAAGGCATCCGGTGGCAGGGGGAGTTGCTCCGGCAGTGGATGCGGCTGACGCCGACTGGCGGAGGTCCAGCGGTGTAGAGCGGACGCAGTGGACGGGCGGCGGAGGGCAGAGGCCGGAGCTGTGGTGCAGAGGACCGGTCCCGGCTCGGAAGGGGACTCCGGCTTGGACCCCTGCAGAGGCACCGCCGGCGGGCGGGCCCTGTCGCTGGCAGCGAGGTGAGCCGGGATTGGGGGCTCAGAAGAGCTGGGGAGGAGTGCCCTTGCCCCTGGCCCTGAGCGGCCGAGAAGAGAGCGGTGTCCGGCCCGGGTGCACTGAGGCCTGGAGACAAGAGGCGCCAGCGTGGAGGCCCCGTCGGTCCGCGATTCGGCGGACAGCTCTAGCGGGGTCGGCTCCAGCGGGGGCGGCCTCTAGAGGGGCTGGAACCGGTAGGAGAAATACCCGATTATCCGTGTGGCAGCGAAGGGACTAGGCGCTCACCGCTAATTGCCGCTGGGGCTACTCCATGGGGCGTAGAGAGTGCACCCACTCATTGCGGGCTGCTCCCCCCTCATCCTGGTGGAGTCCGGCGCGCGTGCCTCTCGGGGCCCGGAGGTGGAGGGGGCCTGGAGGAGCAATGTCGCAGAGGCTACCGGAGGCAATGCAGGCGGCCTAGAGCATCGGAGTCGTGAATGACCGCTGGACATACACACACACACACACCCCCCCCCCCGGTTGACACCCTGTGACGGCGCAGTGAGGGAGGCGGTTGTGCGGCCGGAGGCCTACACGGGTCCCGTCGAGGCTGAAGGGGCTTTACGGCAGGCGCAGTGCTCCTGAGAAAGGGGTGCTCAGGGCGGAGGGGCGCTCCCCCGGACCGGTCAGTTCGAGGAGTCCCGTCCGGCCACCTGAGCATAAGTGGGGACAAAGAAGTGTGCGGAGGAGTGTTTACGCAGCGGCACCACCTGCGTGGCACTTATCCCCAACGGAGGTGGTATCGGCATTGGAACCCGGAACGGAGATAGACGCGAGGCTCGCTACAGGCCCGGTGGCCCACTATGGCGGCGGCGAGAGCCCGAAAGGAGAAGTCGTTGAAGGATCTCCTCCAGAAGCAGTCTGGTCACTCTCTAACGCCGGGCGAAAAGGGGCCTAATACGATGGAGGGAGACGACTCCCCAGCGACCAAGGCTTTCATGGTGGAGCTCTTCTCGGCCATCAAGGAGGACATTCAGGAGCTCAGATCGCAACTCACCGCTGACCTCAAGGAAGTTCGCCGAGATGTGGACGACATAGGTGAGAGGGTGGCAACTTTAGAGGAGCACGATGTGGGTCGGGAAGAGGAGCTCCACCATCTACAAGACATGCTGCGTCTTCGCGAACAGAACCTCGATCTCCAGGCCCATGCGGAGGACCTGGAGAACCGCTCCAGGCGGAATAACGTGAGAATCAGAGCGGTACCTTGGAAGGGGACGATCTTAGAGCTTATGTCACCGACTTATTCCAACAAATCCTCGGAGAGGAAGAGATCTCGGACATCCAACTGGACCGGGTCCATCGGGTGGGCCTCCCCCGCGGTCCAAAAGCCGCTCCTCCTGATATTCTTGTGTGTGTACATAATTTCCAACTAAAGGAGCGCATTCTCCGGAGGGCACGTGAACAGCAACCAGTACAGTTCCGAGGGCACCAACTAGCGCTTTTTCAGGACTTGGCTGCCTCCACCCTTGTGAAACGAAGAGAATTTAAGCCGGTCACCGCTTACCTCCGAGAAAAGAATATACCTTACTCGTGGGGTCACCCCTTCCGCATAATATTTAAACACCAAGGGAAGTTGCTGCAATTCAGGTCCCTGGAGGAAGCGTTGGGGGCCCTGGGCATCGACACTAATATGTCTACGGAGGGAGCGGATCAACCGACCAAGCGAAACGACCGCCGCACTTGGGGAGGGCAACGGGTTGGCAGGCCCGCCCCGGTTCAGAAGCCTGATCGAGCCGCCAGTGATCAGGAGCGAGAAGCGGTGATCACCTCACTGTCCCAGGTTACGGGGCGACCCGCGACCCCATGACAGGCTTCCTTGCTGGTCCCGGGATGTGCTCATGGTGGGGCGCCGGAGGGAACAGAGGCGATTGTGCAGTCTGAGGTTTCCCTTTCCCCCGCGCCTGAGTGACTGCAAGAGAGAGTCCCTGTGGACTCGACGATACCTTTGTCACGACCCTCTGAATTTAACCACTGTGACGAACTTTTGTCATGTTTATATTGTTTGGGGGTTTTTCGTTGATTTTGAAATGTTTGTTCTTATCTGGGGTAGGGGTTTCTTATGGGTTTCTATGGGGTCTCCGCATCAGTTCCCTAGTAAAGATTGTCTGCTCCAGAGTACTTAGCGGTCCCACGGGCGGCATAACTGTCCCTCCGCCTGTAGCTCATACATTGCTTGCCCCTTCCCAAGCGCCTGCATGGGTAGAGACCTGAAAGTGGTTAGTCTGAACGTTAGGGGGCTGAATAACCCTGTGAAGGGCGCGGCAGTGCTCTCGCTGCTCGAAAGCACCAATAGTGATATCTGCCTGCTGCAAGAGACCCATCTATTGTCCAAAGATACAGTGCGCATGCGCGATAGGCGATTCCCGCAGCAGTTCTGGTCCTCCGGGGCATCAAAGAAAAATGGGGTGGCGGTTCTGATTGGGGCGCACTGCCCTTGTAAGGTAATCTCGACAGTGGCGGAAATTAAGGGCAGGCTCCTGGCCATCAGGCTACAATGGGGGGAATCGCACCTTACTTTACGCTCCCTTTACGCCCCTAATGAAAAGCAGGAGTCTTTCCTGCAAGCGGCCTTACCCGAAGTACTTGCTTCCCCGGATGCTGAGATATTGGTAGGGGGAGACCTCAACCTGGTGATGGACTCGGAACTAGATAGGTCAGGGCACAGAACACACCAGGCTGGGGCGCTTTCCCTGGGGGGGAAAGAGATGGCTGGAAGATAGTGGTATGCATGATGTATGGCGGGAGCAACACCCAGCTGAGCGCGACTACACATATTTTTCTGCAGCGCATAAAACTTACGCACGCCTGGACCATTTCCTTGCTTCCTCCTCCCTTATGCCTAGTATACATTCAGCAGAGATTGCTCCCCGCTCGCTCTCGGACCATGCACTCATCTCCGTACTCCTCCCTGCGCAGCGTACGCGAGCGTTCCCTCTGGGCTGGCGGCTCCGAGCGAGCTTGCTGCATTCTGACGATGTGGTTCAGAGGATACATGACACTATAGTACACTATTTTCAAAACAATGATGTGGGGTCTACTCCTCTTGCGGCGGTTTGGGAGGCAATGAAATTAGTGACGCGAGGAGAGTTTATCGCGGTGGCCGCAACTTACAATGCTCTGCACAGGGAGAAGCGCGCGGAATTAGAAGGGGCAGTGAGAGAGCTGGAGGCGATTCATAAACGTACCGGAGCTCCGCGGGTATGGCGCGAACTTGAAAATCGCAGACGTATGCTTAAACACCTAGATCTCGATAGGGCGGAACACGCCCTGCTGCGGCTGCGCCACAAATTCTATCTTAGCAGCGATAAGTGTGGGAAAATGCTGGCACACAGGCTACGAACGTCGACAGAGGTCCCTCATACAATCCGTGAGGGCCCACAGTGGAGCTGAACAGACCGCTGATGATAAGATAGTGGAGGCCTTACGCGACTTCTATCGCCGTCTCTATGCGGAGCAGCCCTCGGGCTCACGTGACCCACTCCCATATTTGAGCGATTGTGATATATCCCCCCTCCCGCAAAAAGTCTCCGAGAGTCTGGACTTGGCGATTCGGGTAGAGGAAGTGATAGGAGCCATCTCTAGGCTGAAGTTGGCTAAGTCCCCGTGGCCGGACGGATTCTCAGCCTCCTTTTATAAAACATTTTGCGTGGAGCTGGCTCCATTTTTAACGCGGCTCTTTAACTCCTTTCTTGATACAGGTGCTGTCACCCCCTCGATGTCAGAGGCGGCGATATCCGTCAATTTGAAACCGGGGAAGGACTCCCGAGACTGCGGGTCCTACCGTCCCATCTCGCTTCTGAACATTGATGCGAAATTATTTGCGGGAATCCTGGCGGCGCGCCTGAATCCCCTTATGGCGGACGCAGTGGACCCGGACCAGTCCGGTTTCATTCCCACCAGGCAGGGTGGAGATAACTCCAAGCGATTGCTACATCTCCTCGACCAGGTGCGCCGTGCTCGGACTCCGGCCTTTTTTCTATCTATAGATGCGGAGAAGGCCTTCGACCGCGTGGACTGGGGGTACTTGTTTGCGGTGCTCCGCAAGTATGGTTTTGGAGACAATTTCCTGCGCTGGATTAAGTGCCTTTACGCGGCCCCCAAGGCCTTTGTACGGGTTAATGGCTGCAGGTCGGCCCTTTTCTCCATTGAGCGGGGAACCCGTCAGGGGTGCCCCTTATCACCGCTTCTCTTTGCGCTCTACATGGAGCCGTTTGCCCAGCGAATCCGGGCGAATCCCGGGGTGGTTGGCCTCAAGTTTGGCGCGGACATTCACAAAATCAGCTTGTATGCGGACGATGTGATCCTCTCACTCACCCAACCTCGGACTACGCTGCAGGCACTGTCTGATGAGCTTGCGGCTTTCGGGGCGGCCTCGGGGTTCAAGGTCAACTTCACGAAATCGCAGGTCCTCAATATCTCTATCCCGGCTGAGGAACTGGAGGCCCTGCAGCAGGACTTCTCGTTCCCTTGGACTACTTCCGATGTGACCTACCTAGGAGTTAGGGTGACGCCAACAATTGCTAAGACAATTTCCCTCAACTATTCTTTGTTGCTGGAGTCCACGACCAAGGCGCTGGACGCCTGGTCGCGTCTTCGGTTGGCCTGGTACGGGAGGGTAGCTGCAGTGAAGATGACAGTCTTGCCCCGCATCTTATACCTATTTCAGATGCTGCCGCTGACCCCACCGCCGGGTACCCTTAAAAAGCTGCAAGCCCTTATTAATAAGTTTATCTGGGAGGGTAGGAAGCCGCGGTTCTCGTTACAGCAAATGACAGCCACAAAAGAGCAGAGCGGTTTAGGTCTCCCACTCATAGGGGCATACTATCAGGCGGCCTGCCTCCGATACCTAGTGGAATGGAATAGACCAATGTCTAGCAAACATTGGAATTTCATGGACCAGACAGTGGCGGGAGTGAATATCTGGCGGGAACTGTGGCTGCAGCGCAAACACAGAGCGTGGGGACTCTATTCCTCTCCCGTCACCTCGCCTACACTCAGGATCTGGGATCGACTGGCTGTTGCGAAGGGATGGACGTCATTCCCATCACCTATGACCACCATTGTGGACAATCCCGACTTTCCCCCGGGCCGGGTGTCTCCGATCTTTCAACGGTGGCGGGAGGAGGGATGTAAGAGGGTCGGTTTCCTCTTTGACTTGGAGGGGCTGATTCCTTTTGCCCGGCTACAGACAGACTACGCGCTCCCGGCCTCGGACGCATTCTCCTACACGCAAGTGGCGCATTGGGTGACGAGCCTACCCAACGTTGCCCACATGTCGCGTACCCTCACTAAGTTTGAAAAATGGCTTGTGCGCAAAGCGGATGATCGAAAGCTCATCTCTGAATTATATGCTATGATTATGGCGCGTCCGGCAGGTCACCGTACGAAGGCTCAGGTGCGTTGGGAGACTGAACTGGGGAGACCCCTCACACCCAAGGAATGGGAGCATATTCTATACAGAGCACACCACACAGCACATAACACAGCAGGCGCGGAATCCGCCTTTAAGGTAGCTTCATATTGGTACTACACCCCGGCCCGGGTGCACTGCTGGGACAAATCCAAATCAGACCTCTGCTGGCGGGGGTGTGGCGCCACCGGGACTCTAGTTCACCTACTATGGCGCTGCCCGAAATTGGTGCGCTATTGGAAAGCAGTCCTCGACAATATTGACACTGCATTTCAGATTACCCTACCCCGCGCCCCTGAATACACTCTGTTGGGCCTTTCACATCCCAAAGCCTTCCCGCTGAAATCTCTAAGGGGCAGACAGATTGCTATGGCGCTGCTGGCGGCGCGACAGGTGCTTTTAGCGCATTGGGGGTCGGCCTCGGTGCCTGAGTTGATGGACTGGATTCATCGTCTTTGGCAGCTCTTGGCAATGGAGCGCCTCTCGCTTGGTGTAGACGGGAGGGGCGGAGAGTTTGCGACGCTGTGGGCCCCCTACTTACAAATCCTCACAAAGGATATGCGGGAGGTGACATGCCCTAAATTTCTGCAGATCCTCCGACTGCTACCGCTGGAGCCAGCGGCTTCGGTTTAGTACGGCGGAATGGAGCAACACTAGTACACTGAGTGGGCCCCGGCAGTGAGCTCTTTACAGTATGTTTAAATCTGATGCGGAGACAGGGGAGGGGGGAGGAGGGTAAGGGAGGTGGGTTTGTTATGGGGTTTTGTTTGAACTATGATATAAAATGGTGGATGACTTCTATGGGACGATCAAATCTGCTGCCAGATGTGAATGGTATTGCGGGGGCCGTCCTCTGGGATGTAGGCCTCAACGCTGTGTAAATGCATTTCTATCCCGCTCTGCCGGCCTCGAGATGTAGGCAGTAAGCTGTGTTCGAACCCATGGTTATCCACATAATAAAAATGATTGATTCTAAAGTAGAATAGATAAGCCCCATCAAGGGAGATGATTCTACCACTGCCTCAGATTCAGGAAATATCTTAGTTACCTCCTGCGGAGTGCCTTCTCCTCCTGGCCCCCCATCCTCAACCAAGAAGAGAGTAGATGAATAATCCCACTTTAGTTGGCTGGTCCTGCTATGATCTGATTCCGATTCCCTTAACTCAGACTTCTTTCCACTTGCATTCCTCCTCCTTTTTTTGGGAGGAAAGCAGTTTTTGGGTACCTGGGTTGGGTATAGAACTGTCGGAATCAACCCCCGAATTGTCTAGATCTGAGTTCTCATTATTGCTTGTGCTAGACAGTTCAGAATTGTTATTGAGGGAAAAGAATTTCTCCCCATCTGGGATCCCCCCAGCCTTATGCTGTGTCTGATTAATGTTATTTGCAGGTCCCCCCGTTGGATTCCCCTCCTTGTTGCTTTTGTTATTGGGCCCCTTTGCTCCCCCCTTAGATGACTCCCCATGAACAAATGCTAGAGGTTCTGTACTCACAATGTCAGCTTGGGGGGGATCGACGATGTCAATGGCCGTTCCCGACAGGATCTCGCCAGACGTAGCCTCCTTTCTCTCTACCACCTTACCACGACCGGCGAAGATCCCAGGAATCACCCGCTGTTTCGATACTCCCGCCTCCTCATCGGGACGCTTCTACCCGAGTTTAGTTTTGCCCGTCTCCGCCTCTTTGCGTCCTGCCGCCGGGAGAGTAGCGTCCTCCACCTTCTGTCAGACTGGCGTCTTCCGAACAGCGAGAACACTGCGTAGACCTCCAGTGGCTCCGCTCTCCACACGGTCCTGGGGCTTGAGCTGTTTTGGTGGCATAATGATCTTCTTTAACCATCGTCCGCCTCAGCACCGGCCGTCTAGGACTCTCAGTGCAGCGCGGATCAGCAGGTAGGCGAGTTCACCGATTCTAGCTCCGATTGTGCAAGCCCTCGATTGCGGCTGCACCCGTTTCGTCCTCCAAGCTCCAGCTCCTACTTGGTAAGGGATCATTAAGTTTAACAATTAGTGGTCTTCATCCTTCTCCTTAAACCATGTTGTTTCTCGCCAAAATTACCACATAGTGGTAGGTGGGTGGCTCCTGCAGCAGTTACACAACCGCCATCTTGCCGGTCTGCCCGATACCTATTCTTGCAGAGGAGGATCGGGCAGCCCTAGAAGCTGATATCTCAGACTCTGAGATAGCTGAGGCTCTTACCTGTATGAAGAAGGGCCAAGCCACAGTCCCCAATGGATTCCCAACTGAGTTTTTCAAATGCCTTAGAGCGCAGGTGATACTCAACTTGGGGGAACAGTATACGGGCGCTAAGAAGAGAGGTAGGGATTGTTCCTGGGAGATCTACAGCAAGCAGTGATAGTTCCCATCTATAAGGAAGGGAAACCGAGGGAGGACTGTGCTTCCTACCATCTGATATCGATGATCAATGTGGAGGTGAAGGTTTTAGTGAAGGTGCTTGCAGATCGGCTTCAGCGAGTAGTAGACACCCTGGTGCAGGCAGATCAATCTGGTTTTATGCCACACAGGGCAACGCGACATAACCTGGAGAGGGTATTCGGATGTCTGGTGCGTAGTGGCCAGATCAGGGAGCCAGTGGTAATCTGGTCTCTAGACGCTGAAAAGGCGTTAGTTTCCCTGGAATGGTCGTACCTGTGGGCAGTTCTACAGAAGATGGGATTCGGGGGTCCCTTCTGTGGGTGGGACAAACTGTTATACCAAGATCCGGTGGCCAGAGTGAGAGTAAATGGTGTGCTGTCTGGAGACAAAGATCAGGATAGGCTCTAGGCAGGGATGCCCACTGTCCGCGCTAGTGTTCGCAGCAGTTTCGAGCCGCTGGCAAACTGGCTCTGGATGGATGCCCAGATTAGGGTCCTGCGCTGAGACTCTGGATAGGAGGATGCGATATCCCTGTACGCAGATGACATTTTACTATACCTCGCGGAGCCCTCCTATTCCCTGCGATGAGTGCTGGAAATCCTGCCGGCATACAGGGAATATATCGGGTGGAGCATTAATTGGGATAAATCTGTAGTATACCCCCTGACAGAGTAATGCCCTCTAACACACCCTCCCACGCTTTCTTGGGAACCAGAGGGATTTTGATACTTGGGGATCTTTGTCAAATTGAACCGAGAGCATTTTTTGATCAATATGGATATGGTTCTAGAGGAGTATAAACAAGACATAACAAAGGACGTGAGCAGCAACATGTGAACCAGCAACTTCAGAAACCTATTTACGATTGGAGACCTAAAGAGAGGGTTGGTCCGGCATATTCATGGCGACTTCGAGACGCACTCCTACATCGCCCTGAAGTAGTGGCACGCCTCACAAAAACGTTGGAAGACTTTTTAGCTATAAATGACACGCACGCCACTTCCATCATCTCCCTTTGGGAAACGCTTAAATTAGTGGCTCGGGGGACCTCATAGCCACCTCTGCTGCAGACAAGGCCCGTAAAGAAAAGAGGGATAAGCTTACTGAACAATTGCTAGAATTGGAAGGGATCCATAAAAGGCTGGGAGCCCCCTCGAGTTTGGCAGAAACTAAAAGCAACTAGGACACAACTGGCCAGTCTTGACCTCGACAGGGCGGAATATGCCGCGCTTCGGTTGAAGCATGCATTTTATACTGGAGGGGACAGATGTGGCCGCTTATTAGCCCATAAACTGCGTGCGCAGAGACAAGCAGCAACAGTTCCCCTCATCCTGACTGCCGAAGGTACGAAGCATACACGTGGCGAGGACATAGCTGACACATTGAGACTTCTACACCACCCTGTACTCCGCACAGCCGCTGCCCGACCAAAACCCTTCTAAGTACTGCCAGGACGTAACACTTACCAAGCTGACGGAACATCAGGCAGCAACCCTGGATAGCCCCATTAGGCCTGAAGAGGTTATCTCGGCTATATCCCAACTTAAAGTTCTTAAACCCCCCGGACCGGATGGGTTTACCGCCCTTTTCTCTAAAACTTTTTGTCCCCTTGTGGCCCCCATATTAACGCGACTTTTCAATTCCGTTGACTACTCCAGGGAACTGCTGCCTACCATGCTTCTAGCGTCAGTAGCAGTAATACCCAAGCCTGGGAAAGACAATAGATATTGCACCTCGTACAGGCCGATATATCTCCTAAACATCGACTTCAAGATTTTCAAGGGGATCCTCGCGGAGAGACTAGGGCCTATGATGCCGGGCCTGATAGACCCGGACCAGGCGGGCTTTGTCACAACCAGGCAGTGCAGTGATAATACTAGACGGTTATTACACCTCCTAGACAAGTCCCACCGGCAGTCCGAGGAACGTGTCTTCCTCTCAATAGACGCCGAGAAGGCGTTTGATAGGGTTCACTGGCCCTTTTTGGAGACTGTCCTGCAGAAATTCGGGATTGTCCGTCGCTTTCAACGGTGGGTCCTCAGTGGCTACAGTCACCCATCAGCTACTGTTAGAGTGAATGGTTTTACCTCTGCACCTTTTAATATCACCAGGGGTACGCGGCAGGGCTGCCCACTTTTCCCTTTACTATTCGCTCTCTATATGGAGCCGCTGGCCCAGCGGATACGGGAGAACCAGTTGATGCAGGGAATCCTTTTCGGAGGAGAGAGTCACACCGCTAGCCTATATGCGGACGATGTGGTTGCAACGCTCGAGTCCCCTCGCACCTCCGTCCCAGCATTTCTGGCCGAACTGGAGGAATTTGCAGCAGCCTCTGGCTTCAAGGTCAATGTAGCCAAGTCCCAAGCATTGAGCTTCTCACTGAAGCAGACCACCATTACTTCCTTGTGCCAGAAACAGAGCGCTACCATTACCTGCAAATATGAAACTGGGTCATGCAACCCCAGGTCCGCCCGGGAGCGGGGAGGTTCCTCACCAAGTATGAGCGATGGCTGCTTTCCAAAAAATCCACCAAGCGACTCATCACAGAACTCTACCACATTCTGTGCCCCCCTGAACAGTTGGTCAAGTCAGCCGGCCAAAGACGTTGGGAGGCTGAACTAGGTCGGACGCTGACCCCCAAAGAATGGATGGATATTTATTACCGAGCCCGACACTCAGCGCGTAATTTAAACAGCATTGAAACGGCCACTAAGATCATGACATACTGGTACCTTACACCCTCCCGACTTCACAAGAGTGACCCTGATCGCTCTCCCACTTGCTGGAGGGGGTGCGACTCTGAAGGCAGACTCTTACACCTGCTGTGGGAATGCCCTACGCTCACTACTTATTGGACACAGGTGCTGGACGAGATCGACAGCCACTTTGACACTACACTCCTCCGCTTTCCTGCGCATGTGGTCCTGGTGGTATCTGACAGACTTGCTTATCCCCTTAAGTCTCGCAAAGGCAAGCAAATAGGTATAACCCTGGGGGCAGCATTACAAAATATTCTATCACATTGGGGCACAGACAATATACCAAATATACAAGGATGCTTGCACCGACTGATACGTTCTGGGCATGGAGCGTATCACCTCCTCGCTCCAGGGGGATGGGGCCTCCTTCGCTGATGTATGGCGCCCCTTTGGTTCCCTATTGTGCACCAAATTCCGCGAGCTGTCCTGCCCTAGATACCTGTGGCTGCTTCGCCTTCCCGACCTATGTCAAAACACAAATTATGCACTATCCCCAGGTGCTGTGGAGAGCTGGGTCGTTTCTCATCTTATTACTCAGATGTCCGGAACCGGGGAGGAGACGGGAGGGAGGGGACAGGAGGGAGGGGACAGGGATGGGGGTGGGGAAGTTCCTATTTTTCCTACTCTTGTTTTCGTGTTTGTTACCTTGTTGCTCTGCGAAGCAAAATGATAGCTATTGGCCTACGACTCTGGCCATAAATCACACTGCATCTTGTTGTTAAAACTCAATACAAAGAATTCAAACTAAGAATGACTTGGGCCCGCATACTCCACGTGACATGCTTTACCAACAGGATGCAGGAGGCCATGAGGCCCAACAGCCTCAGAGTCAGTCTCACTGAAATCCAGGATAGAGGCTGAAACATCAGAATCATAACCTGAATATCCTGGACTCGCTGCTCAGGAGGATTTGCCTGAAACTGCAGTGTGTCCAGAACAGCTCTGATGAAAGGGAGCGTCTGACAAGGAGTCAGGTGTGACTTTGGCACGTTTATAGAGAACCCCAGTGAATGCAGGAGGTTTGCCATAGTCGAAGGTGGGAGACAACACCCTGGGGCAAGGATGCCTTCAACAGCCAGTTGCCGAGGTAGGGGGAAGACTGACACCCCTAACCTGCGCAGATGAGCTGTGACCCTCACCATCACCTTGGTGAACACCCGAGGAGCACTGGTAAGGCAGAAGGTGAGAACAGTAAACTGAAAGTGCTCATGGCCTACCTTTAACCGCAGGTAATGCCTTAGGCCCGGCAGGATGGGGATATGAAAATAAGCATCCCGAAGGTCCAACGCTACCATCCAGTCTTCTTGGTCTAGGGCAGACAAGAACTGGGCTAAAGTAAAGGTCCAAAAATGGCCTGCAACCCTTTGTTCTTGTTCGGAATCAGAGAATAGAGAGAATAGCAGCCACTACCTACTTCTGAATCCAGGACCGTCTCTCTGGCTCCCTTGGCCAGGAGAGCTGTAACTTCCTCTTGTAGCAATTTTAAATGATCCTCCACCAGTCATTCTTGATTTGGCAAAATGGAAGGAGGAAAAGAAAGGAAAGGCAGAGAATAGCCCTCCTGAATGATCTGCAAGAGCCACATGTCCGATGTTATGGATCTCTAGTGGCGGAGATGAAGATGGATTCTCCAACCAACTGGAGTGGTGTGGTCTTGCAGAGTCAGACTAGGAGTGCTTGGAGGCTGTGGCTGCCGAGGGCAGGGTGGCCGGCGACTTCTGGCTTCTATTTCTTGGACGGAATGAACCGCGTCCACATCCCCGCATATAAGAAAGTGGCACTGTATATACTGCACCAAAGTAAGGTTCAGTGTGCACAGAGTCCACAGTCCCCAGAGGTTTGGCAGAGGCTAAAGTTAGATATAACCTTACTCTCTAAAGTGGTAGCTTGGTCGAGCAGTAAGGCAGTATCAGAGGACAGTGTAAAGCATTTGTTGTACACACTCAGTCAGCAAATGGTCTCACACCCTCAAGAACTGAACTCTAGGCCAATGGTTTTGTATCAGAATATATAGTTGTTTTATTTTAGAACCAACAATAGGTATCAAAATGTACCTTCTCAGAATGAGTTACTTTAGTTAAATACTTTTCAAATAGGCAATAGACTTTTGAATGCAATAGTTACAGTTGTTGCAATAGGCAACACAATTTCAAACACAATAATACATTGAGCTCAATTGGAATTTCTAGTTAAATGCAATAGATTACTTTTTGGATTACTTTTCTAACCACAGGACTGGATCCTAGATTCAGTCCTGGGACATCTCCTGTAAACAGTTGAGTAAAAACGTTTTGGTTACAGTTGTGATTTTTAAGGAATATTATTGTATTTTAAAAGTTGACAGAAACTTTTTCACATAGAATCACCAATGTTATCCTATGGGAGGAAATTCACTTAGCAGGTAAGTGGGGTTATTGTTACTTTTTCTAACTCAGTGTTGGATCCTGGATCCAGCACTGGTGCATCTCCTGTAAACAGTTGAAAGAATGTGTTTTTGTTATACAGGCGATTTTTAACGAATATTTGTAAGTTTGCAAAATCGACACTTAGAAACTTTTTCAGCAAAAACCAGGCAATGTTATCCTATGGAAGGAAATTCAAATTACCGGTAAGTACAGTTATGATTACTTTTCAGGGTCAGTGCTGGGCACCAAGATCCAGCACTGGGATCTCTCCTGATAACAGGTGAGTAAATTCGTTTTCGTAATTCGGCTGATTTTAGATGAATATTTTAAAGTTTAGAAACTCCACACTTAGAAGAATTTCTGGTAAAACCCAGGCAATGTTATCCTATGGAGGAAAATCAAGTTATCGGAAAATCACAGTTGTGATCACTTTTTCTAATCAGTGCTGGGTGCCTAGATCCAGCACTGGCATCTCTTCTGAGAACAGGTGAGTAATTTCGTTTTTGATATTCGGACGATTTTTAGTGAATATTTCAAGATTTCAAAAGTTGACACTTAGAAACTTTTTCGAACAGTCCATTGAAATGCATTGACTTTTACTGTAATATGTAGGTAGGTAATTATCGAGTTACTTTACTAACCTCAGGACTGGGTCCTAGATTCAGTCCTGGGACATTTCCTGCAAACAGGTGAGTAAAGTCGTTTTGGTTAAACACACAATTTTTAAGCAATATTTTTAGTTTTTGAAACTACACACAGTCGTTTTTTTCAGAGAAAAACACCCACTGTTATCCTATGGAGGGAAAACAAGTTATCAGTTTGCAGGTAAGTTTTTGACTGTGGGAGTCAAGGTTCTGGGGTTAGACTCAGGGGTCCCCAGGGTCAGTGATGCACTCTTGTTGCACCCACAGCGGCACTAGGGCGGCCGGATGCAGAGTGTTGAGGCCCCAATGTTATCCTATGGGGGATAGGGGTCTTCGGTTGGTGGCTGCTGGCTAGCAGGCCACTGGGTTGTGGGAGCAAAGCTCCTGGCTGTAGACTTGGCACAAAGGGGGAAGCAAGTGAGCACCAAAAGCGCACCCACAGCGGCACTCGGGCGGCTGGGTGCAGAGGGCTATTATGGCGTCGGGTTCCCTGTTGAAGTCTATGGAGATTCTCCGGACTGGACAAACACTGCAGGCTTGGAAACGAGAGTCTCCTGGGATCTACCAACACTTCGAGGGGTAAGTTGAGATGTCTTGGCTTAGGTAGGCACCCTGGGTTTGGGCACACCAGGCCGTGGGGCGTCGGGTGCAGGGGTGCCTTTTAGTGTCGGATTTTTCTTACCCGCTCTGGTCGCGGTAGGGGGGACCCTCTGGACTGAGGCTGCAGGCTTCGTTTGGAGGTTTGAGGCAGGTCTGGAGTCGCCGGATTCCAGATCAGGATCGCCGGGGAGACCTCTTGGTGTTTTTTTACTCGAGCTCGGGCCGGGTTCGGCGGGTGCAGAGTGGGCTGGATTTGCGATCCCGGGCTGGTGCCAGGGGTGCTGGTTTTGAACAAATCCGGTGTTCACGGAAGAAGCAGGCGGTTCAAGTGAAGGCAGGCAGGTCCTCCAGGGTTTGTGAGGTTGCTGGCTGCAGGACACACCGGGGTTTCGCAGAAAGCAGGTTCGAGGGGAGACAGGCCGGTAGGGCTGGGGCCAAGTCAGTTGTTGTCTTCCTCTTGTTAGCAGGCTGCACGGCTGTTTGGTCCTCGTTCTTCTTTTCTTGTTGTTGTTGCTGGATCTAAGGAAGGAAGGTTCAGGGTTCCCCTAAATACTAGATTTAGGGGCGTTACAGGTAGGTAAAGGGCAGGGACCAATGGGTCCATTCCCTGGGGTGGGCACCCCCTATCCTGCCACTCTCCAGTGGGAGGGGGGCAGGAGCCTAGTCCTGATTGGGTAGGGCTCCCCATCTTCAAGATGGTGAGAGCCCGGAGATGTGCTTCACCTCGCCTCCCCCACCTGAAGGGGTGGGGTTGGCAGAGGCTGGCACACCGCCTTTTCTCCCTTGGTGTTTCCCGCCAGTCTTCCCGCCAGAGTGGGGGCTAGAACCAGTGGGGACCAGTTGCTGAGTACAGCAAGTGGTCTGGGGAAGCTCACAAAGGCGGAATGCCTTTGAAGCTTCCCCCTGCCCATCCTGGGGGAGGAGGCCTAGCACCTCGCCCAGGACGTGCATTGTTGCAGGCCCGGGAGAGCGGATGGCTTTCTACCCAGGGGTCCAGCAACATGTCTGCTGGGTGGCAGCCTAGGCAGCCTCTCAGACAGGACGTGGATTGTGGGTTAGGTTCAGGGGCCAACTCTAAGTTGCCCTCTGTCGTGCATCTTACATTAAATCCCACACTGGCATCAGTGTGGGTTTAATGTGCTGAGAAGTTTGATACCAAACTTCTCAGTCTTCAGTGTAGCCATCATGGTGCTGTGGAGTTTGTGATGATGACCTCCCAGCACCCTATACTCTTAATGGCAGCACTGCACTTACAGTGCCCAGGAATGGACCTGGGTACTGTAGGGGTACAGGGCTCATGCACCTGTACCCTCACCACTGGCATAGTGCACTCAGCTAGAGGGGTGACTGAGGTATGCCAGGGCAGTGTGTTTGTGGGCATGGCACACAGGGATGTGTGACTTGTCAACTCTTCACTTTGTTCTGCACCAAGACACACAGCCTGCAAAGGCAGTGTGTGTGTGTCAGGGTACAGGGCCTCTAACGGTGGCACAATAAGTGCTGCAGCCCTTAGAGGTCTTCCCTGGTCACAGTGCCCTGGGTACCTGTGGTACCATTTACCAGGGGCTGACCTGTGGCCAGAGATGCCAATTGGGTACAGTTTTGGGGAAGGAACACAGGCCCTGGGAACCTGATTGGCAGGGTCCCAGGGCACATCAAGTCAAAGTGCATCAGTGGTCTGGCAAAAAGTGGGGGGGGTTACTGCAACAGAAACCCACTTCCTTACACCGCACAACTTGGGAAGTCTGCGCAGGACAGTGGCTAGGATAGGGCTGAAGCGTCTGGAAGGGGCAAAAGCTAGATTGGACACGAGGTGTAGAAGAGAGGCCCAAGGATCTGGCCGTAGCTCGAGAGTCCTTGAACCGCACTAGGGCCGAGTCTGCCTTCTCCCCAAAAAGACGGGATCCATCAAACGGTACATCCATCAAGTTTGCCTGGACATCGCCCGAGAAGCCAGTTGTTCTAAGCCAGGCTTGGTGCCGCAAGGCCACTGTCAATGAAATCGCTCTGCTCAGTGAATCAGTTGTGCCAAGGCCACACCTTATGGCGAATTTTGCTGTATCTCTCCCATCCTTAACCGCCTGATAGAGCGCTGCGCCGGGCCTTCTCCGGGACTTGTGTCAGCACTTGCGCAACTGTCTCCCAAACGGAGTGGGAGAAAAGGCCCAATAAGCATTCGGTATTCACCGACCGCAATGGCAGGCTGGAGGGAAACATCTTCTTTCCAAGTGATTCCAGCCTCTCGGATTCCCTATCCGGAGGGGCGGAAGGGAACACGCCCTGGAAGGTAGATGCCTGCACCACCAAGCTTTCGAGGAACGTTGGGTCGTCCGGAGCCGGGTGATGGCGGCATGCATTTGTCCCATTCACAGGAGCCCCTGCGCTAGGCTTGGACCACGTGCCTAGAAGGATATCAGTAAGGGCCTCATTGAAGGGCAAAAGGGGTTCAGAGGTGGAAGCCCCAGGTTGAAGCACTTCGGTCAGGAGATTAGTCCTGACCTGCACAGAGGGCAACTCCAGTCAGAGGACCTCGGCTGCTCTCTTAACCACCATGGCATAAGATGCCCCCTCTTCCGTACCAACAGTTGACGGAGAGAGCATGCCAGTATTTGGGGAATTGTCCAGTCCACTGGCCTCCCCAAGTTGCCCATACCAGTCCATCTGCTCTGCAAAAACATCCTGGTGTTCTAATGGGTCCATAGACCCCTCCCAATCCTCTCTCGAGCCTAAAACATCATCAAAGTGTTCCAGCGACAACATAGAACCCCTGACATCGGAATCACCGTTGAGCGACGACGTTCTGACTGTCGTCGGGGATAAGGATGGGGCTGGAACCGCCGGTGGGCACCGGCAGCCCTAAAGGGACCGACTTCGGGATCGACACTGGGGAAGGTCGCGATGGCAGGACTGGCGCCGTCCAGGATCAGGGTTCGGATCCCTGAGGCCCCACCGGTGCCGTGGCCAGAGCCGATGGCGTTGTATCCGATGGGGACCCTTCCGACCCCACGGGGCCAGAGAGCTCACCAAAGGTGTTGGCCCGCTCAAACATGCAGCACATGGCTTCGTAAAAGTTTTTAATTTGAGCAGGGGGTCACTCTGGCTCCCAGAAAGGGAGGGAGGTGCCAAGTCAACCCTGGCTCCGGCTCTGCAGAACCGTGCCTAGAGCGTCAGTGCTCCTTACCTCGTTCCTCGATGGACGACAGTCGAGGCTTAGACGAAGTCCGCTTGGACTTCTTTTTTTTCTTATGCTTCTTCCCCAAGTGTCCCGATGACCTTGAGTGGTATGAAGAGGACCTGGGGCTCCGGGAGCAGTCTTGCGACCTCCTCTTCTTCTAAGGAGACTGGGACTTGCGCGGAATCTCGCTGGATGGTGTTGACTGCCGGGCCGCAAGTAGCTTTATAGCCCGCTCCCAGATGGCCTTCGAAGCCATAGCCTGACAGTCCGAGCAAGACTGAGTCGTGGTTGCACTCGAGACACCAAAGACAGACTAGATGGAGGTCAGTTACCGACATCATTCGGTGATAGCCACCGCACAGTTTAAACCCGGTCTTCCTCGTTTACATCAAGCACATTGAGGAGTATCACTACATTTTGATTGGAGTGCTATTGGAGTGGGCGTGACAGGTTCAGAGCGCGAACGGAGTGCAAGAGGAAAGACGCTCGAGTCCGCTGCTCGCAGACTATCGCCATATCGCCATATTTCCGTACCCCGGCATCCCCGAAAGCCCGCAGCCCGAGGTTTAAAAACCGAAGCCGAGGCCGCGGCGTGTTACAGCGTCTGGTGCCCCGCTGGTGCCTCCGCTGGTGCCTCCGCTTCACGGTACGGTTTCTTTATTGCACCGCGCTGCACCAGCTACAAGCTACTCCCATTCACATTCATATTCCCTTCATAACCATCTTGCACCTCCAAGCCTGGGAGATTCGCAGCTGACACCACAGAACAGACCAGAAAGTGGGCACTTGGGGCAAAGGTGGAAAAGGTGGTGGAAAAGGTGGAAAAGAGGAAAGTGGAAAAGAGGAAAAGAGGGCAAGAGCAAGGAGCAAAAGGACGAGGACGAGGCGAGCAAGGGTCAAGGGGAGATAGAGAGCATTAAGAGGATCAAGAAGGCCAAGACCAATTAAGGAAAAGAAGCGATGAGGTCGGGGGAATTCAAGGGACCAACCGCCACTTGTTAATCCCATCAAAAGAACAAGGAGGACAAATAAGAAACTCAAAAGAGTCCTTGAGGGTCAGTGAGGATAACCTGAGGAAAGGGGTGGAGGAGAAGGAATATGCACTCTTGATCTCTTTGACCCCCCGGACCCCTCCACTTACAAGTCCACAACCTCTTTTAGACAGCAAACTGAGAGGAGCAGCAAGTACATCTAACCTGCCTAGACTTGGCTACCAACTGAAAATCTACACAAAGTTTTCATTTATCAAAGATGTCGGCTCAGTCATATGTCTGAATAGCCACAACGCAAGGAGCCTGCCAACCCCGCTGGAACCCAGCAAGGACCTTCCCCCTAAGCAACAAAGGCATCCGGAGAAGGAGTCGGATCCCAAAAGAGAAGTTGAAGGTGGAGAAGAGGTGAACGATTTGGAAGGGGCAGCCCACACAAGCAAAGCAGAGTCCAAAATGGGGCTCGAAAATGCTGTTCCCTCAAGCCCAAAAATGCAGGAACAGGATCGGCAGGATGCAAGACTAATGCCAAATGTCATTGGGCAAGGAAGCAAAACTAAATATGAAAGCGAGTGCCAAGGCCTCTGCCCAAGTCCCGGTTCAGAAAAGGAAAAATACCGCAAGATGAGGCCTCCAGGTCTAGCAAGCCTTGGCGCAACAGAACCGCCAGATGACGGCGAAGGCTCGCTGGGCAATACCGAAGGGCAAGCAGAGCCAGCGACTAACGTGCCCAGGAATCTTAATACACCAAATAAGGGCGCCATAACAACCAGAGGATATGGTGATACTATACCTCAAGCGGAGTCAGAGCGCGACAAGAATATATTCCCAATGTCTGATTACATGGGGACACGGCAAGAGAACACCAAGGGAAAGAGATCTCATATCAGTTGATTCGATAGAGAGAAGGTCTCCACACACATCAATCTCACTGCAATCTTCAGTGCAAGAATGGCACATAACTCTTAACTGACCATCAATCAGATCAACACCTCGAGGAACTAAAGACAAGCCACGCTGCTAGTCAAAGGCAAACTCAAATTTCTGGCCAAGTCACCCCATTCACTATACCATTGCAGATCATGGACACTGAATCCTCGTATCTCACTCATGGAGTGGGAAGAATTGGTAGCCTCCTACTCCGCTGCCCCACATGAGGAACTCCCAGATTTGAACAATAGTGCCCCAAACCCCAAATCCGGCAAGGAAACATCACAAGCAAAAGAAGACATTTGGGCATCTCTTTTGCATACAATGCAAATGTCCGTAACCGCAATCCAATATCAATCGAACAAGATGGACCCCCAATTGTCTGTCCTCAACTCGCTTTCAATCTTCGTTGCCAATATTGACGGCAAGTTAGCAGAGCTCAATAATTTGGTCAAAAGGGCATAAGCAGAGACAAAACTTGTACAAACTAACTGCTCATGCATAACAATCATATACAAATTGGCCACACTTCCAACGGCAATGGGTAATCTCCTCTCAGACATCAGGGAGGCTACAAAGAATAATTCACCACCGGGATTGGACCAGCCAAGAAATAAAGCATGGGCGTCACAGAGTGTAGGCTCTTGGGCATCAAGGCTGGCGACCCCAAAATCTACTCAAGAAGCACATCAGGGGAGGGAAGCCGCTGATTCAACAAAGCAAGGACAAAACAGGAGCTTGAGTAACGGAGGATGCCAAGTGTCACCACCTATTAACACAGCGCCACAGGGAGAAACCCCTCAAAACAAAGAATCACCAGAACATCTCCGGGCTACAAAACCAGGGAGAAAGCAGAGAAGGAAGGGCCGTAACCAAAAGAAAAAAATCCCCGTAATACTCAGGGGCAAGATCAACAGTAAGGAGGATATGACATCGGAACCAACAAGAGATATATTATTCCAGAACTGCAATGAAATAGATACGGATCATGATCTAAATGAAACTTCAAACAAAAAGGAGAGGCAAAAGACCAAGAATAATAATACCACTCGTAATGGAAAAACGGCCTCTAGCGCCATTCACAAAAATGAAGCAGGTCGCCTTCAGAGAAGCAATGAAATAGATAAGGTCCATGACCCAAGAGGAAGCTCGAACCAGGAGGAGATGCAAAAAGAAAAATATAGCACTCGAAACAGCAAACTCGTTTCTAGCTCTGCTCACAGAAATGAAGGTCAACTACAAGGGGCCACAATAACATCAGTAATTATCACTGGCCTAGAGTCAACACAGGGAAAGGAAAATAGCGCTCAGGGTCGTGGAGTTTCGAACGAGGGAAACCATGGCTTAGGGGACGCTCTCACTATCACTCAGGACAGTCCAACACTCGAGATGGGGCAGGCAGACAGCCCCACAATCGTGTTCTTCCCGGAGTATAAATCAAAGGGCCCGACAGACACCCTTAATAAGGGTAATATACTACGCTTACTGAATTCCATAATCAGCCTAAAAAATATATCCACCAGCGACTTGGAGTCAGTTGAGTTCATAGAATTATTGGATTGCTCGGGGGCTGAAGCAACAAAAACTGTTTGGTCAACAGCAGAAGTGGCTCAGAGAATACTAAATGAACAAGCCAAGTTCAACACCTGGGGTATAAAGCTCCAACCATTCTCAAAACCAAGATACCCCGATCCCCTGGCACCTGACAGCCAACAACGGAGAGAGGAAGGTCAAGCCAAACCGAATCCACGATTACTTTCGGTACTGCGTGGGGCTCGTAGCAATACCCCCGACATCCCAGATCACAGAGAGCGACGTAATAAGAGGTCATTCGTCACGAAAAGCCCAGTCCACCAAGACTGGAGCTGGCTCTCCAGGACTATAAATGTCAAAACAGAAAATCAATGACAAAATAAGTTCAAGGACGAGAACTCTTGTAACACTCTTAAACTGTGCTCTTGGAATATCAATGGCCTAGGAGATAAGTTTACAGACACGGAACTTTACACCTATCTGCAAAGATTCGATATCATCGCACTGCAAGAAACGTGGTCTGATAACCCCGTCAGCACTTCCTGGTTACAACCTGAACTTCATTCCTCCCACGCAAAACGCATTGTTTGGTCATAAAAAGGGCCGTCTTGCTATATACAGTTATATAGGGAGCATTTATGCAGTAGTGCCCCTTGCACACAAGCTAACCCCGTCAAATGTAATGCCAGCACTACGAATCTCTATTCGAGGGAGGGCCGAAAAGGAAGACATCATTTTGATAAATCTCTACTTGCATCCAGAGAAAAAACCAGCGGTGCGCAGCAGTTGAAAGAAGAGCTCACAAAACTATTAAACTTTGAGCAAACAAACAGTTGGATTATCAGTGGGGATTTTAATCTAAACATGCTTAGCAACCAAACTATAGACACCATCTATGAGGAGGATCCTTTCGCCTGGGAGCCATACTCTCAAGATAACACCTCTGGGGGCAGAAGCTCGAAAACAGCCCGGAGACTTCTCTCAACACTAGAAGAGCTGGGCTTCCGAGCACTTAATGGTAGACTGCCAGGGGATCGCCCTCAAACAGCAACCTTTCACAGTACAACGGCCAGTTACACAATTGATTTCACATTCTTTTCACGCAGTTTGTACCGAAGGGCAAGGGATTTCCATATTGGCTCACTAGACTACAGCGACCATCTGCCCCAGGAAGTCACGATTGATGCCATTTCAATAGTAAGCCCACTTACAGCTAAAGCACACAGCTTAGAATATACTGTGAATGAGAGGCGGGTAAAATGCAGAACGGATGACCCACAAAGTCTCTTATTTCATGCTAAACAGGTATTAGGCGAAGTGCATACCGCAACAACAGATTTAATTGAGAGCTGGGAGAAGTTTTCAAAAATATTACGAAATAAAACAGGAACAAAAAAGGGCAATGGCCATGCAGAAGGGGCGGACAAAGCGATGAGGCATAAGAGCCACTTAAATTTTAGAAACAACAACATTCATCTGAAAAAGCTTAAGACTTTGATCAACCAAACATTTCGGAGATTAAGGATAGACCCTGCCGCTCAACAAGATCTGAGACGACTAAAGGGGGACCGCAGGAAGTTGATCTGGCGACTTAAACAAGAAACAGAAGAGACTGTGGGCCAAACTTTTACATGATATTAAAACCGGCAACAGTGCACAGTTTTGGCAAAAGATCAATGATCTGACTAGCGAACGGAGTTAGGGTATTGATTCTTACGCCACAGAAGAAGCATGGACAGTTTTTCTTGGCTCACATTTTAATGAAACACAAGAAATCAGGCAAGGGCCACACAATACCGTCCATGACTCTAAAGCCTTGCTACTACAAATCAAAGAAAATCAGGCACCAGAACAAGAAATCTCAACTACGACTGTGCAGATCTGTAAAAGAATATCAAAAGGAAGACGAGAGGGCGCGCCAGGGCCAAATGGGATCCCCCCCATTTTGTTTAAACATGAGCCAGAATTTTGGGCCGCTGTCCTAAAACCAATGTTCGATAAGATCTTACAAACGTCAATAATCACATCATCCTTGAGGGGGGCCATCATCTCCCCAATCTACAAAAAAGGAAACAGGAATGACCCGAGAAGCTACTGGCTAGTATCCCTACTTGACAACGAGGCCAAATACTTCTCTGGCCTATTACTCCAGGAATTAACATCATGGGCAGCAGAAGCTTCCGCAATCCCTTATAATCAAACCGGCTTCTGTAAAAATACAGGGACTACCAATATACCAGCTCTATCCCTAATGATTGACGCCGCTCTTGCAGTAAAGCAACCCCTATACCTGTGCTACATCGATTACAGCTCTGCATTTGACCACGTTAATAGAAACCTTCTGTGGCAAAAATTAAAAAAGATGAACATCCCTCCACGGCTCTTAAACCAGCTAATTCTCTTGCATAGCGACAAGTTAAACTAGGCAATGGAGAATATCTATTGAGAAAGATCCCAACAAGCACAGGGGTTAAACAATGCTGTGTGCTAGCCCCAACACTTTTTAATCTATTTATGGGAGAGCTATCAACCTTGCTGAACGAAAGCAACGCGCATGCACCCAAGTTAGGGGGCACCCAGCTGTCCAATCTTTTCTACGCAGATGATCTGTGTTAGACTTGGCATCTTTTGGCGTGTTTCCCCTGAGTTTTTGCTTTCTGACCTCCCGGTTTTGACTCTGTTTTGCTGGTGTAACGGTTCTGCGCGCTTTTCTCACTGCTGATCAGTGGTAAAGCACAGGTGCTCCTATGGCAAATTGTGTTATGGATTGGTGTTTCCATGATTGGATATTTGATTTACCCGTTAGGCCCTAGTAAAGTGCACTGCGTGTGCCAGGGCCGGTGAATCAAATGCTACCCGGGGGCCTACAGCACTGGTTGTGCCACCCCCGTGAGTAGCCCTGAAAACGGTAACTCAGACCTGCCATTGCAGAGTCTGTGCGCAGTTTGTAACTGCCATATCGACTTGGCCAGTGCACACACTGGCCGGTCCCTAATCTTCCCTTACATGTCAGGCACCCCTCAGGTACGCCCAAGGTACCCCTGTGGGCAGGGTGCAATGTATGTGAAAGGTAGGACATGCCCCGGTGTGTGTGGCATGTCCTAATAGTGAATTACAGCCAATTTCGTTTTTCACTATTGCAAGGCTACCAGTTCCTTATAGGACAGAATGGGAGGTTTGTTCATAACATCTTATGAACATAACTGGCCCAGGGAATTCGGTAAGAAAATGAAGTTTCGTATGCCTGAACTCAGAATCTAAAGATGCCTCTTTTAGTGAAGGTGATTTTTACATTCTGTGTTTGAAAATACCACTTTTGGAAAGTGGGTATTTTCTTGCTCAGTCATCCCGTGTGCCTCTGCTGGAATGTGGATTGCCCGTCTGGGTTTTGGATGACAGAAGGCTGGGGGAGTAGGAGGGGCGCCAGATGGTCTAGGTAGGTCAGGAAAGGGCTGAAGAGACCTGGGTTACGATGGGGGAAGGGGGAGGAGATTTCCTTGCACCTCAAAGGGCCTGCTCTGCCTCCGACAAATGCCATCTCCACCTCCTGCCAGGAATTCACACCAGAGAAGGCAGAACTGGTCCTGACCGGGCACAGGCCCTCTCTGCCTAAGAGATCAAAGGATTTTTGGACATAAATGCTGGGTCCCAGACCCCTGAACTTTAGAACTCATCTGGACAAGAAGACTGCCAAGAAGAAGAGCTGGAGAAGCTGCGAAAAGGAACGACTGCTTTGCTGGGTGCTTTGCTGGGCTGACCTGCAGTGGCTGCTTTTGTCTTGGGTAGTGAAAGGCCTGGACTGGACTTTCTGCAACCTAAATTTGTGAGTCTCTCCAAGGGCTCGAGGTAGAGCTTGCCCCCTGTTCACGAAGTCTCAGGAACAGCAAAGACTTCAAGTTCTTCGACCCGCAGCACCGGGGACTGTGTTTTGTGCTGCAACCCGAAGAACAACAACTCGACGACGTCTACGACGCCACTGCCGACTCCGTGTCCTGAAGGCAACGCAGAGGGCACCGCCGCAACGCAACCCTGGTCTCACCGACGACGCCTGTTGACGCCGCCACCGAGCCGCTGCTTGCACCGCGACCTGTGGGCACCGCACTCCGCACCGCCTCGCTTCACGCTGAAGCTTTGGCACCGCAGAGGGCACCGCCGCACCGCGACCCTGCTCTCACCGACGACGCCCGTTGACGCCGCCACCGAGCCGCTGCTCGCACCGCGACCTGTGGGCACCGCACTCCGCACCGCCTGGCTTCACGAGGACGCCTTGGCCTGCCTGATGCCGCCACTTCCCGCCGAGATCGACGCCGCTGCTTGCACCGTGGTTCGGGGGCACGCTCATAAGTTACACGACGCGCCGCCCTCATCCCACACCGCAGCCTTGGCCTACCGACGCCATCGACTCTAGTTCGTTAGCCGACGACAGCGCTTCAGCAACGATGACGACGCTGCTTGCACCGTGATCTGCCAGCACCGTGACGAGCACCGCCTTCATCTCGCACCGCGACCCTGGTCTCACAGACGACGCCATCTGACGCCGCCACCGAGCCGCTGCTCGCACCGCGACCTGAGGGCACCGCACGCTGCACCGCTGCACTTCGCACCGCAGCACCCGACGCCTGCCAACGCCAGCACACCTGACTCCATCAGAGAGGAGATCGACCTGCAACGTGTGTGACTTCGAGGGTCCCATCGCCCTGCATCTCTGAAAGGTACTGTTTGCGGGTCTTCCCGACACCGTAGCTGGCCTGCGACCCCGCGGTCAGCCAGAACTGTTTTGGATTTGTGTGTTCACGACGCCGTGGTAGCCCGGACGGCGCTATCCACACAAGGAACTCTTTTATCAGCGTATTTTTGAATTGTGAACTTTTAAGTATAGTATTGTGGTTCTTTATCGTTTTTGGTCTTGTTTTAATTATATAAAAATATTGGATATTTTTCTAAACTGGTGTGGTGTCCTTTTGTAGTGCGTACACTGTATTACTGTTGGTTATGTGCAAATGCTTTACACACTGCCTCTAAGATAGGCCTGGCTGCTCGTGCCAAGCTACCAAGGGGGTGAGCAGGGGTTAGTTTAGAAGTGTAACTTCCTTATCCTGACTAGATTGGTGGTTTTTGCCTGGCTTTGGCCCGCGCCCTAGCCTACCAAGAATCCCATTTCTAACATTGGTTGTCAGCGGTGAGGATAGGACTTGCGTTTGCACTTGACTAACAGTGATTGGTGTGCACTACTACCATATTACAGACCATTACGTACCACATACTAACCCGTTTTCTTTTGGCCGATTTTTGTGATCTTGCCAGGTGAACTTTCTACTTCACCATGCCGGAATCAATAGCATCATCCGTTGCATCCATGGACATTGCCTTTGAGGAGGATAGGTTGGAGCTCTACACTGTGAGAGAATTGAAGTCAGTTTGCAAAAACCTAAAAGTCCAAATCAGAGGCCTCACTAGGAAGGACGAGCTACAAAAGGTGCTGAGGGCCTGGGTAGCAGCCAGAGACGCAAGTGGGCAATCTGGTGACCTTAGTGGAGAGGCGGGGGAGCCTAGTCCTAGGGTGGATGTGCTTTTGGGAGGGGGGGGAACCCTTCCGACCAGGCAGCAGTGGCCTGTCCCCAGAGGAGCTGGAGGACGGAGGGAAGCAAGGAGAGCAGCCACGGAGCTAGAAAAGATTAGATTGGCCATGGAGGAGAAGAGAATGCTATTGGAACATGAACGAGGTCTTAAAGAGCTGGAGCTGAAGAGTAGGCCCGGCTCGGATGGTGGCAGCAACTCGTCAAGGTAGACAGACCGAATCGTACACATCCCTAAGAATGTGGGCAGAGAGTTAAAGAAGGGGGATGACATACAGAGGTGGTTTCAGGGTTATGAGGCAGCGATACACATGAGTGGGGTCCCTGAGGAGAATTGGGGAGCAGGATTGTGGTCTCTGTTTCCAGAGGAAGCCAGGGATACTTTGACAGCTTTGGGTAAGGGGCTTAACCTCACCTATGCTGATATGAAGGAAGCCCTTCTCACTAGGTATGGTCTCACTCCTGAAAAGTACTGGGATCAGTTTAGGTCCTGGAAGAAATCTGATGCCAACACGTGGCTGGAATGTGTGGATGGGTTTTGTCGGTCGTTGGATGGCTGGGTGAAGGGCAGTAATGTGACAGATTTTCGGGGGCTCTACAATTTGATTGCGTGATAGCACTTGTCTAGTCTATGTTTTGCAGATCTGCGCCAGCACCTAGTTGATAGTAAGCTAACTGACCCCAGGAAGCTTGCTATGGAGGCGGACCGCTGAGTGAGTACCAGGGTCCACAAGAAAGCGTTTGGGGGGGACCCAGTCAAAGGTGGGCAGGGTCCCCAGCAGAAAAGTGGGAGGGGACAAGGGTAAAACACAGGAGTTTTTGAAAGGGCCCCAAAATAACACCCAGGGTAAAGGTTCCCATCCCCCGGAGATAAGAAGCAAGGGGTCTCGACAGGAAAGCCTGCCGAGACCGGCCCCCGCAAGTGTTTTGCCTGTGACCAGGTGGGGCACATGAGGGGAGACCCCCGGTGCCCAAAGGGGACACAGCCACCCACTGGTGGACCGTCCAAAGCTTTGGCTAGCGTAGCGCTGGGGGAGGAGGAGGAGGAGTCCCAACAGGAGGGTGGGGACCCCGCAGAAATGACCCGTGTCTCACTAGGGGACAGTGAGATGGTCCCAGGAGCCCAGGTGCCCCCTAACACAAAGAAATACAGCACCGGGAAAAGGGTAGAGGCTCTCAGGGATACTGGAGCCAGTGTGACCTCAGTTCGGTGTCACCTGGTCCCGGAGACGCAGGTAGTCCCCGGGGCATTCCACCAGGTGATTGCAGTCGACAATTCCGAGCGCCAGTGTCTGGTGGCGCAGGTACCCTTCGAGTGGGGGGGGCCTTTAAGGGTAGTTGTGAGCCCTTCCATGCCTGTCGATTGTCTGCTCGGTAACGACCTGGAGCAGTCCTTATGGAAGGATGTTGAGCTCAGGTCCCACTTGGAGATGCTGGGGTTGCCAGAGTGGGCATGCGTGTCCACTCGGTCGATGGCGGCCAGAGAGGGTGATCAGAAGGACCTGGAGCCTGAAACAGTGGCCCAGGTCCCCGCCAAGAGGAAGGGCAAGGGGCACGGGAAACCGGCCCCTGAAGTTCCCAAGGCCCGGGAAGAGGCAGACCTCGAGGGGGACGCCCCGGTGCCTACAGGGGAACAGGTAGCCGAACTGGGGGACATCTCTGAGCAGACCCATTGGCAGCAAGAAGGGGGTCCCACCAGGCAGGAGTTCTGCTGGGAGCAGAAAGAGTGCCCTTCTCTGGAGGGTCTGCGGCAGCAGGCCGCAGCCCAGGCGACTGGTGATCAGTCCGGATCACATTGGATATATTGGGAGAATGATCTCCTGTACAGCAAGCCTAAGGTCGCGGAACCTGGGTCAGCCCGTGTGCTGGTGGTATCCCAGCGCTTCCGGACCTTCCTACTGGGTCTGGCTCACGATGTGCCTTTGGCAGGACATTTGGGGCAGGGCAAGACCTTTGACCGGCTTGTCACCCACTTCTTCTGGCCTCAAATGCAAAGGCAGTCGGATGTGCATTGTCGGTCCTGCCAAACTTGCCAGGCAAGTGGCAAGAGTGGGAGGAAGGTCAAAGCTCCTCTCCAACCGTTACCCGTGGTGGGGACACCCTTTGAAAGGGTAGGGATGGACATCGTGGGGCCACTGGATCCCAAGACAGCCATGGGCAACAGGTACATCCTGGTCTTGGTGGACCATGCCACCCGGTACCCGGAGGCAATCCCTCTCAGGACAACAAAGGCGCCAGTGGTGGGCCGGGCGTTGATGGGGATCTTTTCCCGCGTGGGGTTCCCCAGAGATGTGGTTTCTGACAGGGGGACCAATTTCATATCGAAGTATATGACATCCCTGTGGAAGGAGTGTGGTGTTACGTACAAGTTCACCACTCCTTACCACCCCCAAGGCAACGGTCTGGTGGAAAGGTTCAACCAGACCTTAAAAGGCATGATCAAGGGTCTCACTGAACCCATGAGGCGTAAGTGGGACGTCCTTTTACCGTGCCTTCTCTTTGCGTACAGGGAGGTACCCCAGAAGTCTCTCGGGTTCAGTCCCTTCGAGCTTCTGTACGGTCACCCCGTGCGGGGACCTCTAAGCTTGGTACACGAAGGCTGGGAGGCAGCTCCCAGGAAAACTCCCCAGGATGTGTTTAGTTACATGCTGGCCTTCCGCAACCAAACTGCCCGCTTCAGGAAACTCGCTCAGGCGAACCTCGAGGCCAGCCAGGAAGAAATGAGGAAGTGGTATGACCAGAATGCCACTCTGGTCGAGTTTCAACCTGGACAGAAAGCGTGGGTCATGGCCCCTGTGGAACCTTGTGCCTTACAGGACAAGTGGACGGGGCCCTTTGAGGTGGTGGAGCGCAAAAGTGAGGTCACCTACCTGGTGGATTTGCAGGCTCCTCGGAACCAGTTACGGGTCCTCCACGTGAACCGCCTCAAACCCCACTTCGAGAGGTCCGAAGTGAGCATGCTCTTGGCGACGGACGACGGGGAGGAAGCGGAGAGTGAGCCTCTCCCGGACCTCCTGTCTGCCCAAGAGGGGGATGGGTCGGTGGATGGTGTGACCCTCTCCCCGGCCCTGACCGCTGAGCAGAAGAGCGAGTGTCGCCAGTTGTTGGGGCAGTTTGCCCCACTGTTCTCCTCGACCCCGGGTGTTACTCACTGGTGTACCCACGACGTGGATACCGGTGACAGCCCCCCGGTGAAACACAAGATTTACCGGCTGGCTGACCGGGTCAAGGCCAGCATCAAAGAGGAGGTCTCGAAGATGTTGGCGTTGGGGGTGGTTGAGCCGTCCAGTAGCCCATGGGCCAGCCCCGTGGTCTTGGTCCCGAAAGCAACAGCACCCGGGGCCGCCCCAGAACTGCGGTTCTGTGTGGACTATCGGGGGCTCAATGCCGTCACGCGGACTGACGCCCACCCCATCCCCCGAGCTGATGAGCTCATCGACCGGTTGGGAGTGGCCAGATTCCCGAGTACGTTCGATTTAACGTCCGGGTACTGGCAGATCGTTCTAACCGAGGGGGCCAAAGAGAGATCAGCATTCTCAACCCCGGACGGGGCATTACCAGGTTCGGGTGATGCCCTTCGGATTGAAGGATGCCCCTGCCACCTTTCAGAGGTTGGTCAACCAGGTGTTGGCCGGGCTGGAGGAATTCAGCGCCGCGTACCTGGACGACATTGCGGTGTTCAGTTCCAGTTGGGACGAACATCTGCAACACCTCAGGGAAGTGTTGAGGGCGCTGCATACGGCAGGCCGCACAATTAAGGCCAGTAAGTGCCAGATCGGGCAGGGGTCGGTGGTGTCTCCAAGGAATTTGTCGGGCAGACCGACGCGTCGGAGCATGGAGTGGGAGCGGTGCTCTCACAACTGAACGAAGAGGACCTAGACCAACCGGTAGTCTTCCTTAGCAGGAGACTACTCCCCAGGGAGCAGAGGCGGAGTGCCATAGAAAGGGAAGCTTTCGCTGTGGTCTGGGCACTGAAGAAGCTGAGACCATACCTGTTTGGGACTCACTTCCGAGTTCAGACCGACCACAGGCCCCTCAGATGGTTAATGCAGATGAGGGGGGAGAATCCAAAACTGCTGAGGTGGTCCATCTCCCTACAGGGAATGGACTTTACGGTGGAACACCGCCCTGGCACAGAGCACGCCAATGCAGATGGCCTGTCCAGGTTCTTCCGCCTTAGTGAAGAGAACCCCCAGGTAAATGGGTAGTTCTCCCTACTTTCAGCTGGAGGGGACATGTGTTAGACTTGGCATCTTTTGCGTGTTTCCCCTGAGTTTTTGCTTTCTGAGCTCCCGGTTTTGACTCTGTTTTGCTGGTGTAACGGTTCTGCGTGCTTTTCGCACTGCTGATCAGTAGTAAAGCGCAGGTGCTCCTATGGTAAATTGTGTTATGGATTGGTGTTTCCATGATTGGATATTTGATTTACCTGCTAGCCCCTAGTAAAGTGCACTGCGTGTGCCAGGCCCGGTGAATCAAATGCTACCCGGGGGCCTGCAGCACTGGTTGTGCCATCCCCGTGAGTAGCCCTGAAAACGGTAACTGAGACCTGCCATTGCAGAGTCTGCGCGCAGTTTATAACTGCCATATCGACTTGGCCAGTACACACACTGGCCGGTCCCTAACCTTCCCTTTTCTTACATGTCAGGCACCCCTCAGGTAGGCCCAAGGTACCCCTGTGGGCAGGGTGCAATGTATGTGAAAGGTAGGACATGCCCCGGTATGTGTAGCATGTCCTAATAGTGAAGTACAGCCAATTTCGTTTTTCACTATTGCAAGGCTACCAGTTCCCCAGAGGACAGAATGGGAGGTTTGTTCATAACATTTTATGAACATAACTGGCCCAGGGAATTCGGTAAGAAAATGAAGTTTCGTATGCCTGAACTCAGAATTTAAAGATGCCTCTTTTAGTGAAGGTGATTTTTACATTCTGTGTTTGAAAATACCACTTTTGGAAAGTGGGTATTTTCTTGCTCAGTCATCCCGTGTGCCTCTGCTGGAATGTGGATTGCCTGTCTGGGTTTTGGATGACAGAAGGCTGGGGGAGCAGGAGGGGCGCCAGATGGTCTAGGTAGGTCAGGAAAGGGCTGAAGAGACCTGGGTTACGATGGGGGAAGGGGGAGGAGATTTCCTTGCACCTCAAAGGGCCTGCTCTGCCTCTGACAAATTCCATCTCCACCTCCTGCCAGGAATTCACACCAGAGAAGGCAGAACTGGTCCTGACCGGGCACAGGCCCTCTCTGCCTAAGAGATCAAAGGATTTTTGGACATAAATGCTGGGTCCCAGACCCCTGAACTTTAGAACTCATCTGGACAAGAAGACTGCCAAGAAGAAGAGCCGGAGAAGCTGCGAAAAGGAACGACTGCTTTGCTGGGTGCTTTGCTGGGATGACCTGCAGTGGCTGCTTTTGTCTTGGGTAGTGAAAGGCCTGGACTGGACTTTCTGCACCCTAAATTTGAGAGTCTCTCCAAAGGCTTGAGGTAGAGCTTGCCCCCTGTTCACGAAGTCTCAGGAACAGCAAAGACTTCAAGTTCTTCGACCCGCAGCACTGGGGACTGTGTGTCTTTTGCTGCAACCCGAAGAACAACATCTCAACGACATCTACGACGCCACTGCCGACTCCGTGTCCTGAAGGCAACGCAGAGGGCACCGCCGCAACGCGACCCTGGTCTCACCGACGCCTGTTGATGACGCCACCGAGCCGCTGCTCGCACCGCGACCTGTGGGCACCGCACTCCGCACCGCCTGGCTTCACGAGGACGCCTTGGCCTGCCTGACGCCACCACTTTCCGCCGAGATCGACGCCGCTGCTTGCACCGTGGTTCAGGGGCACCACTCGTAAGTTACACGACACGCCGCCCTCATCCCTCACCGCAGCCTTGGCCTACCGACGCCGGCGCCATCGACTCCAGTTCGTCAGCCGACGACAGCGCTTCGGCAACGACGCCACTGCTTGCACCGTGATCTGCCAGCACCGTGACGAGCACCGCCTTCATCTCGCACCGCGACCCTGGTCTCACCGACTACGCCATTTGACGCCACCACCGAGCAGCTGCTCGCACCGCGACCTGAGGGCACCGCACGCCGACGCCTGCAGACGCCAGAGCTCCTGACTCCATCAGAGAGGAGATCGACCTGCAACGCGTGTGACTTCGAGGGCCCCATCGCCCTGCATCTCTGAAAGGTACTGTTTGCGGGTCTTCCCGACACCATAGCTGGCCTGCGACCCCGCGGTCAGCCAGAACTGTTTTGGATTTGTGTGTTCACGATGCCGTGGTAGCCCGGATGGCGCTATCCACACAAGGAACTCTTTTTAATCAGCGTATTTTTGAATTGTGAACTTTTAAGTATAGTATTGTGGTTCTTTATCGTTTTTGGTCTTGTTTTAATTATATAAAAATATTGGATATTTTTCTAAACTGGTGTGGTGTCCTTTTGTAGTGCGTACACTATTACTGTTGGTTATGTGCAAATGCTTTACACATTGCCTCTAAGATAGGCCTGGCTGCTCGTGCCAAGCTACCAAAGGGGTGAGCAGGGGTTAGTTTAGAAGTGTAACTCCCTTATCCTGACTAGAGTGGTGGTTTTTGCCTGGCTTTGGCCCGCGCCCTAGCCTACCAAGAATCCCATTTCTAACAATCTGGTACTAATTAGCCGCACCCCGGTAGGTTTAAAGCGGCTGTTGGATATTACGTCATGATACTCTGCAACAAATATGCTTAGCATTAACCAAGAGAAATCCAAAGTCATGTGCATTACACCCATAAAAAGAGAAGAACAAATAACTGGTTCCTGGCTTCCAAGAAGCTGGACACCGTTTGTGAATACAGATACTTGGGGGTCATTATAGATGACAAGGGCAACTTCAAGCCACAATGCGAGGCCATAAAAAAGAAAGGTCTAATGACTGCGGTAGCTTTAAGAAACTTAAAAAAAACAAGATCACTGGCCCAAGCCTCCACCCTCTTATTAAGGTAATTCAAGCTAAACTAATTCCAGCCATTACTTACGGCAGTGAGGCTATGAGAGGGAGGGATGCTGCTACAGTCGACGGCACCGTAGCGAGAGCACTGCGCATGATCTTCGGCCTGCCAAGTTACACATCTCCCGCACAGATGAGGCTTGAATTCGGGCTCCCAAGAGAAGAGCTGGCACGCCAAGGATCATACATAAAAAGCTGGCATAAAATAAGCACGGGAGAGCCGAAAACACTAAACGCTCTCCTGTGGAAGGAGCTACAAACCAAAGAAACTTGCCCTGCAAGGCTATATCTGGAGGCAGCCATCGACCATATGGGGCTACGACAGCTTTGGGAACTCACAGGGGCCCCGGCGGGCTTTAAAAAAGTAGTTAACAAGACTGTCAGGAAAGAATCACTCGGGCAGGACAAAGCGTCCCCGGTAGAGCGTGCACATGGCTGGCTTACCGTTCAATCCTACATTAAACTCGCACCCCAAAGATACCTCCAGACTGGCTTCTCAAAAAAAACTAAAGAGAAGTTTTTGAAGCTGCACGTAGGGCTGCTGCCATCGGCAAATCATCTACCCCCCCTGGCTATGCGCTCAGACACCAGCAAAGTGCCGTCTTTGTGGAGAAGGTGAAGAAAACATAGTGCATCTGATAACTATCTGTAGGAAACTACTACAAGAACAACAGGACCTCTTGAGAACGCTTTTCAACAGAAAACAGATACGGTCTTGCAGGCAAGCGGTGTTGGCATGCTTTTGCGGTGATGACATCCAACTGAGTTGCCGGATGGTAAAATTTCTAGCAGCCGCTGAAGCACGCCTCAAAAATAAAAAAGTATCTCAAGGAAATAGGAGTATGGATGCAGAGGAGAACATACCGTCTTGACCCACATGGAGAAAAGCTCGTGAATGCTTCAGCGAAGAAATAGGAAATACAGCGTTGATAATTGGACCTCTATTTTTTACTCTGTTTTATTGAGTGTTTTGTAGAACTACAAGTTTTGAACATTTCATGGACCCAAAGAAGAATAGTTTAAGATCATGCGGTGGGTTATCTCATGCCTCCCCCTTGCATCGTAGGCTTTAATAACTAGCTGGTCTGATATGGAGACCCAGCAAGCTTAAATCACTCTGGGGGGGGGGGGTTAACCCCTGCTGGCCCGCAACAACCGCCAATGTCCTCTCTTGCAACAAGTACCCGTCATTTCCTAGACCTTGTCAGGCTTACTCTGGCAAGAAGCTCTGTGTCCAGAAATAACTGTAATTTGAGCACACTTTGCATTTTGCGCTAAGCACCAAGTGCCAACCATTAATGCATTGTACCCCCCTCCGATGATCTTGGAATTAGATACTTTCCACTGCTTAGCCCATGCCAGGCTGAGTTTGCAAAGATGTCTATTCCTAGAAATATTTGTAAACTAGCACCCAAGCACGAAATATGCCCCGATTTTTCCGTATAATACATCTGCAAGGCAATTTCGCATAGAAAGATCTGGCTAACTCCAGTACAACCCCACTTGGGCATTGAGGAATGAAAACACTCCCACTGCCCTCCGGTCGCCTGACCAAGGCTCTTAGTGACTAGCGGGCATGGCACTCTATTCCCCACTGAACATCCCCTGTGGTAGAAGAAGCTCCGATAGAGGAGGCTCCGGGTTAGCCTTTAGGGATATTTGAAGTCTATAAACTACTAATTACATGTTTTTTATAGTTTTTACTGTGTACTTTGAACAAGTAGTCTTTTAGTGATGACCTTCTTTTGTAATTTGTTGCTCTCTCCTTTCTTTTAGCTTGAAACTGTGTCAAATGGAGATGGTTTGTAATGGTTTTAATTAACTGCACAATACATTTTTACTTACTTACTTACTGTCTTCCTCGAAGACATCCTTGCACACAAAGAAAGCGAAGTCGACAAAAGTCGAAAAAGCCTGTCAAAAAGGGACAGAGGGGTAGCTCTTCTCCGGATTGCCGCTTAACTGGTGCGGAAAGAAAAGCACCGACATCCGCGCACCTGGGTGGCGCCTATATGGGTGACAGAGACATCATAACTGATGCTAACGACACCGATGACATCACACAGAGCCAAATGGAGCCACCCGATGGCGCGCGCAAGGGGCATTGCTCGAGCAAAGTTTGCCTGATCCAGCCTGATGCCTGGTAATTCAAAGGCAAGAAATCTGCAGCAAGAAGTCTCTACCAGATTTGTTGGCATAAGGCTCTGTGCACTTTACCACTGCTAACCATGGCTCTCTCCATAAAACATGGTAAAATAGGCCAAAATCAAATTGGCACATTTAATTTACTTGCAAGTCCCTAGTACATGGTACTACCTGTACCCAGGACCTGTAAATTAAATGCCAAAAGTGAGTGAGCAGCACCCATTGTGGTACCCACTAAAGTAGCCTTTTAAAACATGTTGCAGACCTGCCACTGTAGCCTGTAGGTCAGTTTTAACCTGCTGTTTCAACTTGGCAAAATAAACCATTTGTCAAGCCTAAACCTTTTTTTTTAAAGCGTATAAATCACCCATAAGGTAGACGCTAAAAGCTCATAGAGGAGGGTCCATGGTATTTAAAAAATGTAGGACATGTGGGTTTAGGTTTTACATGTCCTGGCAGTGAAAGACTTCCAGGTTCATTTTTCACTGTTGTAAGGCCTATGTCGCCCATAGGCTAACCCAAAGTTGCCTTATTACACCTAATAGATGCTAACTTCAGATTGAGAACAGATAGAGTGATGATATTTAGACTTAAATGAACTGTAATTTAAAATCCTGTGTGGCAGCTTTAGGAGATTTTCATTTCCAGGACATGTAAAACTTAAACTCACTTATCTTCTTTTTAAATATATCAAGCATCCCGCCCTCTGAGCTTTTAGGGACTATATTAAAGGGGACTTTTAATTTTTTTAAAGGAAGGTTTCTGCAGCCCGAGGTTAGAAAGAGAGTCAACCATAGGGGAGCGTCCAGCCAGGGGCCAGGAACCTTGATTCTGCATAGTCAGAGAGACACGTATTCACTGCTGCGCAGCTAAAAGCACTTTAACAGTCATGCCTGACAGATTGGGGAGTTTTAGAGCAAGGTACTAGCCCTCTAATCTGCACTGGTTGTAACTTCGCCTGTTCCACATTTGATGACGGTAATGGCGGCATTGTTTTACATCAACCTGATGCTAATAGTCCCAGCACAATGTTTAACACTGACTGCTGTACCTACAAGTCATTGAGCGGCCCTGTTCATGTTAGGGAATGTAGATTTTTTTGCATGAACTGCCGGTCTTTTTCAAGACATCAAAAACATCTGTTTAATTTTCTATGGGAAAACAACCCGGATGCCTTGTTTCTTACTGAGACTTGGCTACATGAGGGAGCTGCACCTGACATAATTGTGGCTCTCCTACCTAACTACTCTATAGTCAGGAAAGATATACAGGAGAGGATAGGCGGGGGCTTGCCATCATTTATAAAAATAATTTTCATTGCAAAGTTGAACATTTCTCTGCTCCTGCTTGATAAAATTTACTTTTTGCGCTCCCACTTATGCATACATTTACGCTATCAGGGGTCTTGATCCATCACCACCCTGGGTCTGCTGGAAATTGGTGCACCTCTTTTCTGGACTTAAGAGCTTCCCTTATATTAAAATCCATCAACTTTACGCTGCTTGGTAATATTTACCTACACTTGGAAGACTCCAAGTGCAGCCAGAGTACTTCCTATATAGATGATTTGGGTGTCCTCAGTCTTGGGATGCGTAACTCTGCACCCACTCATACAGCCGGCCATCTTTTAGATCTGGTCTAATCCAATTAAACGGAGCTGGCTGCACATCATCACCTTCTCGTTACTGTGGTCTTACTGTTTTGCGGTACCCTTTAAGGTTAGCATACCACACGGCCCTTTAACAACACAACCCATACTCTCTTCTAAATCCATGAATTGATCAAATTTTCAGCCCTGAATGAGAGTCTTATTAGCCCTCAGCCTATTTTAAAACAAGCGGCTGACATAGATCAGGACCTGGTTCACTACTGGCTTATGGAGGTCGTGGAGAAAACTCTACCACCCACTGATAAACGCTTTGGCTGGTGTCACCCGCCGGCTCCCTAATTCAATGACCTGCTCAAACAGGAAAACAAAAACAGTGTCAAGTGTTGGAAAGACTCTGGAGAAAGGCTTATACGGAGGAGGCTAAAATTTATTACAAAGTTGCTCCAAATAAATATCATTGGCTCTGCAAATCAGCTCATGCAGCGTTTTACTCTGTTAAGCTATTAAGTACCCAAAACTGTCCTAAAACACTTTTTAAGGTGGTGCAGGAACTTTCCAATTCTTACCCCCTAGAATTCTTCCTTTCTCAGACCCAATGTGAGGATCTAGCTCACTTCTTCACCCTCATAGTGAATAATATACATGACCAACTGGCGAGGGATTGCACAATTGGATAACATACGACAGAAGCGGTTGATGATATTTGTAACCCCATACTAAATGATAATGATAATCTGGCTAATCCTGCATTCACTTCTACAATAGTGACATGGTCCCTTTTAGATATGGTGATCTTTAGGACCATACTAAAGTCTATCAAATCAGGATGCCCGCTTGATCCTTTACCGCCCAGCAAGCTTCGGTTACCGGACGCCACTTTGTTACTAATAATGGTTCTTCTCAATTCCTCCTTACGTGAGGGATATGTCCCTTTGAGGTGGAAACACGTAATAGTTTTCCCGCTTTTGAAAAAAGCTAAATTGAATCCGACCAATCTTTTGAGTTTTTTCCCTATATTCCTGTTACCTATCTTTTCCAAAATTTTGGAGAAACACGTTAATGCTCAGGTTACATCATTTGTGGTAGCTAAGACATTTTTGCACCCCTCCCAATCGGGCTTTAGAGCCGAACACAACACAGAGTCCATCCTACTGTGGGTAAATGAGCACTTGAGACAACGCCTTGATGAGGGTGGAACTGCCACGCTTATTCTATTAGATCTTAGCGCGGCTTTGACACAGTGTTTCACTCCATCCTGACAGATTGTTGTCCCTAGGTCTGGAATGCTCATCACTGGCGTGGCTTGTATCATTCTTAAAAGATCGTACGTTCCAAGTGTTTTCAACTACTGCCAAGTCTGAATCGCAAGCCTTAACCTCTGGAGTCCCCCGTTGTTCAACATATATGTCTGCTCTCTGCCAGATGTAGTGGTGAGTTGTGGCTTGACCCTATTTTCTTATGTAGATGACACACGGATCATCTTTACATTGTCACCTGCACAGAATCATGTACCCTCTGTTCTTAACCTGAGCTTGAGTCCCATCTCCTCATGGATGAAGAAAAACTCGCTCAAGCTCAATGGGGATAAAATGGAGATCATAATTCTGGGCAGGTACTCCTCTCTGGGGCTCACAACATTGGCCGAGCTTTCTTGGGGCTCTGCCAACTCCATCTCTGAAGGTCAAAAACTTGGGATTCCTGCTGGATGACACACTTTCTATGAAACCTCAGGTGACCAAGGTGACTACAACTTGCTTTGCTTAAGTGGCTAAGAAAGATAATTTGGATGATCCCCATTCCAGCTCAAAGGACTGAGAACCAGGCCTTAACTGGAAACAAACTGGACTATGGCAATGTGTTATACCTGGGCTTCGACAAGGCAACAATTCACAGATGGCAGTTAGTACAGAATGCGGCTGCTAGACTTTTGTACTGACTTCCAAAATTGACATCAGTCTCTCCTTCTCCACGAGCTGCACTGGCTCACAATCTCTAAACACATTAAATGTAAAGCCTTATGTTACATGTTGAAGGCCAAAGCTGGACTGGAACCTCGTTATATTCAGGACCTGGTGGTGCCCTATCAGCTTACTCGAGCTTAGCAATCTCTGAATCAGGCATTGTTTAATGTGCCCAGATTCTGCCTGGCCAATATGGAAGGGCGCTCTTTCTCTTACTTAGGCCCAAAATTATGGAACTCGCTTCCAGAACACCCGAGAACCTGTGCGTCGCTGCTTGGATTTCATAAGGGTTTGAAGACCTGACATTTTAAATCTGCGACGTCTTAAATTCTCAACCTTACTGCTTCTGTGCCAAGAAACCCCTGGGGACAGTTGTGCACATCACAAATCTTTAACTAAATAAATATAAATATGAATTATGGTGTTATATGGTTTTTAGGCACATTATCGACATTGCTAAGTTGACATGAGCTTCGCTGCCATGATGCTGCTTTTGCGCACGCTACTACATGACTGTTTTTTGCAAGGCTTTGTTTGTGCCTTTCACATGGGAACGGGTTGCTTTTTGCGTTCTCTGCCTTTCCTGGAGTTCAGTCTGAACACGATGTGCAAGGTCGATAAACAATGCCCCTTGTTATTCTGTTTTGGTCAGTCCCTAGCACCTAGACATAACATGCTACACACAGCTGCAGTACTGAAGACTCGTGCTTTGATATTACGCTGTTGCATGTTGTTTTAAGACACTTGGAGAAAGCTGTTCCATGGAGAAGAGCTCCGCTGTTCCTATGATGTAAACCTTACATCCAGGCTTTAATGTATGGGGTCTGCTGTCAAAGCTCCGAGATATTCCTTTATATAAAATAAACTTCTTCTAGCCAAGGGGAGGGTGGTTAGGCCTTAGGGCCCTTATTCCACAGTCTTTATATAATGACTACTCCCTTTGTATTCTATGGAATTGTAACAATGCTAACTGTGCGGAGTTTATGCATTTTGCTGCTAGTAGTGGCTCGTATACTGTATTGTAGAGCACGATAGTTACAATAAACATTTTGAACTATTTCAGTGACTCGGACAATTCTTATTGTGGACAAGTATGAGTGAGTGAGCGAAAGAGTACGTCTTGATCCCGCGATTCCCGAGAGAGTCGGGAGTGTTGTGTTCTGGGTTGTCTAATCATTTGTAGCTTTGTGATATTTGGAGGAGAACGAATGAGACACTATAGCTAGTCAGTTTGGGATTTTGGGTACTAATGTGGTAGGTTGGTACACCCCTATTCACTGAGGTCTGGTTTTCCTGCGCATTGTTCTGTGTATGTGCAAAATCCCTGCGACATGGCGCCGCCAACGTTTGGTCTTGTTCTTATTTGCAAGACGCTTGAGTAGTGCTTGTGCACAATACCCTCGCTTCTGTTTCCAGAGACAGCTGTGACGGTGTAACCTCCTATATTGATGTTTTATAGGTTCTTTCAAGCTTGAAGTTTTAAAAGGTTTTTTCTTTTACCCGTTGTTGCGCTGCCGCTCTTTAGGTTGTGTTTTTCATTGTCGTGATGGCAATTGATACTCCGGCTCATAGCCACGCCGCGCTCAAGGCATATTTAGCTCCTTATGGAGTGCCTGATGCGGGTGCCGAGCTTATCTTTGTGGTGGAAGCAAATCCTGCTTACCACTTTGAGGTGTTTTACTCTTGGGTCTTCTTTCCGGCGGTGGATGGAACGGATGGTCTGTTTCACGAATACACTGCCACGGCCCTTCCTCACGCTCATCAGCCTTATAGGGCTCTTGACGTTCCACTTACAGCTTGGCAGCACCAAATTTGGTTTAATGGCGCCCTTCCTCACCCAGTATCGCTGGTCCGCTTAGGCTCTTTATTGATAGATGGGGCCAAGTGGCCCGTTTTGGCTGGGTATACCCCAGACCCACATTATTTAACTGTTGCAGTTCTTAGCGTATTACATACGTCTTTGATAGGCATACATAGGGCTGTTATACAATATGTCACGCGCAATTTCCAGGTGGGACCACCTGGCGTTGCTGCGCAACCAGCCAGACATGTGGTACCATCAGTCCTCTTAAGGTTCATTCAGTAATGGGCAAGCGTCCACAGAATAAGGATGAGTTACCTTATTGGCTTGCTGAAAAATTTGGACAACTAGAGGCTGTTTTTCCAAATACATCTCCTGTGGAGAAACACAGGATATGGACTATTAGTTTGCCTAAAGACTTACTTCCCGAGTTAGCTGATTGTAACACCTGGGGTAAGGTGTTTGCAGCGGTATATTCGAAGTGTTTCAGCACTCCTTCCATGACCGTAATCCCTTCCGTGATTAAGCGTGTTCAAGATGAACACGGAGCCGAGGCGGCTGTAGAGTTGGGAATGAGACTGGTGGGGGTTTTCGACGTGGTTGCCGATATGATCCTGGCGAATGTCAAGGGCGATGCGGTAAGCTTTCAAGTGGCAAATCGCTTTGAGGCTGTCCCTGATGTAGACAAACCACGCAAATTGCCAAAGCTTATTGCAAAGGCTTATAAAACCATTGGCCGCAATAGTCTGGGAGTTAAGCCTTTTACTCAAACGCAAACACAAACACAACAAAGGGCCCAGACTGATAAAGATGGGCGTCCGTTCTTTTCTAAAAAGAACTGGAAAAATAAAAAACAAGGGCAGCAGAAGCAAGGTTCGCGTGCTGGTTCACCGACACCCGAGTCTTCTGAGCGTACTTATGACTTGCGCGACTGCGCGAAAATTAGGACTCCTGATAGATTTCAAGTCCCTGATCAGCGTTCTCCTTGTTCTTCACAGGACACATCTGGCTCTCAAGTCGGTGGAGGAGAGCACCAAGATCGTGGCAAAAGTCAACCTGCGCCACAGGGACGCGATCAGCCTCGACAGCTTGAAGGCAAAGGAAAACAAGAGGATCTACCTCGTTTTCGACCCCCATTTCAGAAGTAAAAGGTTGCTGCTTTAACAGCGAGATATGCCTCAGACGGTGAGAACGCGACTCCTGGATTGGACATGGGCAGTGACTCTGCTCGACAGCGCGGCGGAGGTTACCATAGTGCAGGAGGCTCTGCGTCCCTGTCTGGAGGCGACAGCAACTGATACATTCATTACAGTAGAGACAGCTGACACACGGGTGGCCCCCCCGGATAGACTTTATAATGTTATTTTTCAAATTGAAGGTGATATACCGCGTCCAATCAAGGAGGTGTTCTGGGAGAATTTAACGTCCTCATATGACATTCTGTTGGCCGAGGCAGATTGGCCTCCACCCTTTGTGTTGGCAGCTCCTAGGGGGGAAGAAGTGATACTTCCGAGTTTTTCGCGCTACGTCCCTGAAGAGCATGCCCAGACTTTGGCTGCAGGGTGGGCTTCTGCCCTGGCCCCGGCAGTGTATCGTAATCAGGTGGGTTGGGATGTTGATTCACCGGCTCATGAAATTCCCTTACGTTCTATGCCACAGCCTCAACCGCAATATCCAATCAGGCGTGAAGCGAAGGCTCACGTTTGGGACATTCTAACTCAGTTGGAGTATCAGGGTGTGATTGAATTGTGTATATCACCAATGAATAATCCTCTCTTTACCGTAACAAAGCCTGATGGTTCATATCGGATTGTATTGGATTACCGGAATTTGAATAGTCATGGTCGCACATTTGCAGTGCAAAATACTCACAGCTCAGCGCTGGTGAACAGCCTTCTCCGTAAAAAATACAAAACTACCCTGGATATTTCCAATGGTTTCTACAGTCAATCTCGCACCTGAGAGTCGTGACTTGACGGCATTCACCACCGTCGGAAATCAGAAACATTTACGCGTTTGCCTATGGGGTATTAGAATAGCCCCGGGGCATTTGCAGCACGTGTCGTGTCATTGTTGTACGACATAGATCCAGATGCGTTCTTGTACGTTGATGACATTTATCTGACGAACGATGAACTTATGCCGCATTTCGTCTGAGTCGACAATATTATTTTGTCCTTTGCCGACTATGGATACAAATTTAATTTTGCAAAGTCACATATCGCCCATTTGGCGGTGATCTTTTTGGGCTATGAGCTCAATAATGAAGGAAAGGGGCTAGCCCCCCATTTCCTAGAGAAATGTGCACATTTGCAACCACCTAATACGCTGAAGAAACTTCAGTCTTTGCTGGGTTTTTTGAACTTCGGGAGAACTTACATTCCTGAGTATGCCCAGCGTATCAAACCGCGTTATGCGTTGATAAAACCAACCTTCTCTTCTGCCAGCTGGCTTCCGGAACATACCTCTATACTACATTCTTTACTGTCTGACTTACTTGCGACTAACTACTTGTTGACGCAGTACAATACCACAAACCTGGTGATACGTATCATGCCAGGAACAGTGGGTTTCACATATATAACGTTCAATGAGGGTGACAATACCTATTGCTTACAAATCACATTTATACACTTCAGCTGAAATGCAATTTTCTAATATTGAAAAAATCTTGACAGCACTACAGATGGCGATCCTGAAGGAACGCTCTCTGGCTCAAGGAAAACGCATTCTTATGGTCACGCCACTTCCTGCTTTGGAAGCCGTAACTAAGGCAAGTGTGCCAAACTCTAAGGCTTTACATCCACGTTGGATACAATGGGCTGCATCGTTGACATCGGCTGATGTCATGTTTATCTTTGATCCTTCTCTTCAGACACAGGAGTTCTTACAGTATGAACATGTTCATCCTCCTCCTCTGTCCATGCTTCCTTTGGATGAATACAAAAGTATCATCTACACCGATGGCTCGGCTCAACCGGCCGTCGGTTCTAAACACGCTTATTCGGCAGCTTGCGCAATTGTTGCCGGCTCAGTAGTAAATGGAGCGTTTAAGTCTTCCATTGTGCACACTCAGGCACTTGGAGATTGTACAGCACAATTGCCGGAGCTGCATGCTCTCGTTCTTGCTCTCGAGTTTGCAGATCCAAATGTGACCACGCTTATTGTGTGCAATTCCTATGACTGTGTCCAGTCTTTTAATGACAACTTATTCTTTTGGTCTCGGAATGACTATCGAGATTCTAAGGGCAGCGCAATTAAGCATAAAATGCTTTGGATTCGAGTGGCAGATCTTAAACAACGTCTGCCCCTCACACATGTTATATCTACTCTTGGCCATCAGCGTGTGGGAGCACATGCTCTTGGTAATTCTTTGGCTGATGAAGCGGCCAAGTCTGCAGTAGCCACGTGTTCCGTAGCAGCAGTTTCAAGATCCATGACTAAAATAGATAATGATATTTTAGCAGCTATAGCTGCAACAAGAGAGGGAACTATTCATCCTCAGGGTTTCCCTTCGAAATACTCTTATCATATAACTCCCGATCAGGTTCCTTATGCTTTGATTCCTTCAGTTGGGGATCGGATGATTCCCAACTTGGACCGCAGACCCGCTTTGATCAAAGTCGCACACAAGGGCATGGCTTCTGCACATGCTGGGGTGTCGGCGACAGTCTCGATTTTACAGCAACGTTATTGGTGGAATGGTTTATATAAACAGACCCGTAATTATGTTCTTTCTTGTGACATTTGTCAACAAATCAAGCCTTCTACGGTCACACGCCCGCTGCAAACACAGCTGTGCATTTCTAATCAAACTTTTGGCTGTATTTATCTGGATCACTGCGGTCCACTCTCTTCGGATACTGTGTATAAATACATATTTGTTGCAGTTGATTTGTGTACTAGATTCCTTTGGGTTTGGCCACAACGCAGTGCTGACGCTCGAAATGTCATCAGGGATTTGCGTGTCTTTGTCGGGATGTTTGCCTGTGGCACCTTCCATTCACACCAAGGTCCAGCGTTCGCCTCTAAGACGTACAAGGATGCGATGAAGTCGATGGGGGTGCTGGTGCAGTTTTCGTCTCCATACAGGCCTGAGGGCAATTCAATTGTGGAGCGAATGAACCGTGACTTAAAGCAATCCTTGACAGCTAGAGTCTTAGGTACTGGCAGGAACTGGCTGGCCCACTTGTATGGGGTTCAACGTGCACTTAATAATCTCCCAAGAAGATCTCTGGGTGGGCGGACCCCATACGAAATGCTCTTCGGCATTAAAATGTTTGTGCCAGTCCTTGATGGTCTAGACGTTGTGGCGGCTGCCGCAACCTTTGACTTACATAATCATTCTACTGTGTTACAGGATCTACAAAAGACATGTGACAGCTATGCAACTGAACATTTACCCTCTTCCACTGATGCAGCACTGCTGATTCCAGTTGCCGGTTGGCTTCCCAAAGTTGGGGATCTGGTACGAGAAAAATTGGAGAACAAAAAAGAATTTGGTCCCTCTTATCATGCACCGGTTCCAGTGCTTGGACTGAAGGGTACTCGTACAGTCATTTTACCACCGTTACCTGGTCGCAAAGACAACAGATACATTTCAGTGGACAATGTCAAGTTACACCATGTGGCCGATTCTGAATAGCGTCACACCTGAAGTTTCGTGCACCACAATTTCATTGGATCCACTGACTTCATCATCTTCTATTGGTCCGCGTGTGGCTAGGAAAGTGATGGACACTGTAATTGATATTTCACCCGTCCGACCTCTCTCTTCCACTATGGATGTGGAGTATATCTACCATCCTGATGAGTCCATGGGTGAGGTGCTGAACAGTCTACAAGAACATCTGGCGGACTCTGAACTTCCACCTCTGATTAATAGACCTACGAGTGGCTACAGTGGAGTTCATGCCAGCCACTCTTCCGGCTCGTCTGCTTCAACATCCAGCTTGCCAGAACCACTGACTAAATTAAGTATTTTCCTCTCTTGGTTCAAAAAGACTTACCTGGTCCCTCCTTGGACCTACATTTGGTTGGTACTAATACTAATTTTCCTCTTCATGTCAATTGGATTTGTGACAGTGTTCTTTTTGCTCATCAATGGTCATTATTTACCTGAACGCTCTGCTGTGAAGTTGGTCGATGGAATTCTGGCCCCTCACACATCATCCCATATCATGAAACGTGATCAGTGAACATTTCAGCGTTCCCAGTTCCAGATTGCATCGTTTGGGACAAAGTAGCCTTCGAAATCCACGGTCTGACTGAGGTTCTCAGGGTACCTTATGTGTTTCGCGTCTCATTAGGAGAAGTGATTACACGGGACATACATTCCGATGATTGGGATGTGCAAGCAGTGCATGCATTGTTTTCGGATTTAAAATATTAGGCGGCTTTCGACGCTGAAGATTTGTATTTAAATTCTGCCAATTATGGGGATCTATTTTGCACAAAACTAGCACCCAACGTCCCGTTCTTAATTACACTCAATGGGAACATTGTCCTACTCCCGTTAAAGGGAGTTCAAAAACCCTTCGAGATAAATTTACATATTTTACAGATTATGACGTATCTAACCCGGCACCCTATTTTTTTAAACTTCAGTCGTCTTCACAATCCAAATTTATGTCGACACATACTAAATTGATTTACGCCAACTCGTTTCGAACTAAATTGGCTACACAGGGCTATGATCACTGGAAAGATACCATTGATTTAAAATCTATCTGGGGCACAAAACCTTGGCAGGTTCAGGGATCTGAGGCTTTGCATCGTGTCTGCCTGATCCCAGCTCAACTGTTATTTTTGAATGATACGGTGTACCAGACCACTTGTTTTGGCCTGGCTACAGTCAAAAATTTAAATACTCCATCCATTCCGTCCTTAGCGGAATATGACGATTGGCGCTCCCGCACAAATTTTACCATTTCGACACTACAAGCTTTGTTTCGAAATAAGACTTTCAATGTCTCTGGGATTGATTCTTCCGGTTGGCTAGTGTGGCAAACAAATACAAATGCATGCCAATTGCGTTTTTATAATGTTACACCTGGTTACATTCACTCTAGACCTGATCCCCGTTACTACTTAACACATTCGGTCACTACATACTCGGTGGGTAAATTATGCAAACAATGGTTAGAACATTCCACCTTAGCATCTGTGAAACAACACCTTACACCAGTGGTTCCCAAACTTTTGACTCCTGAGGACCCCCATTGAGTCACCACTGGAAGCCGGGGACCCCCAAGCAATTTGTATGATTTAAATTTCAAACATTAAAACAGTAATTCGAAAAAAAATAAACACACATGTGCACACAAAACAAATACTCAAATTACTAAGGATTTTAGGGGCATATTTACAAGCCCCTATCGCCATGGGAACGTCACTTTTTGTGACGATCCCGTGGAAATAGGGGCTTCGCCTTATTTACAAGGCAGTGTTAAGCCGCTTAACACTGCTTTGTAAATAGGGCCCCCTTGCGCAATGCTTAGCGTGAAAGGGGTGGGTGTTGTGGTGGGCGTTCCACCGCAACACCCACTGATTTTGACGCTGCCCCCTATGTACAAGGGCAGCGTAAATAGGAGGCAGCGCCAAAATTAAGACCAGGGAAAACCAGGTCTTAACTTGGCTAAACAAGGAGAAATGCTTTATTTCTCCTCGTTTTGCTTTTTCCATGTGTGCTGCACAGGCAGCACACATGGAAAAAGCAAAACGCGTTGAATTGTTTATGTTCAGGAAGGCAGCGCCTTGAGACCCTCGCGGGTAAGTAGTGCGCTCTACAAATTCTGTGATTGATTGATTGATCTTTTTAAAAAATGGCATTTTGTAACTTCCATATATGCTGCATTAAGCAGCACACATAGAAGTGGCAAAACTGCATTTCAAGATTGTTTATGTGCAGGAAGGGGGACCTTCCTGTACATAAACTATCTTCCCCTGCAAGCAGACACCCTTGCACTATGGTGCAAGGGTGCCTGCATTGCCGCTACACTGCTAAGCGTAGCCCCAGCACGGGAGGAAACGCAGGGCTGCACCATATTCTTGTAAATATGGTGCAGTTCTGCGTTTTGAAGTGGCAGAGCGTGTCGTTAAGCCAAGGAGGCTAACGACACGCTCCTCCACTTCTGTTGTAAATATCCCCCTTAGTATTTTATATTGAAAGAATTTGCAAAAAACTAAAAATTTTAATGTGAAGGTTGGTGCTGCATCTCTGTGACTAACTCTTAAATGGTTGGTTTTATTTCGCAGTACGAGGCTCCTGCTCCTGCCAGGGCCAGACTGGAAACCCAAAGCAGCCCTGGCAAATGTTTTCAGACCAGTCCCGATACACCAAGTGCAGTGAGTGAGCCTGACTACTACAAAGGGGGCTTTAGGAGGCTCTCCCCCACAAGAAATTTAGGAAACAATGGTGCAGTCTAAAACACATTTATCATTATATATTGAATTGTATTAGCTTTTAACGAATAGTAAATGAAGACCTTACTATGCACCAGGATACGACAATCTTTGTTGGGGTTTTCAATGGTTCTCTTATTATCACCCTCCAACAGTGCCTCTCATCTCTCTATAGCCCCGGTTGTCACATGTATTTCATTTGTTGTATAGCATCTCTCGTACCATTGTAGGATGTCCGAGCACTTTACATCACACACATATAGAGACAATGAATCATACGTGTAAATCAGTGTATAGAAAATGTTACATAAGGCAAAGGGGACTACAAGGTGTAGGATTCACGTCATTCATACTGGTAGGCATTTTTAAAGAGTGCTTCGTCTGGAGAAGCACAAACTTGGGATTCAGAACATAACACAGTGGTTAGCATTGACTTTAACAATAAAAATGTATTTCCACCCAAATAAACCTTTTAGCAGCATCAAGATAATGGAAGACTGGGAAAAAACATAAGATACTAACTTGTACCGTGCAGTTTGCAAGCAGCTCTTTGATGAAGGTTTATAGGTCAATGTGCTAGATTACGGTTGTCACTTATGAACTGCACAGTAACAAAAGAATCTCTGTGACAAAAGCAGTAACCCACTCACCTATGCACATAAAATACTGTTTTTTAAAATTCGTGGTACACGTTCTTTGCAGTAGGCATATTAACCCTCTGTGCTACATTAGATCACTCAAAGCTGCCTCTGGACAAAACTCTCATCTCTCTCCAGCAGGTACATTAATCACTGGTATTATCTTGACACGTTTATTGTTGCTCGAAAACTGCTAATTATATAAGGAACTTTGCAGTGCTTTTAAAACTGCTGCCTGCGGACCCCCTGGGATTGTGTCACGGACCCCTGGGGGTCCGCGGACCACAGTTTGGGAAACACTGCCTTACACTATTGTCGGATGACATCAATTTGGCTGATTTCATCCTAGGCCCTAGGAATCCTAGGACTAAGAGTTTTATCTATGAAGCATACAATGAATTTTGGAAGCTTTCACAGATGGAAGCAGCTTTTCGTCTGCGCCAAATTGATCAGGCGAATTTAGAAAAAGTCCTGCTGTAGTTGACAATAGCATAAACACACTTTCCTCAGGCATTTATACGTTCGATAATATTGTTTCATCTGTTATTGATATTGTTCAAAGTGATGTATCTGTGTTATATCATGGTCAAAATCAGTTAAGATCTGTTATGCAAATTGCTTGGACATTGCAGACTCTTAAAATGGGGAAAGTGCCCTGGGATTACTTAAATTCCACTGCTTTATTTTTGCCGTTTAATCTAACTGATAAACAGAGATTTATGTCCATGAAAGATGCTGGATATACACTTTTGCATATTTAACAATTGGAGCCCTTGCCGTTCTCAGTTGCGGAAACGGACTCTGCTGTTTGGTTAATTCATGGGGTTCTCTCTCCCTTTTTCACGATTTCAATTTAAAATATGCATGCAACATTTTCCGATTGGCCGCTTCGAGCCACTGGGTAGTGCATTTCTCCATGAATTATGGTCCCTACCTTTCACTTACAGATGTCTGAGGGAGGGTAAGGAAGTTTTCCTTACAGGGAAGGACTGCAATTCCACAGTAGGACATTTTCTTGTTTGTAAACACTTTAAAATGCACGGCGCTTGTAATGTGTTGGCGCCCAATCTGGCTTGTTTTTTTAAAAGGGACCCCAGTACCGTCAATAATTCCCGCTTTCACCTTGCTTACAAATGGCAGTTATCTTATTTTGAATAACCAAGACTGCTGTGGTTTAGAGGCGGGAGTCCCGTATTTGGTAACGGTTTCCCAGCACGTAACTTGTTGTAGCAATGTGCTTTTTCCGCCCCCGCAAGGGAGTCTAGATAGTTCAATTTGGCCTTCTATTCCAACTTTGAAAACAGATTTCAACAAGTTAAGCAGGGTCAAAGCTCTATTATTCCAACAGGAGGTGGCCCTCACTTCCGCCCGCGAGACCTTCCAGTTACAGGTGGCAAGCACTTCTGGTGAGTACAATCCCTTCTGAACACTAACCTCCCACAACATTTTGGGGAGCTTATACACCAAATATTTAATGCGTCTGACACCACAGGCCTTGCGCATTTTTTTAAATGTGTGGGATCTGGCCTTGTGACTTCTTTTCAGACTGTATTTGGAGTAATCCCAGGTTTTATTCATTCTATTTTTTCCAGCGTCTTCGGAGGGATCCCCTTAATTTTGGCGTTAGGCGCTGGAATCCTGCTTCTCCTGTTCCTGCTGCATAATGGCTGCTCATCTTGTGGTACTGCACAGACCAGGCCAGTTGCAGCTGTAACGTGATCGCATGCAACAGGTTTTTGGATGCTTGCCACTAGCCACGCTTGGCGTGAGTTATGGATTTACCTTTCGCTTTGCCCATTTCACTTGCGTGCAACCAGTGTTTTACTGTCGGCGGTGCCCCTTCTTATGGGCAATGGATATATGCCTCTCCAATACGTTCCGTCTAGTCCAGGATTTTAACCAGTTGATGGGTCCCTTAGAGGCTCATGACCAGGCTTGTTCTGGGGATGGCCGTATGGCGCGTGCAGCAGCACTTGGAGTATTGGCTGAATGGGATATCTGTGCGGCTGTGCAGAATGTCCTGCATCGCAGTTATATCGAATATCACGCAAGTTGCCAACTTCTGCTTTTAGAGGCGTCGGATTACGAGGAGCACGTTTGTTCCTTCGACTTACTTAATTGGATGGCATTCCTCTTTTTTACCAACGATAGGGATGATCTTTTGGAGGGAATGGCATTCCTCGGTTCATACACCATGATGGATTGAACACCTCCGTCATTAAATCATCTTGATAATAACTTTGTTGTGCCGGAGGGTGCTCTCATTCAATACGCCACATTGACCATATTGTATGTAACAAACAAGTGACCAGATAGGTTATTGCGCAATCATTAGTCTGCACTTAGACAATTAATTCCAAGTACGCGTGATTTATTTCACAATAGTTGAAAACGTTATCCGCATTGTTCAAAACAACATTTCATCATGTCATAGAGACACACAAAAACTTTTCACTATGGTGAACTTATGGGAACATAAACTCCATAAATAACACTGTGACATATAAAAAAATCAGAGTCAACATCTATATACATACACATATTAAAAAACACACAACATATCAAAAGGAAAAATATACACCAATCCAATTGTCTTAGTCCTGCTAAAGTTTAGGCGGCACCAGTCCTTATGTAACACATAGAAACCAGGCGGACCAATCACAATTCAAGATATCCTGCCTGTATATTGGACCGAAGGCAATACAATTGTAAATGGGGTAGTGTGACCAATGGGAGAGAATTTCTTTACACGGATTCCCATGTCCACCCCAACACTACTTTGCCTCAGCCCAATTGCCAACGTGTTTCGAACCCTGACTTGTTCTGGGGTTCTCCTCAGGACGTGGACTGGAAAGGACCTTAACTGTGAAAAAACAAGTATAAAAAATGTGGTGTCAGTGATATGTAAAAAAAAACCCTCATGTTGGTTACAATTGTGTGGCAACGATTTTAAGGGCATAGTACCTGCTAATAAGTAGGGTTCCCATGTATTTTTCTATCCATGGTGCAGCTTTGCTTTCAAAAATCCGACTGTGGGGACAAATACACGATAAGGTAATGAGTGTGGTCCCAGCGAGGAAAAAGGGTTGTGTATCCACAGGTAACAAGTTTGTAGCCAACTGAGATCATACCTTCTGTGGCGCAGTGTGGATGGAAGCCTCAGTAAATGGAAAACTACCGTTGTCATGAACGTGCAGTTTAAATATTCAATATTGCCCTGTCAAAAAGAGAGAAAGGCTTTTGTAAGGCTTGAAATGCAGGTGCATACGAGCTTGTGTGTCGCGCCTGAGGCTAAACTACGCTCGTTTGTAGCCCTCGGAGGTCCGATTACCATGTTAAGGCGGCACAAATGATTTACTAACGTGCATTGATCGCCTATAACCGCGCGCTGGCACTGAGCCATCAGAATTGCCTGATGTGTTCTCGATGAAATCCGACCTTTCGTCAGCTTTAGTTCATAAGCGTGTACTCTGTGGGCTGCAATTCGGGAAGAGGAGAGATTGCAATCCAGTTTTTTCAAGATCCTGAAAGTGGAATATCAGAAGTAAGGCACGGACTGGATTTTCGGCCCTGATGCATTCTGGGCGATGTAGTTTTTTATAAATGGGCAATTTCCGACAGTTCATTTAAACCCCGAATTGCAGTGTCAAATTTCAATATGAGGAATGCCTCTTTTTGGGACAACTGTATGGACAGGTCTCCACCTCTCGGCGACAGTCTGACGGCTGCCAGGACGGTCCATTTGAAATCATGTGTGTGATTCATTTGGATAAAGTGGTCCACCAAGGGAGCGGAGGCTGTCTTATTCTTTATTCTGGACTGGTGTTGAATTATCCGTTGACGTACCTCCTGACTAGTTTTTCCAATATACACTTTGTTGCATGGACAAATAATCCTGTACACAACGTTTTTTGATTTACAATTGGTAAAGTCATTATGTCGCCAAAATTTATTACCATCAGTAAAGAGGGTTCCTTCTATAGTTAGGCCACATACTGAAAACGTCTCACATTTATGAAGCCCCTGTACTGGTTGAAGATTAAACAGGGTGCGTTGGTTGTCTTTTTTTGTGCGAACTGCAGCTGTGCTGGTGATTTGTTGGCCAATACTACGATTCTTTTTGAGGGCAAACAGAGGTGGACCAACATTGACAATATTGAACATATATATATATATTTTTTGCAATTTCGAATTTTTCCAATTTTGGCTTTTCCAAACGCTTTGAACTCTGCTTGACTGGTGATCTCTGTTTTGGTCCTTTGTCTATGTCCTAGGACCTTACCAAGGGGAGGGTGTTATATGGTGCTACTGGATCTTTCCGTCGCCTTTGACACGGTCGACCATGAGATACTGGCAGACCATGTCAGGTTGGCCGGCATCCAGGGCACAGCCTCTAGATGGCTTAGCTCCTTCCTAGAAGACTGCTCCCAGGCAGTCCGCTCAGCCCAGTACACGGCTCCCAAGCAAAGAACAACGTGTGGGGTCCCGCAAGGCTCCTCACTTTCCCCCCACCTGTTCAACCTTTACCTTCTCCCCCTGATTCAGTCCCTAAAAGAAAGGAACGTGACTGTTTTTAATTACGCGGACGACCTACAACTGGCGTTTACCGTCGACAATTCATCAAAATCTGTCACCGAATTTCAGGCCACTATGTTGTACATCCGTCACTGGATGGATCATAACCACCTAAAGCTAAATACGGGCAAGACGGAGCTAGTACTAACAGGGGGTAGCCACAAGTTCTGGGGCCCACACTATTGGCCAATGGAGCTAGGACCCCCTCCCATCCCTTCCCCCTCTGCCAAAACTCTCGGTGTCACCTTAAACAATGATCTTTCACTAAGAACGCAAGTCGGATCAGTGATTTCGAAATGCTTCTTTCAGCTACGAAAGATCAGGAAGATCTGCCGATTATTCACGCAGGAAGCTCTGACACAGGTCGTAATAGCCACAGTGCTGTCGCACCTGGACTATGCAAACTCAGTATACCTTGGCATACCACTCTTCCTTACCAAGCGGCTGCAGATGGTTCAGAACCAGGCAGCCAGACTGATCCTCCGGCAACCTAGGTGGCAATCAGCCTCCCCTCTCTTGAGAAAACTGCATTGGCTCTCCATTCCTCAACGCTGCATCTTTAAAACTGGTTGCTTGATTTTCAAATCTCTTCACGGTCGTAGCCCCAAATTTATTAACGATCTGATACTTAGGTACACTCCCTCACGCAACCTACGATCAGCTCACCTTCTGCTTCTGTCTACCCCCACGTTCAAGCTAAAACGTCAGGGAGGCTGCAGATTCGCCTCTCTTGCTCCGAGATTGTGGAATTCCTTCCCCTGGGAGATCCGGTCATGTACGGACCTACTGAGCTTCAGGAAGACCCTTAAAACCTGGCTGTTTGTACAGGCCTACGAATAATTTCTGTCCACTGGAAACGGCCAATTCTTAACCCAGCGCCATGAAACCAATCGGTGTACGCGCGCTTTGCAAATCTTTTTTAACATTAACATTTATAGGCACATTATCGACATTGCTAAGTTGACATGAGCTTCGCTGCCATGATGCTGCTTTTGCGCACGCTACTAATGGACTTTGTTTTTGCAAGACTCTGTTTGTGCCTTTCACATGGGAACGGGTTGCTTTTCGCGTTCTCTGCCTTTCCTGGAGTTTAGTCTGAACACGATGTGCAAGGTCGATAAACAATGCCCCTTGTTATTCTGTTTTGGTCAGTCCCTAGCACCTAGACATAACATGCTACACACAGCTGCAGTACTGAAGACTCGTGCTTTGATATTATGCTGTTGCATGTTGTTTTAAGACACTTGGAGAAAGCCGTTCCATGGAGAGGAGCACCGCTGTTCCTATGATGTAAACCTTACATCCAGGCTTTAAGGTATGGGGTCTGCTGTCAAAGCCCAGAGATCTTCCTTTATATAAAATAAACTTCTTCTAGCCAAGGGGAGGGTGGTTAGGCCTAAGGGCCCTTATTCCACAGTCTTTATATAATGACTACTCCCTTTGTATTCCATGGAATTGTAACAATGCTAACTGTGCTGAGTTTATGCATTTTGCTGCTAGTAGTGGCTCGTATACTGTATTGTAGAGCACGATAGTTACAATAAACATTTTGAACTATTTCAGTGACTGACAATTCTTATTGTGGACAAGTATGAGTGAGCGAGCGAAAGAGTACGTCTTGCTCCCGCGATTCCCGACAGAGTCGGGAGTGTTGTGTTCTGGGTTGTTTAATCATTTGTAGCTTTGTGATATTTGGAGGAGAACGAATGAGACACTATAGCTAGTCGGTTTAGGATTTTGGGTACTAATGTGGTAGGTTGGTACACCCCTATTCACTGAGGTCCTGTTTTCCTGCACATAGTTCTGTGCATGTGCAGAATCCCTGCAACAATGGAGCATGGCAGGACTTCAAGTTGTGACAAACCAAAGAATTGAGGATTGCTCTACTCCCAAATGACACTTCCAAGAGCAGAGTGTTGTCAAATGGGGTCATCAGACGCAAAATAAGCGTAGGGTAACCTGTAAGTATAGAATAAGAGGACCATTATGCCCAGAAGATAAGACAGGACCATGTGCATGGTGGAGGAACGTTTAAGATGAGAATTAGTACCACACATTGCTAGTTAGTCAGATTAACCACACAGGAGTGAGAGGCCCTTCCGTTTCGTACCACATTCTCCCACTGACAAGTGCAATACCTCACAGTGTTTGAGTGCCTGCACATATATCCCGTCTTATCTTCTTACAAATGAATTTTAACATCTATTATGGTCCATCTTGCGCTGTATAAATTTCCGGCTATTCTTCAAAGGTCTTGTCCTAAAAAGACCTCATAGACCACCCGCATGGAAAGGATGGCTATTGGCCAAGCAAGGCGTGTGAAATTTGGGCAAGTTGTTGCAAACTGCTTGTGGCACTGTACTCATGGTTTAAATGTATAAGGTTGGAGACCTGCCTGTCACAACTAATGTAGGAAAAGAGAATACAAACTACAAGAAGACAGGCCCTAGGCACTGCCTGGGAAAACAACAGCGAAATGGTGAGAATGTATGGCTGAGCAAGGTAAAGGCCCATGGTCATGCAGAGTCCTTACATATGTGGGTGAGCAGACATCAAAGTGTTTGTACTGCAGTTTTAAGAAGTCGTTTTTGCCTCCACCAACAGGGGAAAGGAGACCCACCCATTTCGAATTGAAGAAACCCAAGATGTAGGAGTAGCACTCTTACGTACCTGTGGGTGGGACGGGTTCACATTTATCAGTGTTGCAGCAGGTAGTGTTACCTCTCATTTGCACATATGTGGCAGTCACAGATTCAATTTTATCACACCTTTGGCTTTGGATACCACAATCCCTGATGAATCTAGTTGTTGGTTTTGCAAGCCCTGCACAGTAAGCAGAAACCCAAATAAGAATTTGAAAATGCATTTGCCAAATTCAGAGCAACTGAAGAAACTTGGTGGTGTGCAAATCAAACTGCAAGTCTTTTTAAAACATTTATAGACATTCTGGAAAGCAAAGCTTCTAAAACTGTATAATATATTTTATGAGGCTCATTTGTTTCATGGGGAAAGAGCTGATCAAAAGCCCTTCTTTTGGCCTGGGTGTAATTTTGATGAGGTTCAAAGCAACACTCGCTGGACAATATTTCGGGGGTGATTCAAATGTATAGACAAACTCTCACATTTTGACTTTGGAATCCTCACAGTTGTTGACTAGGTTTGCAAGCGGCATAGACTATCTTCCTGTTATGGCTGTGCCTGGGAAAGATGTAAAATGTTTCTACTAGGAAGTATTAGTAGGTGATCATAGCTCATGGGAGGCCTATAGGGGGTCTAACACCTCCATGTGGTTGTATTTCATATTTTTAATAAATCTAGTAGTGTTCAGCTGCCAGCCCATTTGTTCATACATCACAGACGACATGATAAGTTGCGGGGTCTAATGAAGTGTTCCTACCAAGAGAAAGCATTAAATTACCAGAGCCCAGGAGCTCTACCCTGTACCTACGGCCACCTCCTGGGATACTGGGAGGCATCAGTAACTTCAGAGGGAGTGCATTGGTTTGTGGGCCGGAGTTTACAGGTATTAATTGTCAGTGTTTAAGTGTCCTTTTAAAAATAAGGAATGGCCAAGAGAATCAGTAAGTCTAACTAGATTCCACTGAAGCACACCGTATTTCACTCGAAAACTTCCCCTACAGGACACATAGCCTCATTTACTGGGCTTTTCAGTATTAAAGGGCTCTAAGAGCTTCATTTGGCACTCAATCAGTAAAAGAGGAATAGGTCTCACACTTGCTGTAATTGGTCATGTTGCTGCATGGTCCCTCTGCCATTGCCACTCCCTGGATATCTTCTGTAAGGCCCCCTGGTACATTATGTGCTATCTCCCTCTCAAGCATACCCTGCTCCAATTCAGGTAATCGGCTGCCCTCTCCTATAGTGAGTGAGGTAAGCCATCACTTTATCAATTTCACACGCACTCTTTTGATACCGGTGTATGCTAAGTTGTGCAAGTCCCCAGCCACAGAGCTTGCCAAACGAGCAAGTTACTTATCTTTGGTAACGGCCTTTCTGGTGGATACTCAATCTAACCACAGATTCCTCATCTTGTGAATATCCTCCAGGTGCAGACTGGATCCAGCAACTCAGATCAGTACTCCTCCACCCCAGTAGATGGCACTGCATGGCTCTGCACTGATATGTTTACACTAAGAAAGTGAGAAGCAGGTTGCATAAAACCCCCACCCAGGCGTGCTGACATCAGTTGCTTTTTAAGGCTTGTCTGTACCCTCAGTCCCACAGCCCATCAGCAAATTAGTGTGTGTGAAGATCTTCAGTTTGGAACCTTTTTAGATGGACAAAGAATCCATTCAACAGAATAGGGAGGTGGGGGTCAGTGAGAAATCTACAGTTAGAGTATCCACCAGAAAGAGTGTTACCAAATGTAAGTAACATCTTCTGATGGATACCTCAAACCTCAAATTCCTCACCTGGTGAATAGATAACAATGCAGTACCTCCTCTGGTGGTGGGTCTGGAGAGTGGCTCAGGCCAAAATGTCCTGCAGAACCAAACAGGCAAATTACCCATTCTGACAGACATGACTTTCAAGGTAATAATGCTTTCTGAGCATGTGCACTGATCCTCAGGTAGCAGCTTGACAGATATCCAGGACAGGCACTACACATGCTAGCACAATAGTAGTAGCTTTGGCTCGAGTGGAACAAACCTTCAATCCTTCAGGTGGCTGCTTCTTAGCTAGCACATTTTTATGTAGAAGACTATACACCCAAAGATGGCTCTTTCTGCACTGCCTCGCCCTTTTTCACTTCCAAGAAGCACACAAAGAATGTATTGTTCACTCGATGATGCTTGGTGCGATCAATATAGAAACTGACAGCTCTCTAGAGGTCCAAATAACAGTCTCCTCTTTGAAGGGTCTTAGGTGGAGCAAAGATAGTCAGAAGAGTGATAGCCTGCCTGACGTGGAAAGGTGCTACTATCTTCGGCAAAAATGAAGCTCGAGTTCTCAACATAAGTTTATCTTGAAAGAATGTTGTGTATGGTGGCAGGACCAAAATTGCCAGCAGCTCACTAATGCAAGGAGCTGAAGTCATCACGACCAGAAAAGACCATTTTCAGTGTCAAGAGACACAGAAGACACCTGTGCAGGACCTTGCAGGGCCAACAACAAAACAAACACTTCCGACATCTTAGCTTGTAGCAAGTCAATCTGATGGGTGCTACACCAAGCTACAAATTGTCCAGAATCACATCAACGAGTTTGGGAGGAAGATCGAAGGAGACTAGCAACTGCAGCTCAATCTCCACTCATGGAGGTGCCGAGTGAGGATGCCCAAGTGCAGGGCCTGGCCCCATTGCTGTAGATCCTCCCTTAGCAGCAGCTTGATAGGAGGACGGATGCCCATCCCCAGAAGTGGCTTGAAGGATGAATGTTGGAATGTGGGAATGTGGGTTATTGGCAGGGGTAAGTATGCACCTACCACTACCAATAAGGCCACCAACACAGACCAGGGTTCAATACAGGTCTCAGTAAATTAGCCCCTTGCTCTTGGCAGCTGACAACGAGCAGTCAGGCATAACTTAGGAGACAAGAGTGTAAAGCTTTAAAAAAAAAAAAAACAATACATCAAATAAGTAAGACACAATAAACAAAAATACCACACCAATTTATAAAACTAGAAAATGTTTGTATGAACAAATAGACACCAAAACAACTAACAATCTAGGAAACCAGAGATATGATTTTTTTAAAGATTAGCCACTTTATAGTGCTTAAATACATACAGCGCCACTCTGGGACATCTGGTTGTGCTTGACTGCCACAAAGTCAATGTTCGAGGCCACCCGTGATGGAGCCCTGGTCGGATACACTAAGTGGGAGGCCCTGGTCAACATTTTACCTTCACTTTTCTGGAGCTCCCCCCCCCCCCCCAGACGCCACTTAACCCTCCACAGCAGGCCAGATTCGGCGAGGGTTCGCCAGTTTGACTTTCTGCGAGGCCCGGTCAAATCCTGGAAGTCAGGAGTTCCAGAGCTTTCAGTGGGACAAACCTGAAACCCAGGCCAGGTCGCAGTTGGTGGTAGTCAGCTTGACTCTCGCCGTCGGGTCGGTCACCTCATGGAGCTTTTTCACAAAAGTTCTCCAAATTTCCCCAAACTTCAGGAGGTGTTCCTGAAGGTCATACTTGCACGTTAAAGTGTACAAATCACTAATTCAAAGGTCTTGAATCTCCTAGATGGTCTCTGGGATGTCGGACTACAATTCCCACAGTGCAGCTGGCCAATCCTGAAAGGTTCACTGGACACACACCTGGATGGTGACTCTTGGTGGAGATGATGCAGGTGGGCTCTGTTGACCTGTAGCTTGCAGGGAGTCCACTCCTTAATCCTTTTTGAAGCAAGATACAGTTCCCAGGGCTGTATTACCAGATTTTTCAGCGGGCGCTGTCATTCAGAGTGCAGGCATTTGGGTGCAGATCCAGATCCCAGCCGGCAGTCCTTCTCCTTGTAGTTTCAGGCAGCAAATCAGAGAGACAACGCATCTCTCACATATTTATTCAGTATTCTAGGGCGACACGCAGGTGGGCACCTCAGTTCAATGAGATGCTGGGTGAAGTGGCGGCCGGCACAACGAGGAGGTGGTGCGGCAGGTGGAGGGGGCGCGGGGGAGCGCAGGAGGGGAACTGCGGGGGTAATAAAAATTAAAAAAACACATGAAGCTGCCGGCTGCATCGCTCCTCGTGCCTTGGTGTTCTGCTGCTTCCTGGTCCCAGCAGAAACTGGGACAGCAGCAGAGACTCCCTGTGCAATCCCAGCGCTATGAGAGCAGCACAGGGATTAAACTGAGCAGGCTAGTTTATTGCTCTGCTCAGGACAGGGAGTCTGTGCTGTTTCTCCAACCTGGCTATTCAATACAGCCCGGTTGGAAAATGTATGTTTGGTCGGCATAAGACGGCAGGCCAAACACACATGCGCACTTATTAGATTATATTATATTAAGGGTCAAGATGGCCGCCATGAGGGAGCTCGCCAAAGAAGCTCCGGGGCTAGGGATCACTCTTTTGTGAATATCCCTGTTGTTAGCCCCCATCCACCCCTTTTTCTCGACATCACCTCAACGCAACGATCGGGGAGACAACCCTGCAAAGTAAAGAATTTCTCAAGAATCCTACCTGAAGAACGGCTGTGACGACGTAGCTCCCAGGGGACAGCCTTTGACTGAAGAGATGATCGGAGCCTGCCGAGGCTAGGCTGGAGTAGATGCCGAATCAAGTCGTCGCAACTGCCACTGGGTGAGCCTCTTTCCTGCCCTCACCATGCCCGAGTTTGCATGGTTGAGGCGATGATCTCTGGGCATAGTAAGGAGAACACCCCCCACCACCACCGCTGCCGAGATCCTTGACGTGGGGCTGGCTCGAGGGTCCGATCCACCCCTGCGACATTGTTTTGGCCACCGCACTGTGGAGCTGAGTGCTCGGGCCCTGGGGGAGCCTGTTGTCGGCAGAGATTGGTGTGCGTCGCTCCGGTCCGGTGGGGCTGGCTCGAGGGGGCCGAACCGTCCCACGGCATGTCCTCATGCTACCGCACTGGTAATTGAATGCCCGTGCCTCCGGAGGGGAGGCTGATGAGCCCCGCTCCGATCTTGTGGGGATGCCTTTGAGGGGGCTGAACATCCTTGCGGCATGACTTCCTGCCTCGCATTATTGAAGTAAGTGCCCGTTCCTCCTGAGGTGTGCTGATGAGTCCATGGCCTGCTGAGATTGCCGAGCACCGCTCGGTTCAGGATCGCGAAGTGGATCCCGTCGTGGTCCGGTGTTTCCCCTACGGCCGGGGAAGGCCGATATCTGAGCTGCATCGCCGGGACAGACTTCCTGGGGTCCCTGATGATCCTGCAGGCTTCTGCTATGTTTCTCACTGTCTAAGTGAGGAGAGAGGGGGGCGTGGGGGTTACCGGGCGAGAGCACTGCAGCATGAGGCGCGAAGGCTCTGGCCTGCCTGCAGACGCCGCCTGCTCTTCCTGCTCTGCCTGCCCAGATTGTGGTTACTACGCGAGCCCGGTCCATTCTGTGGACTCGTGATGGGATGTCTTGGTTTGGCTGGCTCGTTTTATCGCCCCTGAGCTCGGATGTGTTCTTGGAAGGGGCACATTTTGTTTGTTTGCTTTTGTTTTTGATGTTGGGCATCCATTTTGTCCTCCTACTAAGGATACCGATGTGGGGCGCCCCCCTTCCCTGGTCTCTCTGCTCTGCAATCCATAGAAAGAGAAATTAGCTTGCTCCACTCCCAACTTATGGTGGCCATCTTGGAGTGGTCATTTAACCTTTTTCCCACACACCTGGCACTTGAGTTCTCTGCTTTTCACCATACATGATCTACTGCTAAGGCATTCCCTTCGCCCAATAAGACAACTACATCATCATTATATGGTCCACTGAAAGATAGTGCGTGTTATGCCTGCCTGAACTGACTAGCGCATTGCTAGCAAATGTGACTCAACTACACATCCCATCTTCACCCCAAGAAACTCTCCGTCTACTATCTCACTGAACTCCTTCGTCTAGTCCCCGATCTCGGCCCTGACTCGTGACCTACTTATGCCTCTAATTGGCCTTCCTACGCCTCCTTTGTTCGCAGACAAGACTTGTGTTGATATGGATCCTAAACCTCTGAACCTCATCTCTCCCAACCTGGAGCCGGCTGGCCATAATGCCTTCCGAATCTTATATCCCTCTAACCTATCAAAAAATGCTGCAAAAAACTTCAAACATAGACTTCTTAAAACCCATCCAGAAACCCTCATCTCTGACACCTTCTTTTCCATCAGAAAGGGTGCTATTATAAATGATCTCATCTTCTACACTAAACGTCATGCTCAATGGCGGAAGGCCATGTATTCCCTGCTCAAGATCTCCACTTCTCTGAAAACTCCACATGGTCTTAGATTGATGGTTGCGCCCTCCTCGGCCTACAGAGCTGAAGCTACCATCTCCCTTTACAAAAACGGAACCATCCTTATTCGAGCCTCAGAACGCAATCTACTGCTATTGATAACTTTTTCCCTACCATCATGAATACAGTGGATAACCTCAATTTCGCCCTCATCAGAGGGGCTGGCCCCCAAGCAATCCCCCAGTCTTCGCAAAGTCTAGCTCCTACCTCTCCACCACCATCCTCTGACCCTATAGCGGCTCCGAAGGGCCCCCTTCTAGATACCTTAACTCCCAATAACAATTCCCCCTCATTGCCCGTTGTGAACAAGCCGTCACAGCACAGTCATCACCTTAGTCTACCTCCTCCCCCCATCACCGTTAGCCAGCGCTAGCTCCACTGCTCACAGCAGTGCCCTGTTTCTCCCAAGGAGCTCTTCCCCAATCCCAACCCGCTATCCTGATCTGCTCCCTCATGCCTCCAGGGGCCTCTATCCATCTGATCCTTCCTCCCCTATCCTACCCTTCCCTCCGTGCACGCAGCTCCATTTCCCAGAATCCCTTCCCTTGGGACACATTCATTCGCCACCTGCCCTACTTTCCCCTGCCCCCACTAGCTCTCTACCGCTGCAGGGTCCCCTGAACCGACCCTCCCAATCCCATTCTCACACTTCTTTGGAAGACCGACTTGACGAGATAGCACTCTGCCTACAACAACTTAAGGCAGAGGTTCGTAGCTTACTACTTGTCACTGAAGAATTGTGAGCTAACTCCAGACTAAGCTGCTCCATTAGGAATAATCACCTTCCCCGCTCGCTCCCAGCTAGGGGTTGTACCTGGCTCCCTTTCCCCCCCTATACTCGGCGGTCACCATCACACATAATTGTGCCTCCGCTCCCTAACGACCCTTCTCGCCCCTCCAGATGTAGAACCTCCTTGTCTGATAGAGATATTCATTCCCTACTACTCTCATATGATCCGGCACATCACTCCACCATACCAAACTTGCAACAAATTGAATCCATCCCCACTGACCCCTTCAGAGAACCTAGGTCAAACACCAGAACTTTAAATGAGAACAGCCTCACGAGAGTCACCACCACTCTACCTGCACCAACGGACACCAACATAAGACTCAAATGCGTGCTCCTAAACTGCAGATCGACTGTTAAACATGCGGCGGACATTGCCGACCTCATCCTTGCCCAGGATCTTGACCTTGTAATGTTAACGGAAACCTGGCTAAATGACTCCGCTGCTCCCACCCTGGACTTTTTAATGCCTCCCAATTATATCATTAGGTTGGACAGAACTAGTGGTCAAGGTGGAGGCATAGCATGTTTACACCGCAGCAATCTAATAGTGAAAGTACTTCATGCCGACCTCCTGCCATCTTGTGAATACCTATGCATTGAAGTGACTGGTGGCAACAATCACTCATGCAAACTGCACACATTCTACCACCTCCTCGCGACAACCTTCCCTTCAAAGAACAGATCATGGACATTATCTCGTCCAACGCTGATTTCCATGGTACTCAGATCTTCCTGGGAGATTTCAACCTCCACTGGAATGATGTAAATGATATGGTGGTCAATAGCCTTAAATCCTTCCTACTTGACCTCAACCTAATCCAAATTTGTGACAGCCCGACTCATATCAAAGGAGCTACCTTAGATCTGGTCATTGGTAAGCCAACTCCATCCTCCTTGATTCGATCCTCCCATGTGATTAGACAAACCACAATTGCATCACCTTCCTCAACTTGGATTTGGTAAGAGCAAATAGATCCCAGCCTAAGAACCCAAAACAGTTGAAAGATGTCTACGGAACATCAACTCGCAAGATCTGACTGCTCTCTGCGATAACATCCTGCCCCCTCCCTTGCGCATGTCGGATGTCCACGACCTCACGGCCCACTATAACCGCTCAATGCTTAATGTACTAGACTCGAATGCTCCCCTACAGCTTAAAAGAATATCCTCTAAACTCTCCAAACCATGGTTCAATGAGAGTCTTAATTCCGATAGAAGAAATTTAAGACTTGCGGAAAGGTTGTGGCGATCCTATCCTTCCCTTGAACATCTCCACCATTTGAGATCCCTGAGAAGCATATACAATAAACGCATCAGATGCTCGAAGGCCACATTTTTCAGATCTCAACTAGATCAAGCAAAAAACCGTCCAAAAAAACTGTTCGAACTCATCAAGTCCCAAGCTAACAGTCATCCTAATCACTTGTCACCAGGTCAAGGGTCTTTGCTGAACTGTGAAGAATTTGCTGACTTCACGGATAAGACTATTAAGATTGAGACTGAACTACGCTCTGCCCTTGATCACTTGTCGATCAGTCCACTGAACACCCTCCATCCCCCAGGTTTGGATTTCACTGGCCCCGTGCAGCCCTACCTCCCCAAAAACAATGCATCTTGGAGCCTGTTCCAAACCTTGGATGAAGGCACTATTCGCAAAATGTTGTCAACTTTGAAACCTTCCAATCACTACAACGACCCTTTGCCATCGAACCTTTTCCCGGAAGTTAGATCCTCCTTACTAACACTTTGGACTACGATAGTCAATGCTTCACTTCGGCAAGGTGCTATTCCTGATTGCCTAAAATCAGGTCAAGTGACCCCGAATCTAAAAAAAAAACATCCGAGGATCCCACGGACCTTCATACTTTCGCCCAATCTCCAACATCCCCACCTTGGCAAAGCTCCTGGAGAAATGTGTGCTCGCCCAACTCTGTTACCACATTGAACATTTTCAACTCCTAGACAAATGCCAATCTGGTTTCCGCCCGGGCCATAGTACAGAGTCTGCACTAAAGCACATTGTCGATGATGCGCTAAGAATGTTGGACCATAATGAGTCGTGCCTAGTGATCCTTCTTGAACTCTCGTCAGCATTTAATACTGTCAAACACGATAACCTAATTGACCTCCTGAAACACAGGATGGGGCTGTCTGGCCTGTACTTAAGTGGTTCTCTTCATTCCTTCAGAATAGATCCCAAAGCTTCAAGGTGAACCAATCCCTTTCACATCCTGCACCAGTCACGCTGGGGGTTCCCCAAGGTTCAGCACTGTCTCCCACGCTCTTTAACCTGTTCATGGAGCCTCTGACAGAAATTCTGAAATCATCCAGGATTCACTATCACATGTATGCGGATGATACCCAACTATAGCTGAAGATTGCTTCCCCGCCCCCCTCTCCCAGGACATTCAATCCCTCATTTCAATCCTGTTGGAAACACAAAGCTGGCTGACACGTAGCCACCTGAAACTAAATGCTCTAAAAACAGAATTCCTCCTAATCTCACCCCACAAACAATCTCCGGTCATGGAACAATGGTTGAATCAACTTACTGCTCTAAAATGCAGACCTCTCCTCGTGGATTCGGCATCCTCTCTGGGTATCATATTAGACAAAAGTCTGAACATGCAGAAGCACATCAGCTCCCTTACCAAAGGAGCTAACTACCAACTCAGTATCCTAAGGAAACTCAAACCCCATCTAACTGCTCATGACCTAAAGGTTGCTGCGCACGCATTAGTGATCTCAAAGCTGGACTATGGTAGCGCAACGCTTTGAGGCTTGCCCAGAGTAAAGACGGCTTCTCTTAGGGTTGCCCTCAATTCTGCTGCTAGGCTCATAACTGGCACTACAAGATTCAACCATATTTCTCCGGACTTGTTGGCCCTGAACTGGCTTCCATATGAGGCTCGGATACAGTTAAAAATTGCATGCATGGCACACAAAGCCATCCACTTCAAGACCCTGCTGTACCTCGCACAGAAACTGGAGCTCTCATGTGGTTCCAGAGCCTCCAGAAGCGCCAGCACCCTTTTGCTCAAACCACAGAAATTCAAGAAAAAAAAGACCTACAATCGAGCCTCCTCAGGTATGGCTCCGAGGATCTGGAACTCCCTTCCCCCCGAAGTCAGGGTGAACCCTTCCACGGTCCTCTTCAAAAAAGAAGTCAAAGGGCTCCTGATGAAGACATTTTTGCCTCAGTCTGGCCTCTCCATCTGATGCTGGGGCTAGAGATGTTGATTTGTGGCCCAGCTGCCGGGCTCACGAGAATGCTCGGACTTTTTTAGACTGTAATTTGTCATTTTTGTTGATTCTGTTCTGTTTGCTTGTACCCTTCTTGATGCATAAACTGTAAAGCGCTCCCATACCATCGGTGGTCATGTTCGCGCTGTATAAAACTTTCAAAATAAATAAATTATAAGTGCACAAACCTCCCCCCTCCCGTTCCCGGCCCGCCCCTCCCTGCACACAGTGGCTCAGAGCTGGCAAATGAAAAATAAAAAGATTATAGTATAGCATTTTATTTTTTTACCTGCTGGCTGTGAGCCAGTGGGGCACCCTACTCCGCCATTGCGGAGGAGCCACCCCTGGCTGGGTGCCACCCAATAGCATGACAACGTCCTCCAAAGTGTTGCATCTTCTTGTCCCACAAAGCATTGCACTTTCTCTCCAGAGGAGTAAGAGCTGGCTAAACCAACCCACAGTGTGCCTCATTTCCATCAGCTCTCCTCCCCCTGACCTCAGCAAATTCCTGTCCTAAGCCTGCCGTCTGGCCGGAGCACAGGATATGGGGGAAGGTACATCTGGCATTCCTTACCGATCTGCTCTCTCTTTGAGCTCAGTTTGATTTACCCAGCCACTGCTTTATGGCTTATCCTCCACAGATTGAGCTCTCTCCATTAGATAACCTCTGCTCCAGCCAGGCCACTTATCACCTAATCGGAGCAGCCTGGCTAAGCCTGTTAAGGCAGACCAATCAGCAAAGACCACTAGAAGGCTGGACTTTGGCTTACAGAAGAGAAAGTTCTATAACTTCTCTCCTGTACTAGTTATGATAAATCCAACAGTGACAAGTAGTTGATGTTATCAATACCAATCTTTAAGTACTTGAATGATATTTCTCTCCTTTTTTAGCAATAATTATACCTAAATAAAATATTGCAATGTTAGCCTATGGAGCTATGTATCTACAATGGGGGAAAATGAAATGGACAGTTTTACCCTCACCAGGGCATATACAACATCTTTTATAAGGTCCCTCCTTATAGTTACATGCCACCCCATCCCTGGGACACCTAGGGGAGAGCTTGGGGGTGCCTTATACGAAAACACAAGGTAGATTATCACTTTTAACGTGTCCATAGCACCAAAGTCAAATTTGCACACCATTTACTTTTAAAGACAGTCTGCAAAGCTAGTATGCTTTTAAAATGACAGCAGGCACCAAGTAGTGCACACATACTGCATGAACTCTGCTGGGCCTCTAAACTTCCATGCCCTATTATATACTAGGGATTTATAAGCAGTTTGAACCCCCTAGCCCTATTATATATGAGGGACGTATAGGGTCTGTCAATACCAATTATGAGAATTTACTTTTAAAGACATGCTGCAAGGCAGGACTGCTTTTAAAAGGACAGCAGGCACACAGCAGCATAAACATGCAAGTGCAGGAAATCTGCTAGGTGTCTAAAACTCTGTGCCATATTATATACCATGGGCTTATAGGTATATTGCACCCCCGGCCCGATTATCTACTATGGACTTATACGGTCTGTCATTGCCAATTGTAAGTGTACTCTAGCACTGGCCCTGGGTCTGGTTAGCAGAGCCCAGGGTACAGTCAGAATCAGTTATGGTGAATCCGTAGACGGCTGACGCATCGATGCAGGAGGAGAGTTGGAGGGCTGCATTACACATTGAGCAGCGAGGGCTCCGCTCTGCTCGGCTCAACCCGATCCCGGCCCCCTGCCTGCCCGCCATTGACTTCCAGGAACCTGCCCTTGGTATCGACCGATTACACCAGCACAGCGCGTACAGACGCCAACAGTCGGAGGCTGCTAAGAGCGGCCCTGGTGTCCCGCAGAGGTAGTCTTGTTAGTACCAGGCGGGGGACACTAGGAGGCCCCACTCGTCTTACTCGCCAGCTGGCCCTCACCGCAGAGCTGTGGTCGTTTCTTTGTCATTTCGCCCGCGGTTGGGCAGTACAGGATAGGAGACAGTTCCGGAGCCAGTGCCGGAGTTGAGGGGAAAGTGGGGGCGAGCAGGTGGACGAGACTGGGACTGCGACTGGACTATGGCTAAGGAGCTAGAGCCAGAAGTCTGAGCCTGAGGTAGATGTGGAGCGGCAGTGGGGAGAACATCCAGTAAGAGCGGTAAGTGCAGGAGAAGTGGTGGGTGGGTTTGGGTGGCATGGTGTGTTTATCTAGTAAACGGGCGACCCACCATCCTCCTGTCTTCTGCCACCTGCACCGCAGTCTGCCTGCTACTTGCCTTCATTCTCCCCCTGCACCAGTCTGAGTAGCCCTTGCAGCCCCGCTTGCCCCTCGCCTTCGACCACCGGGCACAGCAACAAGAAGCTCACAGCTGAACCGGGCAGCATCTGCAGCACTTACAGCACCCTAACTGCTAACCATAACCCCACTACTAGATATAGTGATCCAGAGTGTATATGGTCCTATTTAGGACTGTGGAACCCATCCAGCCTCGTCTTTACCACAAAGAGGAGTCGATCGGCCACTTGGGTCACTTAGGACATACGGAAGTCACCATGCAGAGGCAGCTGGGAGGAGCACAGTGGCCAAAGGAAGCGGGAAGAAAGAAGTCTGAGGTCAGCAGGGATAAAATAATAAACAGTGAAGCGACATCAGGAGCCCAGGAATACCAACAGAGCTACTAAACATACTACCCCATATCAATACAAACGACGCAGCAATTGGTAGGGAAGGCTCGGAAGGATAAGTTACTTACCTGTAATCCTAGTTCTCTTCCAGGGGTATACTCATCAAAGTCATAAGCACTGAATAGTCCCGCCCACGTGCGGGGACCCCGGAGCAATAGCCAATAATATGCATATATCTACATATATATACACATAAATACCCATATATACATATATATATATATAGATAATATGCATTATATACATATGCAGCCTGAGAACGTCACTAGGCTCAAAAAAACTGCCGCCATTACATTGTAAATCTTTTACCTTGAAAACATAAAGACATATAAATCATAATATACTTATGATACATATAAAGAAAACTGCTTTGAGTTTGCTTTGAAAAACACAACCTTTATTTTCAAAGGTAAAAAGGTAAGATCATAGAGGCAGATTAGCCTAGAAAGGCTGCATAGAAAACAATTGAAAAATTGGCGCCGTGCCTTTAAGACCCCAGGAACCCCCAGGCTCCCATCATGCACCACAGGTGACAGTTAGGTCAGTTCTTTTGGACGGCGTATAACAGTATAATCACAGTATGGGTAACAGGTACATATATATGAGCATGGTATTCGTCCGGGGAGGAGGGAGGGTTGCTTATGACTTTGATGAGTATACCCCTGGAAGAGAACTAGGATTACAGGTAAGTAACTTATCCTTCTCTTCCAGGGATACTCATCAATAGTCATAAGCACTGAATAGAGTAGCAAGCCCATCCCCTTACCCTGCGGACGAATACCAGCATATCAAAACCATTTTACCAAAACATATATTACCCAAACAAATTTCTCAAGGATGCTTGACCAAACTGAGCATCCGCTTGAGTGTCAGAATCAAGGCAATAATGGCGTGCGAAAGTATGGACCGAACGCCATGTGGCTGCTTTACAAATTTCTTGAATAGGTACATTCCTAATCATCGCTATTGTAGCAGCTTTTCCTCTTGTAGAATGCGCTCTCGGCTTGCCCGGGAGTTGCTTATGTGCCAGTTGATAAGATAACGTGATACATGACACTATCCATCTAGAAATGGACCTTTTAGAGGCAGGGAAACCAGTGTTCAACAGACCATAATTCACAAACAGTTGGTCAGACTTTCGTACACTTTTTGTTTTATCAAGATAGAATTTTAACACTCTTTTAGGTCTAGAGAGTGTAGAGCTCTCTCAGCAGGAGTGACAGGGTTTGCAAAGAAAGTAGGAAGAGTAACTGACTGGTTGATGTGAAAATCCGAGATCACCTTAGGAAGGAACCTCGGGTGAGTACGTAACACCACTCTATTCGCGTGAAAAACGAGATAAGGCTCTGTAGAGCATAGGGATTGTATCTCGCTTACCCTGCGGGCAGAAGTGATTGCCACGAGAAAAGCAGTCTTCCACGAAAGATGCTGAAGGGAAGCTTTGTGAATAGGTTCAAATGGGGGACCCATTAGTTTAGAGAGAACCACATTAAGCTCCCAGGGAGGAGATGGAGACCTAACGGGTGGATAGACCTTTTTAGACCCTCCAGGAAATCCTTAACAACTGGCATTTGAAAGAAAGAAATCTGATTGGGAGACTTTCTATATGCTGTTATCGCTGCCAGGTGAACCTTTATGGAGGAGTATTGCAAACCTGCTTTGGCCAAATACAATAAGTATGGTAACAGTACCTGTTCCTGACCTCGAATAGGATCAAGACCCTCCGCAGTACACCACATGTAAAAACGCTTCCACTTAAAAGCGTAAGACTTCCTCGTAGAAGGTCTTCTAGCCTCTTTCAAGATCTGCATGCAGTCTTGAGAGAGACCTAAATGTCCATATTGGATGAATTCAGGAGCCATGCTGCTAACCTCAGGGACGGCAGGTTGGGATGGAACACCTTGCCGCCCGCCCTGGTCAGCAGATCCGGATGACATGGCAACCTCCTGGGTGGTACTTTGGACAGATGAAGAAGGTCCGGGTACCACCACTGGCGAGGCCACTCTGGAGCAACCAGGATCATCTCTGTCTTGTAATTGTACAGTTTCCTGATCACCATGGGAATGAGGGGAATAGGTGGAAAGGCGTAGAGTAATGTCTCTGACCAGTCTATCAACAGAGCATTCCCCTTGGATCCTGGTTGCGGGTACCTGGAGGCGAAGACGCGGCATTTTGCGTTTTCTGCGTTCGCGAAGAGATCGATGTCCGGTGTTCCCCAGTGGTGAAAAATGTCTTGCGCCACTTCTTGTTTTAGCACCCAGTCGTGTGCTTCTGCGAAATGCCTGCTTAGGCTGTCTGCTTGGATGTTGAGGACACCTGGTAAGTGAATTGCAGAGATTTTCATGTCTCGAGCCAGAAGCCACTTCCAAATCGCTTGTGCTTCCAGCGACAGGGGTCTGGACCTGGTGCCCCCTGCTTGTTCAGGTAGTACATCGTTGTTGTATTGTCCGTCTGAACAAGCAGAGCAGTCGATTTGATGGAAGGAGAAAAAGCCTTGAGAGCTAGATGCACCGCTCTGAGTTCCAGCATGTTTATGTGGTATAGTTGCTCTTTCTCTGACCACATTCCTTGGGTCTGTAGTGGCCCCATATGAGCACCCCATCCCTGGAGGGACGCATCTGTCACCAGAGTCTGCTTGGGCAGTTCCTGTTGAAAAGGAAATCCTACGATGAGATGAGCCCGTCGCATCCACCATCTGATGGAGAGCCGGACAGACAGAGGTAGAGTTAAAAAATCCTCCCATCGATTGGAGATTTGGGACCACTGATCCTCTAGAGTCTGCTGTAGAGGTCTCATGTGAAGTCTGGCGTTTGGAACTAGAAAAATGCACGAGGCCATCGAACCCAGCAGAGATGAGATCTGCCTGGCCGTGGGCTGAGGTATCTTCAGGAGAGTTTGACACTTGTGGAGAATGGATGATAGTCTCTCCTCCGAAGGATACGCTCTTGCGTTTACTGCGTCCAAAGTTGCGCCCAGGTAATGTATCCTCTGTGTTGGATTGAGGATGGATTTTTTAAATTTACGTGTAGACCTAGCTGCTGTAGTTGTTGAATGCAGTAAGAAAGGTGCTGCTGTAGAAGAGTTGGAGACGCACTCTTGAGAAGCCAATCGTCTAGGTAAGGATAGACGAAAATCTGTTTCTTCCTCAAGGAAGCAGCTACTACTGCCATGCACTTTGAGAATGTGCGAGGAGCAGACTTCAGGCCGAAGGGCAGGACAGTGAACTGGAAGTGGTCTGACTGGATGCGAAACCTTAGAAACTTTCGATGCTTTGGAGAGATTGGGATGTGGAAATAGGCATCTTGAAGATCTATGGAACACATCCAGTCCCCTTGATGTAGATGCGGGATTATTTGATGTAATGCCAGCATTCTGAACCTCTCTCTCAGAATGAACTTGTTGAGAAGCCTGAGATCTAGTATAGGCCTGAACTCCTTGTTTGGACCTTTCTTTGGGACCAAAAATATCGGGAGTAGATTCCCTATCGATGTTGATGCCATGGGACCTCCTCGATGGCCTCCTTTAGGAGTAGAGCGGACACCTCGTCTCTCAGAAGATTTATGCGATGGATGAAAGTCTTTTGAGGAGGAATAGAAGGTGGAGGGGACTTGAACCTGATGGAATACCCATTCCTTACAATATTTAGCACCCACTTGTCTAGTGTGATTTTGGTCCACTCTTCCAGGTAGAAACGGACACTTCCCCCACCGGAGTGGGTAACGGAGTTAGGGGAAGCAAGAACTCACTGCTTCTGTTGTTGCTTGGCAGCAGGTGTGGACTGTCTGGAGTTCCCTCCTCGTCCTCTACCAGGAC